>SJYX01017839.1:177092-295798 GCA_006410675.1 Oreotragus oreotragus
CTTTATTGAGCCCATCTTTGCATGAAATGTTCCCTTGGTATCTCTCATTTTCTTGAAGATATCTCTAGTCTTTCCCATTCTGTTCTTTCCCTATATTTCTTTGCATTGATCACTGAAGACTTTCTTATCTCTTCTTGCTATTCTCTGGAACTGTGCATTCAGATGCTTATATCTTTCCTTTTCTCCTTTGCTTTTCACTTCTCTTCTTTTCACAGCTATTTCTAAGACCTCCCCAGAAAGCCATTTTGCTTTTTTGCATTTCTTTTCCATGGGGATGGTCTTGATCCCTGTCTCCTATACAATGTCATGAACCTCATTCCATAGTTCATCAGGCACTCTATCTATCAGATCTAGGCCCTTAAATCTATTTCTCACTTCCACTGTATAATCATAAGGGATTTGATTTAGGTCATAGAGGCTTATCAGTTCCCTATTCCTTTCCAGGACCCCGCCTGGGTGGGTGGTTTCAATCAGTGTGCTTCCCCTAACAGAACCATTGCACTTGAGTGTTGGACCCCTCAGGAATGTCCTGGTTGAGTCTCCTTTGCCCCCGTATCCTGGATCCTCATAGTGTCCCCAGGACCACAGAGCATAGGAAAGCCCTGAATGAAGCACCATATACATGTTAACTCATTAGTTAGGAAAGACAGGAAGTGTGGTATGAAAGAACATCTGGGTCAAGGAAAACACCTTACCTTGAAACTTATACACAAGGATACAAAGAGCCAATGCTGGCTCACTTCCCAGTGACCACTTGGGTCAGAACTCAGAAGTGATCAGGAACTCCGCAGCTCTGTCCAACAGAACTCTCTGCAGGATGGAAATGTTCACTATCCACTCAAGGCTGGGAGACATGGGTCTTGCATTTCTGCACTCCATGGGTCTTGCATTTCTGCACATTTGAAAGCAGAGGCGCTGAATGCCTTTTTTCTGGACACTTTTCAAGGGCATTTATATAGCCAGCAGCTTTGGAAGGAAAAGGTAGTGCCTTCTTCCAGAGCAAAGGACTTCGTGCTTCCTGCCTGTTAGAAAAGATCCAGGTCTCCTAAACTCAGAGTTCTAGTCCTATATTGTGACCCACTGCATGTCCATATAAGCAGGTATCTCCGGCCCTCTTCACATTGCCCTGTGGGAACTGGAACTCAAGAAACCAGAGAAAGAAAATGGTGATACTCCGACTGCTGATACTGCTATAAATAATAAAGTCCTTATCTCAAATCCTGAATTCTCATGTCTTCTGCTGGCATCCACGGAACTGGCAGATTAACTTCCTAGCTTGCAACTAGGGCAAGAGGTGAGATTCCTTGAATTTCTTGACACATTGAATGACACGTGGCTATTAAAAGCTGGAAATGTTTCTAGCGTGACTAAGAAACTAAATTTTTAGTTTTAACTTTTTCCTAGTTTTATTAGATATAATTGAAAAATATAATTGTATATATTTAAAGCATAGAAAGTGATGATTTGATCCATTGTGAAACGATTGCCACAATCAAGCTAATTAACATAATTTCTTTAACTCACATAGTCAGGGCTTCCCAGGTGGCACTAGTGGTAAAGAATCCACCTGCCAATACAGGAGATGCAGGAGACTCGGGTTCAACCTGTGGCTCAGGGAGATCCCCTGGAGAAGGACATGGCAGCCTACTTTAGTATTCTTGCCTGGGAAAAGTCCATGGGGTTGCAAAGAGTTGGACACAACTGAACAACTGAACACAGAGTCACATGAGGCTAGGGACTACCTTACTGGACCATATTGCTTAGAATGTTCAAACATCAATTGGCATGGCCATTGGTCAAAGATACCATTGAAAGAGTTTCTACATTGAGAGTAAGTTAGTTGAGACTTAGGTGATCTCTAAGTTAAACTCAACATTTAAAACACTAAGATCATGGCATCCGGTCCCATCATTTCATGGCAAATAGATGGGGAAACAATGGAAACAGTGACAGACTTTATTTTCTTGAGTTCCAAAATGACTGCAGATGGTGACTGCAGCCATGAAATTAAAAGTTGCTCGCTCCTTGGAAGAAAAGCTATGACCAACCTAGATAGCATGTTAAAAAGCAGAGACATTACTTTGCCAACAAAGGTCCATCTAGCCAAAGCTGTGGTTTTTCCAGTAGTCATATATGGATGTGAGAGCTGGACCATAAAGAAAGCTGAGTGCCAAAGAATTGATGCTTTTGAACTGTGGTGTTGGAGAAGGCTCTTGAGAGTCCCTTGGACTGCAAGGAGATCCAACCAGTCTATCCTAAAGGAAATTAGTCCTGAATTTTCACTGGAAGAACTGATGCTGGAGCTGAAACTTCAATACTTTGGTCACCTAATGTGAAGAACTGACTCATTAGAAAAGACCCTGATGCTGGGAAAATTGAAGGCAGGAGGAGAAGGGAACGACAGAGGATGAGATGCTTGGATGGATAACTGACTCAATGGACATGAGTTTGAGCAAGCTCCGGGAGCTGGTGATGGACAGGGAGGCCTGGTGTGCTGCAGTCCAGGGTGTCGCAAAGAGTCAGGCACAACTGAGCAACTGCACTGAACTGACTGAAGTTATTTTCAGTATTTGAGTTTCCACACTTTTGGGAAGAGCTGAACAGTGAAGAGATATCTTTTCTTTTCTTTTTTATTATATTCAAGGGTGTTTCATGGAACAGGTGAGAGATGAGAGGAAAGAGAAATTGGGCTGAGTTTAGAGCCTGGGGATGGGGAGATGGTCTTCCTGTAGGATACATCTCTTGGAAGAGGCTTGGAGGCTAGAGGGAGCTTTCCTGGTGTCTCAGATGGTAAAGAATCTGCCTGCAATGCAGGAGACCCAGATTTGATCCCTGGGTCAGGAAGATCCCCTGGAGGAGGAAATGGCAACCCATTACAGTACTCTTGCCTAGGAAATTCTGTAGACAGAAGAGCCTGGCAGGCTACAGCTCATGGGGTTACAAGAGTGAGACACGACTTAGCAACTAAACTTATTGCCATGACACCTTAAACTTGGAGGCTAGAGAGACAGAAAATATGGCCAGAGAAGACGAGCAGACCAGGGGCCCTTAAAGAATTTTCTCAGCTCAGCTTCCCCTTTCCCTGAGAACACCTACATCTGCTCCAGGCTGGCTGAAGGCTCCTCGGGGCCCTTCTCAGCGCCCCAGGTTCCCGCCCCTCTCACTTCCCAGCTCAGAACAATCTCCCTTTTGACTGGTCCTGCTGACAGGTCAGGTCCTGCTGACAGGTCAGGTCCTACTGACAGGTCAGGTCATATGTACTTAATCAGGAGAAGCTGGGGCCTGAAGGATGATAAACGGGGCTTCTCCTTCAGTAAAGTTTGTGCAGAATATTGGAAACAGCTGTGCCAGGTAGAACCAGAGCCTGTGGGGACCTGCAGGGGGAGGGTTGCGATGGGGGAGCACCAGAGCAAAAGTCTAAAGGGTGCTTTGCCGCCCAAAGGCTGACAGAGCTAGTGAGCTTAATCCAATGCTAGTCTAGAATCCTGGGCTTTGAGGAGAAGAGAGAATGCCCTGGAATCAGAGGACACGGGTCATGGCCAAGCAGATCTTGACTACCTGACAGACATTTATTTGCAATCATTGCTATTTGTTTCATAAATATCACACCAACTTCTCTGCAAGTTGCTGTTCTCACCTAACCTCATGACAGAAAGAGGGAAAGAAAGTGAAGTCACTCAGTCGTGTCCGACTCTTTGGGACCCCATGGACTGTAGCCTACCAGGCTCCTCAGTCCGTGGAATTTTCCAGGCAAGAGTATTGGAGTGGGTTGCCATTTCCTTCTCCAGGGAATTTTCCCAACCCAGGGATCAAACCCAGGTCTCCCACATTGCAGGCAGACGCTTTACTGTTTGAGCCACCGGGAAAGCCTAATGAAAATCCTTCTGATGTATTTTTTCTTATATTATGGTAAAATAGCTTCCCAGGTGGCTCAGTGGTAAAGAGCCCGCCTGCCAATGCAGGAGGTGCATGTAGGGTTCCAGTGTCTGGAAGGTCCCCTGGAGAAGGAAGTGGCAACTCACTCCGGTATCCTTGCCTGGAGAATCCCATGGTCAGAGGAGCCTGGTGGGCTATAGTCCACGGGGTCGCAGAGAGTCGGGCACGACAGAACACACACATGCACACATAACACAATATTTATCATCTCTACCGTTTTTAACTGTAACTTTCAGTAATGTTAAAGTATTCACGTTGCTGTACATCCAACCTCTAGAACTTTTTCATCTTGCAAAACTGAACTTCCATACCCCTTAAACAATTCCCCATCCAGCCTCTACTCCAGCCATGGACAACCACCATCCTTTCTGCTTCTATTAGTTTGACCATTAGAGATGTATCTAAAGTGGAATCATATACCATTTGTCTTTATGCAATTTATTATTTTGAATAGCTGCATAATGTCATAGTATTGGTGTGGTGGGAAGACCTACCACAAAAAAATGTTATAAAGAATTTTTTGTATCCATAACCTTGTGTACTGGAGTTTGTCAGGGTTTCCCCCTACTCCCCTGTAGGATAAACTCCAGAAATGACATGCCTGTATTAAAGAGATGCATATTTTTAATTTTTATATCTGTTACCAGATCACTTTCTCCAAAGTCCAAGGTAATTCACATACCTACCAGCTGTATTTGACTGTGTGTCTCTTCCACATCTTCACCAGCTGTAGCTATCATCATTCTTTTCAAGTTTTGCTATTCTAATAAAAGAAAAGTGATGTCACATCTTAAAATCTGCATATCCTTGACTATTAGTGATATTGAGCATCTTCCCATAAATGTACTGACCATCTGTTTTGTCCATTTTCAACTAGGTCTTTTCTCTTCCTTATTGTGTATAAGAGCTCTTTGTGTATTATAGATGTTAACTCTTTACTGGTGGTAATTGAAATATTTGCTCCAGTATATAATTTGTCTTTTGATTTTGTATATGTTACCTTTTATTCTTCCAAAATTTAAACATTTAAAATTTTCCTCTATAGCTTCTGGACTTTCTGCTCTGTTTAGAAAAATCTCCCCAAACCCTAGATTGTATAAATATTCTCCTAATTTTTTCCTCATTAAATTGTTTTAAATATTTAAATTGTTTTAAATATTTCCTTGAGAAATTGTTTAAATATAAAAACCAATATTTAAATTGTTTTCAATGTTTAAATTTAAATACATTTAAATCTTTCATCTATTTGAAACTTGGTTTTAATACCTCGTGGGGTAGAGAGCTTAACCTTGTTTTGTTTTTTCAGCCAGCCAGCCAGTTGTGTCTATACAATTTATTAAATAAACTATCCTCTTTCCCCACTGGTTTGAAATACCACCTTTATCCTTATACTATAGTCCATATGTTCTGGGTTATATTTCCTGACTGGTTTCTATTTCCATCCCCTGGATCTATTTATCTTGTCCTTTACCTTTAATGTATGATTTGATCTCAGTGATTTATAGTTCGTTTTCTTAAGTCCACTTTTGCCTAAATACTTCTTCATTGATGTTGTTTTCATCTCTAACATTATACAAATTCCTTCCAGCTGTCAGAGCCTGTGAATGTCAGTAACTCTTCAAGACAAGCCAGAGTGCATCCAGGGAAGGCTGGCCCATGTGCCCTTTTAGGAACCAACCAAGGCAGAGGCCAGACAGTGATATTAGATGCTGCTGCTGCTGCTAAGTCGCTCCAGTCGTGTCCGACTCTGTGCGACCCCATAGATGTTAGCCCACCAGGCTCCCCCCGTCCCTGGGATTCTCCAGGCAAGAACACTGGAGTGGGTTTCCATTTCCTTCTCCAATGCCTGAAAGTGAAAAGTGAAAGTGAAGTCGCTCAGTTGTGTCCAACTCTTAGCGACCCCATGGACTGCAGCCTACCAGGCTCCTCCGTCCATGGGATTTTCCAGGCAAGAGTACTGGAGTGAGGTGCCATTTGCCTTCTCCAGATATTAGATTAGTACTGACTATATGCTCAGCATTGCTTAGCACTCTGCCTGGCCTTATAAAAAGTGCTTAGTAAAAGCTAGGCATAATTACCAATTTAACATTTATTGAGTGCCAATTATAAAGCTGGGCCCTGCACTTTGTGCAAGAGATTCAAAGCAGTAAAGATCTGGACACTGCTCTTTCTTCTCTTGTTTATTTATTTATTTGGCTGTGCTGGGTCTTCTTTGCAGCACTGGGATCTTCAGTCTGCTTTGAGACATTTGGATCTTTAGTTGCAGCATGTGAATTCAGTTGTGGTCTGTGGGATCCAGTCCCACAGGGATCAAATCCCAGGCCCCTGCATTGGGAGTGTGGAGTCTTAGCCACTGGACCACCAAGGAAGTCCCGACTCTAAGGGTTTCACGTCTTAGGTCCAGACCCATCCTCTGTCCAGTGCTTTGCGATGCTGACCTTGGGCCCTGTGAACCCCATTTCTGCTTTGCTAGCTGTTTCTTCACGGATTTCCCAGTAGGAGCCACTAAAGGGAAGCTACGGGATGGACAAAGAAGGGTGGGCATCTCCTTGCGCCTGTGTGTTCCCCATACGCCTCACTCCGTACTTCTCCACCCCAGCAGCAGCAGGCCCACCCTGAAGCAGCGGCTGAATGCAGTTTGCAGTTTTTACAACACTGACAGCTTCATCATCCACCACCCACTCCCACACGCCTGCCCTGGAGCACCCAGCACCAGCTGGCAGGTGCCCCTTCTTGAGGTCTGGGCACAAGCCCAGGGGTCTTCGCTTCCTGCTCAGAGCCTCCTCCTCAGGGGTCTGAGTCCCAGGCTCTGGGTCCCCCTCCTTGCCATGTTGAAGGTTTGGTGATTTCAGCTTCTTCCTTTGTTTTCCCAGCGCCTGCCTTTGCCAGCTCCGTGACACCCAAGCATGCTCTTGTGTTACCTAATTAGCAACTTTATACCCAGTTACCAATTCTTTATAGTCAATTCTCTTTTCAACTGACTGATGTGGTTTCTGTCTCCCGCCTGGACCCCAAGTGACACAGGTAATGAAGAATTAAAGTTTTCAGAAGGCTGGGGATCTGCTTCTCTTGGCCGCCCTGCAGAGCACTCCCCGCTCCTCCATTCCCAGAATTATTTGGCTGCCAGTTGCCAAGGAGACGGCTGACAATCTCCAGTTGCCAAGCCTCCCCCTGGAGCTCTACAGAGACATTCTGGAAACTCCCTTCTCCTTCCAGCTCCCCAGCCAGGGAGCTTGGAGAATCGAGCCAGGTTGGGGAGCAGGGGACTGGGAGGGGGTGGTGGGGAGCAGCCTCGGCCTGAAGATGAAGAGAGAGGCAAGAGTTCTCCTTGAGCCCTGACTTTCTCTGCTGACCTTGGTGCCTGGCTCCTCAACAGCCCTGTCGAGACAGATGCTCACTGGGTCCAGACAAGGCTGAGTTCTCCAACCAGGGCCTTAATCATGGAAAGCTGTCTTAGCACCATCACTCCAGGCATGATAGAAGCCCCAGCACCAGCTGGGGCAGGGAAGGGCCTGGAACCTCTACTGGAGCAGCATTCAATATGCTCTCAAATCTGGTGTCCGGGCCCAGGCTCCAGGCTATTTCATAATAGCACTAACAGCAACACTGATGATAACAATAGCAGGCAGGTGGGTGTGAATCTCGCTCTGCAAACTTACATGTGCAAGAGTGTCTGTTCCTTTATTTCACTAAAATCAGATAAAGTGGATTTCATACTGGAGTCCTTGCCCCTCCCAGGGGTTTCCTGAGTTACCAAAAGCAGAGATGCTTCGAACCTTGGGTTCCTTGGGGCTGTTGCTGACCTTGTAGCCTGAGCCTCTGGGGGCCTCTCCACTTCTCCGCCCCCAGCCGTCATGACCCTGACCTGGGTCCTTTTCCAGGGACCCAGGGACCTGTGACCTATCCTCAACTCAGGAAGATCTCTCCCTCTCCACTCTACCTCCAAATGCTTTTTCCTTTCTCCTACTCATCAATTCCACCGAGGATACCTGCTGCTGCTGCTGAGTCGCTTCAGTCGTGTCCGGCTCTGTGCGACCCCATGGACGGCAGCCCACCAGGCTCCCCTGTCCCCGGGATTCTCCAGGCAAGAACGCTGGAGTGGGCTGCCATTTCCTTCTCCAATGCAGGAAAGTGAAAAATGAAAGTGAAGNGCTGCTGCTGCTGAGTCGCTTCAGTCGTGTCCGGCTCTGTGCGACCCCATGGACGGCAGCCCACCAGGCTCCCCTGTCCCCGGGATTCTCCAGGCAAGAACGCTGGAGTGGGCTGCCATTTCCTTCTCCAATGCAGGAAAGTGAAAAATGAAAGTGAAGTCGCTCAGTCGTGTCCGACTCCCAGCGACCCCATGGACGGCAGCCCACCAGGCTCTTCCGCCCAAGTGATTTTCCAGATAAGAGGATTGGAGTGGGGGTGCCATTGCCTTCTCCACTGAGAATACCTAACATGACTTTTCAATGAATTTGGGCTTCACAAAAATAGGGAAATGTTAACTTTGGTGTTGGGCTTCCTTGGTGGCTCAATGGTAAAGAATCTGCCTGCCAATGCAGGAGATGCAGGTTCTGTTCCTGGGTTGGGAAGATCCCCTGGAGCAGAAAATGGCAACTCACTCTTGGGTAATCCCATGGACAGAGGAGCCTGGTGGGTTACAGTCCATGTGGTTACAGAAAGATGGATTTGACTCAGTGACTAAACAACAACTTTGGTATTAAGCAGGTTTTGCATCTGCCCTGTAAAAACCCCTGAAGTGATGTGGAACTAAAGACTTGGCTGAAGATGCTTCATTGATTTCATTTTCACGTAGGTTTTTTTTTTTCTTCTCAATAGCGCGTGCATGCTCAATTGTTAAGTCTAGTCTGACTCTTTGCAACCCCAAGGACTGTAGCCCTCCAGGCTCCCTTGTCCATGGGGTTTTCCAGGTAAGAACACTGGAGTGGGCTGCCGTTTCCTTCTCCAGGATTCTTAATAGTAGTTGCATCTAACACTTAATTTTTTACTGGGGTATAATTGCAATGTTGGGTTAGTTTCTTTTGTAAAAAAAAAAGTGAATCAGCTGTATGTATACATATATCTGGGGCTTCCTGGTGGCTCAGTGGTAAAGAATCTGCAATGCAGGAGATGCAGGAGACATGGGTTCGATCCCTGGCTCAGGAAGATCCCCTGGAGGAGGGCATGCAACCCACCCCAGTATTTTTACCTGGATAGAGGAGACTGGAGGGCTATAGTCCATAGGGTCGCAAAAGAGTCAGACACAACTGAAGCAACTTAACACTCACACATGCATATAACACCTTCTTGAGCTTCCTTCCCATCCCTCATCCAACCCTGCTAGGTTCACGAAGGTATTTTAAAGATACCATTACATCTCATCCCTGAATGTCTTGCTGCTGCTGCTGAATCATTTCAGTCGTGTCCGACTCTGTGTGACCCCACAGACGGCAGCCCACCAGGCTCCCCCATCCCTGGGATTCTCCAGGCAAGAACACTGGAGTGGGTTGCCATTTCCTTCTCCAATGCATGAAAGAGAAAAGTGAAAGTGAAGTCGCTCAGTCTGTCCGACTGTTAGCGACCCCATGGACTGCAGCCCACCAGGCTCCTCCATCCATTGGATTTTCCAGGCAAGAGTACTGGGGTGGGGTGCCATTGCCTTCCCCGCTGAATGTCTTAGTATTCACTAAAAGACTAACAGAAACATTGTCTTATATAAACACACAACTATTATCACACATAATGAAACCAACAGTTTTTCCAAGAGCAGCCTCCTTTTGTAGGGGAAATACTGAGGCTTGGAGTAAGTGACTTGCTTGTTGTCGCCTGGCTAGTGGATGATGGAGCCAGGATCCGAACGCGGATCTGATTCCAAAGTCTCACCTGGTCGCACGCCCCGGTCTGTACAATGGCTGTTATACTTTTTACAGTCCTCTCCTTCACCATACTCTTACAACAACCCCCGGAAGCAGCTGGTGGGCATGACAACCACATCGTTAATCCATCAGGAAATGGAGGCCAGGAGAAACGGGCTGTCCTGCGCATAGCAGCCCAGGAAGGGACCACTGAGCCTGATCGAGCAGATGGAAGGAGGGCTTGTTCCCAGGCAGAGCCGGCAGAGACCCCAGGCCCCGAGGAGCCACTGCCTTCAGGGTCACACCTCGGCCTCTGCCTCCCCTCCCTTCCTCCCTTGCTCTGTGGTTCTCCCTCTCTTCACCCCTCCACCTAGGCCTTGTTCATTTCCTCTCCAGCCCCCAAGGAGCAGTTTACAAAGTGACTAAGCGGTGACCCCTGCTGGACCCTCTGTCCCTCTGGCCCGTCCCACCCCCGTCGCCCCCTCCTCTCAGCTGTGAACTCAGTGGGAGCCGTGTGGACCGCAAAGCCTCTGGCCCATTTCCTCTCCAGCCCTCGGCTCATCTCCTGCAGGGGTCCCCAGGGCCTACAGTTGGCCTCCAACAAAGCACACGTGGACACACATGGAAAAGCCGTTTATTTCTAGGAGCATCTGCTTTCTCTGCTCCAGCCCAGCTGTCCCCATCCTTCCACACTCTGCTCCTTCCGAGCAAGGCCTGGGGCTCCAGCATCAGATTCAAGATGGTCATGACAGGCTGGCGAGCTGGCTTAAAACCACAGCACAGAATGAGGGGCCTACAGTTGGCTCAGAGAAGCAGAGATGTGAGGGAAAGACGGGAAGAGACTGGCATGAGAGTCCCTTGGCCCCAGAGTTGAACAAGTGTCACAGTCTGGTGTGATGCTGCCCACAGCAATGCAGAGGTTCCTGGAAAGTGAGGCAGTGGCCAGAAACCTGGATAGTGGCTGCAGCCACACCACTCCCTCGTCCAGAGCTTGGGGAACGCCATGGAGCTGCTGTGTCCTCTCAGCATGCTGAGTTCCATCCAGCCGTGCTCATGAGCCTGGGTGTGGGCCCTGCAAAGCAGTGGAATCAACACACCCTGGTACATGGTGGCCAGGAAGTCAGTGTTTACTAGATGGATAAACAATGGCAGATTTTATTTTTGGGGGCTCCAGAATCACTGCTGATGGTGACTTGTCGCCATCAAATTAAAAGATGCTTGCTCCTCGAAATGAGCCTGGGTGTGGGCCCTGCAAAGCAGTGGAATCAACACACCCTGGTACATGGTGGCCAGGAAGTCAGTGTTTACTAGATGGATAAACAATGGCAGATTTTATTTTTGGGGGCTCCAGAATCACTGCTGATGGTGACTTGTCGCCATCAAATTAAAAGATGCTTGCTCCTCGAAAAAAAAAAGCTTTGATAAACCTAGACAGTGTATTAAAAAGCAGAGACATCATTTTGCTGACAGAGCTATGATTTTCCCAGTAGTCATGTATGGATGTAAGAGGTGGACCATAACCAAGGCTGAGCACAGAAGAACTGATGCTTTTGAACTGTGGTCCTGGAGAAGACTCTTGAGAGGCCCTTGGACTGAAAGATCAAACCAGTCAATTCTAAAAGGAAATCAACCCTAAATATTCACTGGAAGAACTGATGCTGACGTGCCAATACTTTGGCCACCTGATGCAAAGAGCCAACTCGTTGGAAAAGAACCTGATGCTGGGAAAGATTGAGGGCAGGAGGAGAAGGGAGTAACAATGGATAAGATGGTTGGATAGCATCACCAACTCAATGGACTTGAGTTTGAACAAACTCTGGGAGATAGCAAAGGACAGGGAGGCCTGGCGTGCTGTAGTCCAGAGTCAGACACGACTGAGCGACTGAATAACAGCAGATAGATAAGCAAAACCCTAACAGTACATCACCGAGAGAGAGACTGATCTTCTTGCTGCTGCTGCTGCTGCTAAGTCGCTTCAGTCGTGTCCAACTCTGTGCGACCCCATAGACAGCAGCCCACAAGGCTCCTCCGTCCCTGGGATTCTCCAGGCAAGAACACTGGAGTGGGTTGCCATTTCCTTCTCCAATGCAGAAAAGTGAAAAGTGAAAGTGAAGTCGCTCAGTCATGTCTGACTCGTAGCGACCCCATGGACTGCAGCTTACCAGTCTCCTCTGCCCATGGGGTTTTCCAGGCAAGAGTGCTGGAGCGGGTTGCCATTGCCTTCTCCGAGATCTTCTTGCTAGGGGGAAGAAACAGCAGTTCCATGGATCCCTAACCAGCCCAAAGGGAACGGAGCCCTGGGTGGGTGGGGACAAACTGAAGAAGGCCCAGAGGTAGGGAGCCAGGTGGGAAATGAAGGCATTGGAGGCAGGGGAAATGGAGAGAATTCGAGCTCATTGGTGAAATGCAGGCAGCAGTGCTGTTTCTTGGCAGGCTGAGAACACCAGGCACACCCAGCACAGGCCTGTCAATGGACAGGAACTCTGATTGCCACTCAGGCAGAGAAGAGGAGGGCTCGATATGCTGCTGCAAATATTGAATGCCTTTCATCTGAAAGTGGAGAAGGAAATGGCAGCCCACTCCAGTGTTCTTGCCTGGAGAATCCTGTGGACAGAGGGGCCTGGTGGGCTGCTGTCCATGGGATCGCACAGTCAGACACGACTGAAGCGACTTAGCATGCATATATGCATTGGAGAAGGAAATGGCAACCGACTCCAGTGTTCTTGCCTGGAGAATCCCAGGGACAGAGGAGCCTGGTGGGCTGCCGTCTATGGGGTCACACAGAGTCGGACACAACTGAAGCGACTTAGCAGCAGCAGCAGCATTTAAAAGAGGGATTTTAATAGTTTTGTAGTTTCGTTGGAAGAACTCAACCCCAAGGACAGATGTGTCAGAAAAGCAGATTCCAGTTCAACCCAAACACAAAGAGGGCAAGAAAGAGACATTGAGTGGACATGCACTGTGGGACGGGTTTTACCAGATGCTGAATGTGTATGCGTGCGCGCGTGTGTGTGTGCGTGTGCGCGCACGCGTGTGTGTGTGCGTGTGTGTGTGTGTGTGTGTGGAGGGGGTGGTTTGGGAAAGATTCAAGTGCATTGTGTATACTGGGCACTTCATTTCTGTCAGTTTTACATCGGCTCCACCTCAGATCCTCAGGCCTTAGATCCCGGAGGCTGGGGACGCCTACTTTAAGGGTTTCTGATTCACCCTGTCTGGATCCTCACGTTTTCTCTGGATACAGGGGGTGCCAGCCACCCTGGGGTGGATGGAAAGCCCAGATCCCTATTATCTGCTCCCCAAAGAATGGCTAATGGACATTCTAATGCTCCCCCAGTTAGGATGGGGCATCAGAATGGAAGGGCCATAGAGCCAACAGGGGAGGGCAAAGCGGGACAGTGCCCTATTTGCCCCACCTATCCCCACTACATGTGACCCCAATCCCCAGGAACCATTTTCCACTCTACTCAAAGCTGAGTTAGGAACGAATGGAGGCTAAAGACCCTGTGGAAGGCAGGAAGGAACCTTGGCTATGGGTTGAGTGAAAGACAGAGGTCTTTCCACTGTCCTACAGCCACTGAGAGGCTGAGAGTACCACAGCCAACATCTCTGGGCCCAGCGATGCCCTGCCTGGCATCAGTTCTGACAGCCCCTGTCCTGGCTGAGCCCCAAGGAACCTAACACCCAACATCAAAGCTCCTCTCACTGGGGTCCAGGAATCTCACCCTCCCCACAGCCCTGCCATCAGATAATGGAGAACTCTGACCTTATGTCAGGTTGTCATAAGAGACAGCTACAGCAGCAGGACATGCTGAGGACAAGAGAGGGGAGAGAGAGCTCGGGGATTCAGAGAGGCCAGCCCAGCAAGCTGGTGTCCATTCCATCTCCAGGGCCCTGACTTTGCAGGCCAGATCTAGCCAGGAGCTTGAATGTTGGTGCACCGACTATGCGCACCATTCACACGTGTGTGTGTGTGTGTAAATTGTATCAAGCATATATACAAAATGAACGTACAGCTTGATGAACTGTAACTCCTACCCGAGACAAGAAATAGGACATTACAAGCACCCAAGAAGCCCCCCAGACGCTAGCGTAAGTTTTTCGTTTATAGTCACAATAATCTTTACAAGAAAGGAGGTGTTATTATCCCCGTTTATCTGCGAAGAAACTAACACTCAGAGAGGCTCAGAAACGTCCTAAAGTTTTTCGGTTCATCAGTCAAGCCTGAACTCTGGTGTGTGTTTGACTCTAGGGCTCCTGCCAACACTCCAGCAGCATCTCCCCCCGAAACATGAGGAAAACACGAGAGTGTACAGACGACGTGAACCTCCTGATCCCCATGGTCTGCAGGGCTGCACGCGGGGGTCCCGCACAGGACGGGTGGTTGGACCTGGCGAAGTTGGGGCCTTCACCACGTGCATGCTCACACTCTCTGATTTCATATTACTGAAATCAAGTTTCAGGGAGTGCAGGTCCTCCCCCAGCCCGGTCTCGCCCTCCCCAACTCTGCATTATGGATGGAGTGAATCATCTGGTAAATAATTCACCTGTAATCAGGATGGTGAGGGAAACGGGAGATCCGGGGTGGATGTGTCGGGAGGGCCCCCAGTTGGCAACCTGAGCCAGACTGCCCCCCAACCTTCCAGGGCTGGGCTTTGCTCTGGAGAGAGGGAGCCTGAGAGGCAGGCAGGAACCTCAGCGGAGCAGCCACGCAGGGAGACGGGGCCATGGTGGGTCAGGAGGCCCTGCTCAGCCCGCTCGGCCTCCTGCTGCCGGCACCCCTCTGCCTTCTGCATCCAGGGGCCTCGGGTGAGTGATGCTCAGTCCGCCCTCCACAGGAGCCCACCCCTACTCACATCCTATTATTTCCTCCCCTTTCTTCCTCTGGATCCTCTTTTTGCCCTTGTGTAGCCATTCAGTGAAGTCCATTAACTTCATCCACCTGCCAGACATCAGCCAGTGTGCGCTGAGTGACCTCTCGTGCCAGGTCAGGGAGGCAGGGCTGGAGCACCGAGGGTGCTCTGCTTTTCTGAACTTTGAACAGCTTGTGCTGAGGGCCACTGTCGGGGTGTAAGCTTAGTGTGACACGGTAAGACCTGGGTTTCAGGACGTTCCCTCCAAAGCTGATGGATTTCAGGGAGGTGGAGGCAGTGGGGAGATCTTTGCAATAGTCCAGATGGGAGATGCTCATAGCGTCCAAAGTAAGGTCCACAGGGTTGGAAAGAACCAGTTTCTGGATTAAATGCCTTTCTCCTTGACCAGCTGAACATCAGGATCTTGACTCTGATCCCGTCCCTCCAACTCCACGCCCGTCTCCTCCTCTTCTCTCTCTGGGGAAGCTGACAGTAGTGGGGAGAATCTGAGGTCAGGGATTAGGCAGGGCTCCAACCCCAGCTCCTCCATGTACCGTGTGGTTTTAGACAAAGTGATTTCATGTTTCTGAGTCTGGGGAGGGTATGCCGTGGTTGTTATGGTGAAGATCAGTACATGATCAGCAGGGGAAGAGTTCAGGTCAGGCACGGTATGAGGGGCACTCAGTCAGCAGAAGCTTGTGTGAGGGAGCCCTGGGGATCAGGCATTTATCTTTCCTAAGTTTGCTGAGGCTCCCTGCAGCATGCTGACCACAAGCGACAGAACAGGGTGCCCAGGCAGGCGTGAGGTTGCCTGCTGGATCTGCCTTCCCCATCGCTGCTGTCTGCTGCCTGGTGGACCGGAAGCTCCATGAGGGCAGAGATGGAGGGCTCAGTTGTCACAGTAGCCCATGCAGGCGCTCCAGATTAACATCTGATGAATGAATGGGTGCTGGGTGGGCTGACGGCAGGCTGGGATCATCTTCCCTTTGCTGCAGTGGGTCTGGAATCCCCTGGAGTCCTTACGCAGATATCTCCAGAGCCTGAGTTACCAGTGGTCACATATACCTCCTGAGCCTCGGGGGTCGTTGTCTGGCTGGTCATCAGATTGACTTCTGGATGGTTGCTTATATACAGATTCCTGGGCCCTGACACCCCTCTCCCCACTCGGGAATTCTGACTCAGTCTTCCGAGATGAGACCCAGGAATCTACATTTTTATCAAGCTTTCCAAAAGGCCTAATGGGAACCTCTGCTCCAATCCATTCCCCGATTTCAAGAAATCTCCTAACCCCACCCACTCATACAGCACAGCTAGACAGGAAGCTCTGTGGGCCCCTCAGAAACCATCTCTTGTCCACCAAGTCCAGAAGGGTTTATGCTGCCTTATCAAACCCTGCCCGGCCGGCTCACCCTGCAGACCACCGATAACAGAGATTCTGGACGAGGACTGGGAGCAGGAGGCCTCAGATGGGCCTGGACAGTCTGCGTTGCCTCTCTGTCTCCAGGGCAGCCCCATCCAACCCGAGGAGCCCCCAGGGAGACCTCCTCCATCCAGGGAGTGCGAGGCGGCTCGGTGGAGCTGGCCTGTGGCACCCAGTCTGACCCCCTGGTGGTCTTCTGGAGCTTCACTCCCCTGGGCTCGCTGATTCCCCAGCCTGTGGCCTTCACCAGTGGAGGGGAGTTCAAGGTGGAGGCCAGCGCCTCAGCTCTGGGGGCCGTGAGTCTGCGAAACAGCAGCCTGGTGCTGTGGGAGCTCCAGGAGGGGGCCCGCGGCCACTTCCTATGCCAGGCCCTGCATGCGGCCAGTGGCCAGCTCCACGCCACCTCCTCTTCCCTCGCTCTGGCCGTGCTGGGTGAGGGCCTCGGCCGGGCACCCCAGTGGGCTTGAGCTGCTGTGCATGCTGCCTGGAGTCTATCTGCATGTGCTGCCTGTCATGTTCTGCTGGGCTCGGGTTCTATGGGGCCCTCGTCCTGGGAGCAGGGACACCTGGGATCATGGGAAGGGATGCTCAGGGGGCTGCCAGCAAGTGCTGGGCCACTGGGCATGTGCTGGGTCTGTGATAACAAACACAGGGCCTCTCCTTCCTCTGGCCAGTGCCTGTATCAAAGCCTCAGGTGCAGCTGAGTGACCCGTCCCCAGTGGAGGGGGCCTCCTTGGTGGCCACGTGTATAGTGCGGGAGGGCACAGAGCCTGTGACCTTTGCCTGGCAGCATCAGGCACCCCGAGGCCCTGCAGAGGCTCTCATGGGGGTCACAAAGCGTCTGATCCAGCTGGACCCCGTCAACCGGACACACTTGGGCTGGTACACGTGCACTGCCCACAACGCCGTCAACCAGCTGAGCAGTGACGGAGCCTTCCTGGATGTCATCTGTGAGTCACAGTGGCCGAGGGGAGGGGTCAGGGCTGGCACCCACCTACCCACCTGGGCTTGGCCTCCTGACACATCTCGGGACCCCCAGGAGTACCCTAGCCCTCCAAGAGGCTCCAGTTGGCGGGAGTCAAGGCATTGTACCCACTGGTGTCAAAGATGGCTCTAGGACAAGGCATTTTCACCTTTTCAAGGTCAAGGGCCCCTGTCCCCAGGAGAATGTACATACATTCATAGTTAGTTTACCCTAATTTCAGAGGTGGCTCAGAAATTCTGCTTTTGACCAACTGAACCCTGAAGAAACAGGGAGGGAGTTTCAGTGAAAAGAGAGGGTGGCAATTTGATCCTAAGTCTGAGGCTGAGAGGTTGCAAGCAGAAATCAGAAACTTGTCTTGAAAACACCAATAACAAACAAAGGATTAGAAAGATCTCCAAAACAAGTGAGGAAAGAAGCAGCAATCTGTACAAAAGTGGACCGAAGACAAAAATAGTTATTTAAGTAAAGAGAACACACGTAGCAAATTAACTTCTAAAATTTTTTTCAAAAGATTTTTTTTTAATTTAAAAATGAAATCAGTGGTTTGTGTGAAAGATGAAGACTAGGATAGTCTAGCGCTATACTGTCCAATAGGGTAGCCACTGTGTGACTTTGATCTCTTGGGATGTGGCTGAACCTGAGATGTGCTCTGAGTGTAACATGCACACTAGACTTTAAGATTTAATCCAAAAATAAGTATGTATACCTGTGCATATATATGGGCTTCCCCGGTGGCTCAGACAGTAAAAAATCTGCCTGCAATGCAGGAGACCTGGGTTTGATCCCTGGGTCAGGAAGATCCCCTGGAGAAGGGAATGGCAACTCACTCCAGTATTCTTGCCTGAGAATCCCATGGAGAGAGGAGCCTAGCAGGCTACAGTCCATAGCGTTGCAAAGAGTCGGACATGACTGAGTGACTAACACACACACACATCCANGGTTTGATCCCTGGGTCAGGAAGATCCCCTGGAGAAGGGAATGGCAACTCACTCCAGTATTCTTGCCTGAGAATCCCATGGAGAGAGGAGCCTAGCAGGCTACAGTCCATAGGGTTGCAAAGAGTCGGACATGACTGAGTGACTAACACACACACACATCCATATGTATACTTATATATACCTATATATATATTCATCAATACTTTTAAAACATGATTTTTGAATAATTGTACATTATTTATTGATTTATTTTTTAAAAATTTTGGCCATGCCACATGACATGCAGGATCTTAGTTCCCCACCTGGGGATCAAACCCATGTCCCCTGCAGTGGACGCACACAGTCTTAACCACTGGACAGCCAAGGAAGTCCCAATATTTTTTATGTTGAAACTATAATATTCTGCGTGTATGTGTTTCAACCAAATATTATTAAAATTGGTGTGTTTTTTTTCATGTGGTTGGGTTTGGTTATTTTTCCTTTCTAAGATTTGGAAAATGTAACACATGTGTGGCTCACATATACTTATTGGACAGTGCTGGTCTAGCACATTTAAGGAGCTAGGACTCTGCCTGAGGATGTCCACTAACGATGGTGGCCTGTGGAAATCGTCAGCAGAGGAGCATGGGGGAGACAGGTGAGAAGTTCTTGGGAAAGAATTAGGAGCAGAATGAAACAGGCAGAGAATTCAGTCCTTTCTGGGAATCAGGGCGAGAGAGGACCCAGGAGACAGGGCCAGTGAGGAGGGCTGGCTGCTAGGGTTATGCTCAGGGCATCTTCTCACCCTGTTTTCATCCCTTTCCAGTCTAAAAGGATCAACTGCCCCAGTTCCAAGAAACCCCTCAATCCCAGGCAGATGGGAAGGACTGGGCACCCTGCCTCTTTTCTTCCCAGCTGGGTCTTGCCCATCCCCCCATCCCAATTCAACCAGCAGTCCCTCAGGGAAGCCACACAACAGTCACAGCTGCCTTCCTGAGCTCCCCCAGCCCAGGGTGCTCACTTCCACCAACCCTGGTCACCTACTTGGAACTGTGCCGAAGGCCCCTGCTCCTTGAGTTCCTGGGGGCCTAGCACAGTAGTCGACACAGCTGGTACATCCTCTGGGTAGGGAGTGAACTCAGCGACGACTATACGAGTGACTGAAGGAATGAAAGCTGGGATATGACAAGCCTTCCTTGCCCTCCAGATGGTCCAGACAATCCTGTGATCACCATGGAGCCACTGGGGTTCACTGAGGAGGGGTTTGGGGCCAGTGAGAGGGAAGAGGTGACCCTGAGCTGCCTGGCTGCGTCCAACCCCCCTAGCCTCTACGTGTGGCTCCATGACCACACTCAGGTGCATGCTGGGCCCACCTACGTCATCGCCAGTGCTGGCAGTGCCCACACAGGCCTGTACACCTGCCTGGCCCGCAACAGCCGCCTGGACACCCACACGCAGACCAGCGTCCAGCTCACCATCTACTGTGAGTGTGTGGGAAGGGGCCCCTTGCAACAGGAGTCCCCCAGACCTCTGCTCTGGCAGAGTCCAGGGGCCCCGGTGTGGACGTGGATTGGGAGGGAACACTTGGGAAACCAGAGTCGTTAGGTGGTCAGAGCGGGTCTATAAAAGCCCTCCAAAGTGGGAAGGGGCGGGAAGATGGGATGACCATATGTAGACCCCTCCCCAGGGAACTGTTCTTTCACCCTGGGGACTGAACTGAGGCACAGAGAAGGGTAAAGAGAGTGGGGTAAAGCAGAGAAAGGGAGACTTCCCAGGTGGGGGCCTAGGGGGGCTCTGGGATTCCTCACGGACTCTGAATACCCACTCCTCTCCCAGCCTCTGCCCTTGGCTTGAGAGCTATGCCTTTCCCTTATCAGCCCCTCAGACAGATCACTCTTTCCCGACTCACCAACTTCTCCCTACTTCCTCCACCTTTGACACCTCAGGCCTCCAGGCTCCCAGGTCGGTGGGGGTTGGTGGGGGTGGTGGGCTGTGGTGCACTGCTCCAGCCCTGCCCTCACACGCTTCTCCACCCAGATCCCCCCAAGGGGCGGCCCTTCTGCGCTGTTCTCCCTGCCCCTGGGACACTGACTTTGGTCTGCACCTGGCCTGGGGGGCTTCCAGCTGCCCAGCTGCAGTGGGCCGGACCCCAGGGAGCTGGCCCCACTGCACTCAGCAATGTCACCTGGAATTATGCAGCCACCCAGCTTGCCAACAGCAGCGCCTTCACCTGCACCGGCAGGCACCCAGCTCTGGCTCTGCCCATGCTCTGTAGGATCACGCTGTGTGAGTGGATATGGTAGATGGCAGGGCATGCCAGTGCAAGCAGAGGAGTGGGCAGGGGGCCAGGGCCCAGACCACTGGGGCCATGGGGTCGGAGAAGGGGCTGCAGACCGCAGTCTCCCAGACCTGCCGCTTAATGGGGAGGTGGCAGCATGGCATCTCAGTCCCCACCTCCAGGTTTTCTCTCCTCTGCAGCTCCAGTCTCCAACCACACGGTGGCTTAAGTCTGGCTTAGAGCCCCGTGACACCCTCGTTACCATCTCCCAGCCCCCAGGGAGGACCTTATTTTTACTGGTCTATTCTTGCACGCTTGCATTATCCACAGGGTCTTAAAGAGTTGGACACGACTTAGTGACTGAACAGCAAACAGCAGTTATTGCATGTTGGCCTTGAGACTTGCCTCTAGTTTTCTTTCTACCTTGGAAACTCCTACCCATCTACCAAGGCCAAGTTCACATGTCATCCTGTCTTCCGTCCTGCTCCCTGAAGGCCCAGAGACTTTGTCTTTCTACCTATGCTTTAGCGCACATCAGATTATATTGCACTCTGTTCCCACTGTTTCCCAGGCACATGGTCAGCCCTCAATAAATGTCAAATGAATGAATGAATGAGTGAGTGAGTGACTGTGTACGCAGGCATGAGTGAGTGAAGCAAGTAATGAAGAGTGAAGGGATGGGTAGGCCTGCCAGCCCTTTCTCCGTGCTGAGCCATGATTCCCTACCCAGGGGAACCGCTCCGGAGCCCCACTTGCTGGACCGTGGCCACAATCAGAGACCAGTTCATCATGCTGAGCTGTGAGTGGCCCGGAGGCGAGCCCCCTGCTGTGCTGAGCTGGCTTGATGAGCAGGAGCAGCCTCTGGGCAGCAGCAGCTCCTCCCCGGCCATCTACCTCCTGCAGGCCCAGGAAGACCTGGCTGGCAGAGAGTTCACCTGCCGGGGCACTCACCCACTCAGGGCCCCTGACCCCCTCTGCCGACTCCGGCTAGGTGAGTCATAGCTAGAGGCTTGCTTCTGGGGCGGGATGGGAGGAGCGGCTCTCTGGAATCAGGGTGAGGGGCTCTGGGGGATGGCGGCTGAGGAGAAATGCAAAGTGAGTCAAGACCTTGTGTCACCTTCCCTCCCAGGGACTCAAGTTTTTTGATGCATAAAATCCGGGGGCTTGGTCTAGGTCTGTGTTGGCCAATAAAAATATAACGTGAGCCATAGATAGACTTTAACATTTTCTAGTAACCACGTTTTAAAAAAGTAAAAAAGAAACAGTGAAACATTTTATTTAGCTTGATATACCCAACACACTGGGCTTCCCTGGTGGCTCAGACGGTAAAGAATCTGCCTGCAATGTGGGAGACCTGGGTTTGATGCCTGGGTCAGGAAGATCACCTTGAGAAGGGAATGGCAACCCATTCCAGTATTCTTGCCTGGAGAATCCCACGGACAGGGGAGCCTGGCAGGCTACAGTCCATGGGGTCAGAAAGAGTCAGACATGACTGAGCGACTAACGCAACACACTGATATACTAATTCCAACATGCAATAATAAAATCATCAGTGATATTTATATTCTTCTTTCTTTTCATACTGCCTTCAAAATCTAATGTGTTTGTTTCCAGGCAGAAATCTCAATGTGGACTGGCCACATTTCAAGTGCTAAATTGTCACGTGTGGCCGGGGAGTCGGGGAGGGGGCTGTTATTGGACCACACGGTCTAGACTTGGAGGGATTCTGTCGCCCTCATTTTCATCAATTTGCACGAGGTGCCTAACTGTCTTCTTGATTTGCATGAACGAATCAGGCCCCAGAAGTCCTCCTCTGCTTCTCCCACTCCCTCTGTTTTTGGTCTGATTTCTTTCTCTGTCTTCATCCGGCCATGCCAGTCCTGCTTATCGCCAACTCATGAACAAAGAATTAAACATTGAAGTAAAAATTTGAGAAAAGCGAATGGCATAGCCGTCACCTAGAACGGTTCTCACCAAATGCTTGACGTCTCGATCTGCAAAGGCCGAGTGACTAGCATGGTTTTCAGGGAGGTCCACCACTCAACATATTTCTTTCCCTTATTAGCCTCAGGACTGGAAATTCCATCATAGGAGATTCATGAACACCTGAAACCCTGGGTCTTTAGGAGTTAGTCCATAAAAACAGCACCTGCTGTGGGCCCAGCCCTGTGCCCGGGGTGGAGGCGTTGTGGGCCTTTGGGGGGTGGGGATAGGAGGTCCTGGGCCAGGTGCTGGGAGGAGGTGGTTAATGCAGAGGTAAGTAGGGCGGGGGCCCACATGTAGGAGCTGCTCTGGGGTCGGGAGGGAGAGAAGCATCATGAAACACAATTACTGTCAGTAAAACTTGGAGCAGGTGGTGCTGGGAATTTGGCATAGAATGAGAGCCTGAAAGAGGGGGCAGACCGGGCCAAGGCAGGCTTCACTGTCATCTCTACAGCCTTCCCATCTCCTTTCTCTCCTCCCCACTCCACCACTGGCCAGCACCTCCCCTCTGAGCATCCCCACCAGCACAGGGGGCACCTTCTCAACTTATCCTCTCTGTCCCTCCAGAAGCCCCTCAACTGGCAGTGGCTGAGCCCCGGCTGTCAGTGCTGGAGGGGCAAGAGGCCTGGCTGGGATGTGCCCTCCTGGGGGGCTTGCCACCCGCCCAGCTCCTCTGGCTGGGACCTCAGCGACGGCAGGTGGAGCCGGGCACTTTGGGATTCACGCTGCACTCTGAGGGGACCCAGCTGCGCCTGAGTGTCCAAGGTGCCAACCCAGCCCACCACGGGGGCACCTACCAGTGCGTGGCCCGAAATGCCTTGGGCAACAGCAGTCGGAGCGTCCTGCTGGAGGTCCTGAGTGAGTGAGGGGTGGTGTGCACGTGTGCATGTGCGCGCAGGGGGAATGGAGAGCCTCCAGCCACTGCTCTTTAGGTGGAAAGGCACGTGGATTCCCTGTTTCAAACCTTGGATGCGTTATCTTTCTCAGGCACAGATGGACCCTCAAAAAAAAACAAATCCCATGTGAACGTGAATCGGATACCCTCGAGTTCAGGCAAACAGAACTCCATGTAGTCAGAATAACCTCCTTTTCCTGCATTTATAAGGGGCTTCCCTGGTGGCTCAGATGGTAAAGAATCTACCTGCAAAGCAGGAGACCCGGGTTTGATCCCTGGGTTGGGAAGATTCCCTTGGAGAAGGGAATGGCAACCCACTCCAGTATTCTTGCCTGGAGAATCCCATGGACGGAGCCACAGAGTCAGACACAATTGAGCGATTAACACACACCTCCATTCACAGAGGAGGAAACTGAGGCCAGTGTGTAAGTCTAGGGTAACACAGACCAAAACTACACAGAAGTGGCCAAGGCTACACGCCCATCTCCTCATCCCCACACCACCAGCTGTATCTCAACAAAACCCTAAGAAGCCCTCGAGCACACACATGCATGCACACACACACCTGTATGTGTCCCTGCCTTCACCCCAGGATACCCAGCTCCCCCCAACGTCACCATCAGCCGCCTGACCTATGGGAGACGCCGGAGCGAGGTGCAGCTGCAATGGGCTGTCCGAGGCCCCGGCAATCTGACGGGCTTCCTGGTGCAGCGAAGGGCCAGTGTCCCAGGCCTGGGGGCAGGGGCTTGGGAGACCGTGGCTGGTGACATCGAGCCGGAGAGCAGGGGCCGGCGGCTGGGGGGCTTGGACCCGGGGGTCCTCTATGCCTTCCGCGTCCTGGCTCTGAATCATCGCACGGCTGGCCATCCCTCTGAAGTGAAGACACCAGGTGCCTGGGCTTGCGCCATGGAGAGACTTGCTTTTCTCCACTGAACCCAACCCGGGTCATTTTCTTCTCCGCAGGGCATGCCTTCCTTTGTTCCTTCCTCCTGAGCCCCTCCACCCCCAGTCTCTGTCCTCTTCTCCACTCTCCCCGTCTCAAGTAACCCCACTGCTGTCTTTCCGTCCCTCCCAGAGTCTCTGGAGGCCTGGGCTTAGCGGTGGGAACCATAGTCCAGTTCAGATCAGAAGAAATAGTGAACGGGAAGTGTAGTTGCCAGTAGTTGAATTAGGGTGAGGGCCCAGCTCTGCGCCTCAGTCTCACCTCCTGGGGCACAGGTGTGCTCTCAGCTTCCTGCTGTTCATTCTCCACCCTGGGTATTCCTTCCCTCTCGCCCCAGGCTGCCGAGATAACCAGACTACTGCCTGCTCTGCCAGATAGAGGGGGCTTGGCTGGGGACTCAACACCCCAGGAGCCCAGGCAGGCTGAGCACCCTCTCCTGGGGAGAGACCTGGTCTCCCAATTCTCTAGGTCAAGGCTTCCTCTTGATCCCATTCCCCAACCCCCAAGTAGTAGGGCAACTGGAGGACCAGTGCATGGCCTGCATGACGCCCCAGAGCTGCTGTTGCCGAGTTCAGCAGTGGCTCTAAATCTACCCTGTACACCCTCTCCCAGCGGACCCTCCCTTCAGCGCCTATGCGGCAGTGCTGGGTGCGGCAGGCACAGGAATGGTGGTGGCCACAGTGGCCTCCCTGCTGGTGTTCCAGTATGCTGCCCGGCACCCGGACACCTTCCCCTGTGAGTGGGAAGCTCAAGGACTGGGCTGTTGACCCCAAGAGGCAGCCCCATATTAGACAGGCTTCCCTGGTGGCTCAGATGGTAAAGAACCCACTTGCCAGTGCAGGAGACGCTAGGAACTTGGGTTTGATCCCTGGGTGGGGAGGATCCCCTGGAGAAGGAAATGGCAGCCCACTCCAGTTTTCTTGCCTGGAGAATCCCACGGACAGAGGAGCCTGGCGGGCTATGGTCCACAGGGTTGCAAAAAGTTGGACACAACTGAGCAACTTAGCACACGGTTCGTAGACTCCCCTGGGCAAAGAATCTAGGCTCTTCCTTAGTTGTGACCTCTTCCCAAAGCTAGAATTCCATCAGGGCTCCAACCCTGAACCTTGGGCATCTAGGGCCACCCCCTTCCAGGTTCCCGACCCTGGGGAGAGGAGGGTTATTCTCCCGGGACCTAGGCTGGTTGCTCAAGAAACACACCCCGTCCTTTTCTTCCTTCAGGCCTTGGGCGCTTGCTCGTTCCCAGGTGGGTGTGAAAGCTCAATCATTCTGGAGGTCAGGATTTTCTTCTAACTGGACAGGAAGGCTGGGAAAGTATAACTTTACTCTCCTACTTCACCCTCAGGGAGCAAAGTCACCAATATCAGGGCTCAAGGGGTGGCCCCGAGGCAACACCAGGTAAGCCCAATTTTACCCCCAAACTCGGGAGCATAGTCATGAGTCACCCATGAAGCTCTGTCTCCCTTGTCCTCTGGGAAGAACCTGGGAAGCCCCCAGGCATCTCTCTTTCCTTTGCTTGTGTCCATTCTCTGTAGGCACCGAACCATCCCCCACCACCCCAGGTTCAGATCCTGCACAAGAATCCACGGAGCCCCCAGTAAATGTCACCATCACAGTGACGGCCACACCATGAGGCCCCAAGGGGAAGGTGCCAACAGGCTTAGGGGAAGACGGCGGGGGGATGGGACATTCCCTCGTCACATTGAAACTTAAAGACAAGGTAGCTAAGACCCTAACTACCTCTTCCCGCTGGATAAGCAGCTTTTTACAACCAGCAGAAGGCTCAGCTGCAGGGCTCATCTAACGACTTGGTTATGAAACCAGTCCTGGCCCAGCTCATGGCAGACAGAGGTGGAAAAACCAGGAAGACACATGACTGCGGAGAAGATCGCTGGCTGTCCTAGGGCAAGTGAGAAGCACGGTGCTGGGAACGGTGTCTGGAGCCATATGACCTAACTTTCTGCCTCTAGCCTGAGTTCGCGCACTGAACAATTTCTCAATAAATCACACATGATGCTCTCACTGGTGGAGGGTTATTCCACTTGCAGCTCCCATGGGGAGAAACTGACCAGCTTCAGTCGGGACCCAGGTTTCCCTCCTGGGAGGAAGCTAGGAGATGGGAAATAAGATAGGCAGGTGTGTGTGTGNCGAGGCCCCGGCAATCTGACGGGCTTCCTGGTGCAGCGAAGGGCCAGTGTCCCAGGCCTGGGGGCAGGGGCTTGGGAGACCGTGGCTGGTGACATCGAGCCGGAGAGCAGGGGCCGGCGGCTGGGGGGCTTGGACCCGGGGGTCCTCTATGCCTTCCGCGTCCTGGCTCTGAATCATCGCACGGCTGGCCATCCCTCTGAAGTGAAGACACCAGGTGCCTGGGCTTGCGCCATGGAGAGACTTGCTTTTCTCCACTGAACCCAACCCGGGTCATTTTCTTCTCCGCAGGGCATGCCTTCCTTTGTTCCTTCCTCCTGAGCCCCTCCACCCCCAGTCTCTGTCCTCTTCTCCACTCTCCCCGTCTCAAGTAACCCCACTGCTGTCTTTCCGTCCCTCCCAGAGTCTCTGGAGGCCTGGGCTTAGCGGTGGGAACCATAGTCCAGTTCAGATCAGAAGAAATAGTGAACGGGAAGTGTAGTTGCCAGTAGTTGAATTAGGGTGAGGGCCCAGCTCTGCGCCTCAGTCTCACCTCCTGGGGCACAGGTGTGCTCTCAGCTTCCTGCTGTTCATTCTCCACCCTGGGTATTCCTTCCCTCTCGCCCCAGGCTGCCGAGATAACCAGACTACTGCCTGCTCTGCCAGATAGAGGGGGCTTGGCTGGGGACTCAACACCCCAGGAGCCCAGGCAGGCTGAGCACCCTCTCCTGGGGAGAGACCTGGTCTCCCAATTCTCTAGGTCAAGGCTTCCTCTTGATCCCATTCCCCAACCCCCAAGTAGTAGGGCAACTGGAGGACCAGTGCATGGCCTGCATGACGCCCCAGAGCTGCTGTTGCCGAGTTCAGCAGTGGCTCTAAATCTACCCTGTACACCCTCTCCCAGCGGACCCTCCCTTCAGCGCCTATGCGGCAGTGCTGGGTGCGGCAGGCACAGGAATGGTGGTGGCCACAGTGGCCTCCCTGCTGGTGTTCCAGTATGCTGCCCGGCACCCGGACACCTTCCCCTGTGAGTGGGAAGCTCAAGGACTGGGCTGTTGACCCCAAGAGGCAGCCCCATATTAGACAGGCTTCCCTGGTGGCTCAGATGGTAAAGAACCCACTTGCCAGTGCAGGAGACGCTAGGAACTTGGGTTTGATCCCTGGGTGGGGAGGATCCCCTGGAGAAGGAAATGGCAGCCCACTCCAGTTTTCTTGCCTGGAGAATCCCACGGACAGAGGAGCCTGGCGGGCTATGGTCCACAGGGTTGCAAAAAGTTGGACACAACTGAGCAACTTAGCACACGGTTCGTAGACTCCCCTGGGCAAAGAATCTAGGCTCTTCCTTAGTTGTGACCTCTTCCCAAAGCTAGAATTCCATCAGGGCTCCAACCCTGAACCTTGGGCATCTAGGGCCACCCCCTTCCAGGTTCCCGACCCTGGGGAGAGGAGGGTTATTCTCCCGGGACCTAGGCCGGTTGCTCAAGAAACACACCCCGTCCTTTTCTTCCTTCAGGCCTTGGGCGCTTGCTCGTTCCCAGGTGGGTGTGAAAGCTCAATCATTCTGGAGGTCAGGATTTTCTTCTAACTGGACAGGAAGGCTGGGAAAGTATAACTTTACTCTCCTACTTCACCCTCAGGGAGCAAAGTCACCAATATCAGGGCTCAAGGGGTGGCCCCGAGGCAACACCAGGTAAGCCCAATTTTACCCCCAAACTCGGGAGCATAGTCATGAGTCACCCATGAAGCTCTGTCTCCCTTGTCCTCTGGGAAGAACCTGGGAAGCCCCCAGGCATCTCTCTTTCCTTTGCTTGTGTCCATTCTCTGTAGGCACCGAACCATCCCCCACCACCCCAGGTTCAGATCCTGCACAAGAATCCACGGAGCCCCCAGTAAATGTCACCATCACAGTGACGGCCACACCATGAGGCCCCAAGGGGAAGGTGCCAACAGGCTTAGGGGAAGACGGCGGGGGGATGGGACATTCCCTCGTCACATTGAAACTTAAAGACAAGGTAGCTAAGACCCTAACTACCTCTTCCCGCTGGATAAGCAGCTTTTTACGACCAGCAGAAGGCTCAGCTGCAGGGCTCGTCTAACGACTTGGTTATGAAACCAGTCCTGGCCCAGCTCATGGCAGACAGAGGTGGAAAAACCAGGAAGACACATGACTGCGGAGAAGATCGCTGGCTGTCCTAGGGCAAGTGAGAAGCACGGTGCTGGGAACGGTGTCTGGAGCCATATGACCTAACTTTCTGCCTCTAGCCTGAGTTCGCGCACTGAACAATTTCTCAATAAATCACACATGATGCTCTCACTGGTGGAGGGTTATTCCACTTGCAGCTCCCATGGGGAGAAACTGACCAGCTTCAGTCGGGACCCAGGTTTCCCTCCTGGGAGGAAGCTAGGAGATGGGAAATAAGATAGGCAGGTGTGTGTGTGTTCCTTCATGCCACTGTAGCAAGAAATGTGTACTTCTCCCATCTAAGTACTAACCAGGCCTGATCCTGCTTATCTTCCGAGAGGAAATAAAATCCGGCACCTTCAGGATGGCAGGGCCACAGAGATCTTCTGGCTCCTTCTCAATCTCCAGCTCCTTCCCTGTCAAACACAAGCTGCACCAGGGCTGGTAGCAGAGCCAGGTGCCCAGAGCCCTTGTCTCCCTTTCACCTCTCGTGTAGGCACAGCACAGAGCCTGCCGTGCTAAGGGCTCACAGTCGCTGGACTCAAGAGACTGTGCCAACAAGACAGGACAGGGGTTCCTGCCACCAGGCTGGGGGAGCTGGCTGCCAGGGGCCCGGGGCTGGCCAAAGTCACACTCTGGCAGCCGCCAGCATGACTCACTGGCTCCGAGCGTGTGTGTCTGACATCTGAGTGAAAACACAAATGCGTGCTTGTTCCACTGCCTGCGCGAGTCGGCAGGCCTGCCTGTGGGGGACGCAGAGGCGAACACACAGCCAGCCGGCCAAGGGATGGTCCTGCCAGGGATCGGGGAAGTGGCGCCCGAGAGGAAACGCAAGGCCGACAGGAACGGCGCTCTCCTGTTTCTCACGGACTCAGTCTCTACGAGAAGAGGGCTTCGGGTTCCCTCAGAGCTCTCAGGACTGGGGCTGAGGTTCCAGGAAGGCCCGTTTCAATCTGGGGAATGCTGCATGACAGGGCCCACCCCAGGCAAAAGCCCCTGGGGGCTTTCTGGGCGAAGCAGCCCAGACACTGGGTTTGTTCGTTTTGGCTGTGCTGGATCTTGTTGTTTAGCTGCTAAGTTGTGTCTGACTCTTTGCGACCCCATAGCCTGTAGCCCCCCAGGCTCCTCTGTCCGTGGGATTTCCCAAGCAATACTGGAGTGGGTTGCCATTGCCTTCTCCAGGGGCTCTTCCTGACCCAGGGATCGAACCCGGGCCTCCTGCATTGGCAGGCAGGTTCTTGACTCTCTGAGCCACGGGAAAAGCCACTTGGGAAGTGCCAGGCCTTAGTTGTGGCCCGCAGGACCTAGTTCCCTGACCAGGGGTTGAACCTGGGCCCCTAGAGCGTGGAGTCTTAACCGCTGGACACCGGGGAAGTCCCACCCCTGGGACTTTTTTTTCAGGGCAGTAAAGCTAAGCTGCTTCTTAAGACTAAATTTCTGGGGTTCACATGGACATGGCTCTAGGTTAACGGTAAAAACAGACAAGGTCTGCGAAGGGATCCCTCTTTCTCACTCTCCTCTGCCCCTATTTCCTTCCAAAGAAATGTTAAGACTCCTAAGGGGATGCATCTGCTTTGACAGAGCTTCTTACTGCAGATATTTTCCCAGCCACACGAAATGTATTTGTCCCGGATCCTTTTCCTTCAGGGCCTGGATCTCTGCAGTCAGATCAGAAGGGATTCATTCACTTGACTCTAAGTTGCGCAGAGGAGGTTTCTAAGGAAGAACAGGTTCAAAACTTTTCAAAGACATGCACCCATGCCCACCACAAGCTATAAGCAGCTTCACACAGACAGGGAGCATCAGAAAACTGCATCTTCACGAGCTACTCTACATGAAAGCAGCATTCTCTTTTAATAGAAAATCACATCGACCAAATAAAACCTGTCAAAGCTACATCACTTAAAATATATACAATTTCAAACATAATATTACAACTTTAAAGAAAATAAAACATACTTTTCCATATGATACAAAAACATGCATCTGAAAATCACTGCTTTAAGAGAGAGCAACTCTTGGCAGTCCTGTAGCTGGAATGAGACTTGCGTCACGATCAGCTTAGTAATCTGTATCTGTCTTTGCAGACTCATTTGACAAAAACAAAACTCAGAAAGAAATGCCTTTTGTTTTTAAAAGCCACTTCAAAAGGTTTAAAACATTGCCATTTTACTTACATTCTGTACAGCGCCCATCATCAGAGGATCAGTGCATAACCAAAAGAAGGGAAAAAAGGAGCTAGAGAAATGATATAGAAGGGGCAGTTTGATGCTAAAACAAAGACTCACAGAGTTCTAAGCGGAGAAGGGATGTGGAGAGGTCTGATGGATTATAGGATCACTTATCACGCTGAGAGAAGGTCAAATTTCCGGGGAAGGGCTGGTAGCAAGGGGGTCATGGGGAGAAAGGAGGGCTCCAGGGAGACCAGGTAATAAGCTCAGAGCTCTGCCCGTGGGGCACAGGGACAGCCTCTCTAGTTGTGGAGCCAGAGCACCGGAGGAATTCTGCGGTGGGGAGGACCGAGGGCTTACAGAACGGGTTCCATCAGCAGAGTGAACCGCAATGGTTTTGGAAAGCAGTCTGGAAAAACAGGAGCTCAGATTCCTGCTCCAGATAAGTTCAGATTCAGGCTGTGTGGCTCACGCGTGTGATCTGGGGACTTTATCACCTACTTAGTAGATGTGTCTTAACAGGAAGACTTGAGATAGTAGTAGCACGCACCAGCAGTCTGGTACATAATAGTAACTCCACAAAATAGAGCCACTGCCCATGCTGTCCTGCCCTCTGACTTCCTGGCAAACACATTAGGTAGGATTGTTTTGGGTAAATGTGCAGAGCATAAAAGTTCAGAACAACTCATAGTTAGAGAGCACTCACAACTCCTAAACATGAAGGCAATTATATATATATATATATTTATATTTCTCAATATATAAAAGCATTTTTTATAAATAAAATACAATTAAAGGGATAACACTTAAAACAGCGTTACTAATAATATAAATAAAGCAGTCCACAACAAGATTGCCCTACAGTTAAAGTCATTTTTCTCTTCCTAGTGGACAAATCCCATATTCAAACTCAATCTTTAAAAGCAGTTTATGACCGAAGGTTCACGCTAATACACCTCTGTTTCCTGAATCAAAATGACTGCTTACAAACACTTACTCCCCAGTTTCTAAAACTCCCTTTGTGAGTGTAGCACTATAACCTGACTGGCAGACACAGGGTATGTTTTCACATTCCGTGCGCGAGGACTTTGTCCTTTGCTGGCCACAGAAGGAAAGGATACAGCTAACTCCCTCCAAAGCTAACTCCATCTAGGCAACAACGAAGAATAAATCCAGTACACTATAGGTGTGGATGTCTGAAATGGAGAATTTGACCCTGGAGCATCCGTGGTACCTGACTATGAAATTGTATCCACTACATTCTACTCTGAGTAATCCTTGCATAGTGACTCAGCTCACATGGCACATTCCACTAGCAGTTCTATTTCTAAAATATATAGACATATGTAAGGGAATATGGATGCATTTACACAGAAAGTCGATTAATACAGTATTCTATTTCACTGCAACTGTTGGAAAACTGTAAAAATATTTTCACTTATGCTAGAATTGCTTGACTCTCCATAAAGAGAATTGTTTTAGTTTTTGTTTTTTCCCCCAAAGGGATGCACAATCCAAAAAAGAGCAGTGATCCATAAAGCTTGAGTCAAGCTATCAAATACACTCAGAGTGCTGTGTTGTTTTGTTTCAGACGTGGAGAAGAAAAGCCTTTCAATGGCAGTTGCAAACGTCCTTGTCATTCAGAGGCAGCAATAACTGTGATTTACGAGCTCTGCCAGTCAAAGCTATAGGTGTCTGTTACAATGACGACATTTAGGAAAACCGTCAGGAAACTTCAAACCTCCAGATTCTTTTCTGACACTCACATTTTTCAGGTATTGCCCAAGCTAGAACTTAGAAAATATGGATTTTTTGGGAGTGTTGCACCACGATACTTCCTATACTAATGGGAGAGCTTCTGCCAAGATGATCCACCTGGAACCTTCCCTTTCTTCTTAAAATATGGATCTTTCTCTTCTAGTCACCATTTGAAAGTCTTATTTTTCTCTTAGAAACAGTCAAAAAGAGCCCCATGGTAACCATGTTATAAATAAATGTGATTTTTAAATGATACCGGATTTGAAGGCATTCTTTTTCTCTCTGGTCCTGGCTCCCTTTCTGCCTTCTGCAACAACCCAACCAGACCGGCTTAACCTCCGTCATGTCCACCACACTGTGATTACTGCCTAGAAAACTGGACGTAGCCTGTGCCCACATGCAGACAGCCTACAGGTCAACCATCACTTCCGTGGAAGGCACTCATCAAATTCATAAGACATCTATTATAAACACCAGGTGTGAAATCAACTGTGGCTGATTTCAAATGTTCTCAGTCTGATAATGCAATAGTGACAGACAAGCTTTCCATCTGCAAACTCCCAAATGGCCTGTTCAATTCCCTCTTAGCCGCATCAGCCAACAGGTAGGATCCTTGCAGGAGGGGCTCTTACTGTCGCTGAGGCTCTTGGACAACACGGTCTCAGGTGCTTGAAACTGTGCCAAACGAGGTTGTTTACTGACGAGGGGGAGCAAGGAAGAGGGAGGGAAACTTTTAAGGCATAAATAACATACAAGGGCACACATTTTAAGATACATTCATATGACATCACTACAACAAAAAATAAATAACGATCTTTCTCTGAATTGAATTAATGTCCTTCACACAGTCCACTCCCAGGGCTGTTTCGTGCAGTTGCTGGCTTGCAGTGGGAACATGACGGGGCACTGCCGCATCCTCAGGTTTCCTGGGGTTGCTGAAGGACCCCTGGAGGACTGTCTACAGGAGTGCCGGGAGGAGACCATGGTGTCTTTTCAGTACAGTCCTTTGAGACAGGTGGAAAAATAAGAGGATTCCAACTTAAAATGTTGTTCTCAGCTTCTGAAGGCACACAGCTGTCTCCTGAAAAACAAAGGTTTGGAAGCATTATGAAACAAGAAAGGCTGATTTTTATCAAAGCAGTCTAAAAACACTACCTTCAGCAATAAAGAAAGAACCATGAGGAAAATTAAGAGCCCAGTCATGTTTATGTTTGAATCTGAGAGAGGCAGAGGTTTAAAGTAACGCTGGGCTCTCATGGACAGTTACACGATTCATCTAAGGGTTACAGTAAACTCCTTAAAAGCCCCCAAATAACCATGTTCAAGAACCACTACAACTCCAGAATCAACTCAGATGAGAAAAGAAGCCTAGGATCACAAAATGCATCCTTCCAGCAACTCTACTGTTTGGGTACAAACTGAATCAAAGCCTATTTGGATTTATTTTCCAGAATGGAAGAGAATGAACAATCAGAGAGGAAGGATGTGAATCACAGAATTTCAGGGACTTCCCTGGCAATCCAGTGATTAAGATTCCCTGTATTGGGAGTACAGGTTTGATCCCTGGCTGGGGAACTAAGATCCTACATGCCGTGCGGTGAGGCCAAAAACTTAAAAAACGCCAACAAAAGAACATCCCCAAACACCCAAGAATTTCAAAGAATCCTTCACAGAGTCAACTTTTATTGACATATCCAATACCCCCACCCAATAATCTAAGAAATAGGAGTTGATCACAGAGAGAACGTTCTGAAGGCATCTCTCTGATATAGTTCTTAGTTACTGAAGACTATTTAGAAACTTGAGATTTATAATGTCTTGCTGTACCTCTGTGGCACTCTGCTGCATCTTCCACACAGTCGGAATTGGCCCCCTCTCTACTGTCTTGACAGCAAATTGGCTGAGTAGGTGTTGGTGTCTCATCCTCTTTGATGCCCTCCTCAGGTGGCTGAATGCAGTCGGGGACCGTGGAAGCCAGACACACAGGCATCTTCATGTGACTGAAGGGCTTCATTTCCAAACCATCTTGAGGATAAGGTGCTATCACTGGGACCACAGGAAGGGGGCTGCTGCTGAAAGTGCTGCTGGTTTTGGTGAAACACCTACAAAGGGTAAATCAAAGAGACAGACTTGTGTCTAGAGGGATCAAGAATTAAAATTCACTTATTTTGAAATATTATTTGGTATTTTGTATCCACAGATTCTTAAGGAAGACTGGTACTTAAAAATAACTAAATGATTCACTATGCTTTGAATTAGCAAGATCTCAAAAACTATAGTTAAAGTGAAATACAAAGGAGAATGCATCGAAATGCAAACCAATGAATAATGGAATGGTACACGATGACTCATCACATGCATCCTTTGCCTCAGTCCAGTTAGAAGTTGTCTTTCATAATAAACTAGCTCCTGAATATAGCACACAGAAGGAAAAGGCCATTCATGCTGGAAGGAGTGAAACAGAAAAAGAGGAGAAGGACAGAATGCTAAGAAACTTATGGCCACGTGAGAGAACTGACCTTATGAAAGAGAACAAAAATACAGTTTTGAAACCAGCTATGTTCCCTTTCAGTCTTGGAAGAAACACTATAAGAACTAGACTTTCAAAATCTAAGTTTTGTTTATTTTTCAATTTTTTTTTCTTTGCAGAATTAATTGCTAGAATTCATTACTGCTAAGCATTCACTTCCATTCCGCCCTACTTTTATTTCCTGTCTTCATCCAAAATATGTGCTCTCTCTAATTTTCTCTTCTGATCTTCAGATTGGATAATCTCTACTGGTCTTTTGGTTTACTGACTCTTTCTTCCGTTGTCTTCAATCTGATATTAAGCCCAAACAGTAAATTCTTCATTCCAGTTATTTATGCTTTTCAGCTTTGGAACTTCCATTGGATCTTTATAGGTTCTATTTCTAAGATGAAATTCCCCACGTGTAGGCGTTGCGTGTAGTTCACTGAGTCCTTGAGCATATTTGTAACAGGGTGTTTCTATTGACAATTTTTTCCCTTGAGTAAGTATCACTTTTTCCTATTTTTTACATGTATAGTAACTTTTTTTTTTTTTTAACTGGATTTTTCCCTCCGATTTTCTGGTTGTTCTGATGACCTCAAACTCCATCTTTCAATACCTTCAGTTTGTGTTCTTAATCCAAGACTGAAGAATGTCCTCAGGCAAAAACCCATAGACAAACGTTACCCATTGTCTTTCAAGGTTAGATTTATTCAGTTTCTGCTTGTTTTTTTGTTACTCTACAATACTTTCAGATTGCCCAGATTCCATCATTATTACCTGTGGATGATAAGCTATTCCATCATTAACAGAAACTGGAGACTGGAGACCCAGAAGTATTTACATATAAAATAAAAATATTTTTTATTTATAAAATTAAGAGTGAGAAAAGTGAAGACATTTCATGTGACTTTGGTCGGGAAGGTTAGGTAGGAAATACACAAGTATGCTCGAGTTAGGCATGGTAGGGAATAAAGGTAAGAATTCTTTGGACTTCCAGGCTTTTAACATGGGATAGTATGTTTCTGGAACATAAAATCAGTAAAGGGAAGTCCACACAACTGGCACCAGCATCTCTGTTGGTTCTAGTTACTAGAAATAACAAATGCTAAGCTTGAAGCCTTGGAACCTGAAAGAGAGTAAGATATCTGTCAGTAAACCAAATCCTTAATTTAAATAAGTTCAACTTCAATTTCAAAGAGAGAAATATATCGATTATACACTTAGTAGAATTCAGATACCAGTCATCTGGCATGAAAGCAAAGTATGTCTGTTAGGAATTCATCTGCACAGAGAAACATGACTGCAGCATAATCTAATATGACTGTGATCCCAACCTTTAACACTATCAGAAAAAAACACATACCCGATTCAAAGAAAATCTGTATTCTGACGCAAGTGTTAAGGCAATAAAAAGTAGAGGAAGCACTGGAATGGAAGAAAAGCTTGCTGGAGTCAGAAGCAAAGCACTGGGCTAGCGGACCGTGACTCTAGGAGAGCAAGGCATTCCTCATGGGCCTGCTGGACGTTTCATTCAACTCGGGACTGAACAGGATGCCGGGATGCCAACAAAGGTAAACACAGGTCTCTTGACCTCCACTTAAAAGTGTCCATGTTATCAATCTCTTTTCCTGAGTCTCTTCCGCTGCCTCAATACCCAGGGAATCTGAAAACTCTCTTGAATGTATTCAATTCATGAGAAACTAGAGTCTAAACAGGGTTTACCTAAAATGTGTGGCAAGGTCAGGGGGAAATTTTTTGTTTATTTTTCTGGCCCTGCCATGTGGCTTATAGGATCTTAGGTCCACGACCAGGGAATGAATCCAGGGCCATGACAGTGAAAAGTGCTGAGTCCTAACCACTGGGTCACCAGGGAACTCCTGGAAAAATCTTTTTGTATTCGAATTACTTCTAGTGAGAATTTACTGAATATTATATATCTATATAAAAAAACTTAGTTAGAAGAACCCTTTATTCCAAAAGCAGGTGACATGTGAATACCTTCTAAATGTCAGATACTGTGATAGACACTGAAAATATAAAGATAAATACAACAGGTTCCAGCTCCCAGTCTAGCAGAGGAGAGTGAATAAACAAATGGTTATACTATAGTGTAGTAAGTATGACGTAAGAAGATATAAGACACTGGGAGCACTCAGCTTTGAGATGGCTTAGGGCTGTATGGCTGAGAGTAGGGTACTTTCTGCATTCCAACTAGAGACTAGTGTATATCCTTTCATGCTCTTTCAGACCCAAGAGTCTTATAATTGAGGAAATTAAATTAGATGACAATTAGAGAGTAAGAAAGATTCTGATTTCCAAAAACCAGAAATATCTTTGGTCAAGGGAATCTATATGACTATCATGATTTGTTGAAAATAATTCTTAAAAATTGTGTTCCTGGCTTCTGGCTATGGATCAGTTTATATCAGAACAACTCTCCTGCCAAGAGCAACTAAAAAAAAAAAAAAGATGGAGACATTGGAGTTTAAATCTGTTGGAGTCATCAGAGAGCTACCCGGCACTTAAGCAGCTAAGATTCCAGAAAGAAGGTAAATGTGAGTTTCAGCAGCGCTTGTCCTCACAAGGCATCTGCCCAGGTCAGTGCAGGGTGGAAGGGACACTGAGGCGTCAAGCACGCAGTGGCGGCTAAGGAACTGAGGAGAACGTCTGGCACTTTCACGGGGCTGGGAAGACAGAAATTAAGAGTTCAGAGTCTGCCAAAGAGAAGAGGCCCAGTAAACACCCCAGGCTTTTAACTGAGACCCTTGAAGGGTTACATTGTGAAAATAACGGTGAGGCAGGAAAAGACAAAGCTTTTAAAAAGACTTGAAACTCAGCATTAAATCAGCTCAGTCTCTAAGTGGGTTAAAATGATCTGGCCCTTGCCTAATTGCCTGCCCAAAGCAAACACAGATACTTTCTGAGGGAAGAAAACATCTTCCAGAGCCTCTAGGAGTTTTTATACGCAATGTCCAGAATTCGAAAAAAAAAAATTACCAGGCATTTCCGAAGACAGAAATAAAAGAAAAATAAGTGATGCTTAAGTGATGCTTATATTGAGTTAGCAGGGAAGGCAATGGCACCCCACCCCAGTACTCTTGCCTGGAAAATCCAATGGACGGAGGAGCCTGGTGGGCTGCAGTCCATGGGGTCGCTAACAGTCGGACAGACTGAGCGACTTCACTTTCACTTTTCTCTTTCATGCATTGGAGAAGGAAATGGCAACCCACTCCAGTATTCTTGCCTGGAGAATCCCAGGGATGGGGGAGCCTGGTGGGCTGCAGTCCATGGGGTCACTAACAGTCGGACAGACTGAGCGACTTCACTTTCACTCTTCTCTTTCATGCATTGGAGAAGGAAATGGCGACCCACTCCAGTGTTCTTGCCTGGAGAATCCCAGGGATGGGGGAGCCTGGTGGGCTGCCGTCTATGGGGTCACACAGAGTCGGACACGACTGAAGTGACTTAGCAGCAGCGGCAGCATATTGAGTTAGGAGACAATGACTTTAAAAGAACTGGATGATTATATCCAAGAAAAAAGGTGACAAGATGGGGAATTTTAACAGAGACTGAGCATCTACTAATAATTACTATTTGGAATTTCTAAACGGAAGAGTAGAATAACCTAAATGAAGAACTCCGTTCATGGAGTTATGTGGAAATGGAACACAGATGACCAGAGGTTTACTGAACATGCAGTGTGTTCAGACTGAAGACACGAAAGGATGGAAAATGTATAAAGAAGCTTAAGAGACATAAGAGGCATACAGAAAAGCTCATATGCAAAATGAAGTATTACTCAGCCATAAAGAGAAACAAAATAACGTCACGTGCAGCAACATAGACGGACACAGAGATTGTCACACTGAGTGAAGTCAAGAAAAGACAAATATCACATGATATCACTTATATGTGGAATCTAAACAAAAAAATGGTACCAGTGAACTTATATGCAGAAAAGAAACAGACTCACAGTGCAGAAAACAAACTTACGGTTACCAAAGGGGAAAGCGACAGGGTGGGAGGGCTAAACTGGGAGACAGGGATTGACATATACACACTATTATACATAAAACAGACAACTGATAAGGACCTACTGCATAGCACAGGGAACTCTGCTCAGTACTCTGTAGTGACCTCTAGGGGAAAAGGATCCGAAAAAGAGCAGATGTATGTAGATGTGTAACTGATTCACACAACATTGTAAATCAACTACACTCCAATAAAAATTAACTGAAAAAAAAGAAAGGAGAGAATAGCAACAAAGATAATGTTGGGAATTATGAATAAACATTGCAAAAAACAGAAACTGTATTGTCTTAAAAGATTTTAAATATTTATAGCATTACACTATATGACAAAAATAACAAAGTACTGGAGAAGAAACTAGAGTTAAAACGCTCTAAAATATTTTGCTGTTTTAGTACTAATAAAACTACTAATGCAGGTTAGACTCCAATTGAGGTCATAACGTCCAGTGCCAAGGACATAGTAAATAGCATATTGTAGGACCTCAGCAAAAATGGTGAATGGATACATAATAAACAACGAACATCAAACTTTTTAAATAAGCTTTTCTGTAAGCAAGCAAAATTATTATCAAAGAGCAACAACTCAACTAATGGGTCAAGATATCTTATAACAGATCACACCCAAAACTAAGGCACATAGATTAAAAGTGAGAACGAATCATACACTTACCCCTGAAGACTTTTGTACCACAATAGAAATTATCTCTGTCCTCATTCATATTGGCTCTGTTCTTTAGCTTTCTTTCTGTCTGTTGGCTTCAAAGTTATCTGACTTAAATGTCAGTCTTCTGGACGATGGGCAATGTCTGTCCTTGGTGTCAGAGAAAGCTCTTAGCTCAGTGAGACACAGAGCACAGTCAGGCACTTAATGAAATCCCCAATCATGACGTAAAACAAACAAAATGAGCTTCTGCAGGAATCTGGAAGTAATACAAAGGTGCCTGAAAACTGAAAGACAAAAAGAAGGATCAGGTCAGAAAGAGACACTTTCATTTAAAGAAGTAAAGTTGAGGCGTAGGAAAAAAATATACTCGCCAGATATTGAAACACCAGGGCAGTTCCCTAAAAAACAAGATACTGTAAGTTAATAACTGGTTTTCACAGAGCTAACAGGAATGAAATTTCATAATGTTAACACAAAATAATGAAGACTCACCAGATAAGATGCCTTCAATTCTTCTGTTGTCTTTTCTCCCCTTTCGTTTCCTTTTTGTCCTGCTCATTTTAATTTAAAACAACGGATGAGATTTTTAAAGGACCTCTAAGGGCAGTCTAAGAGTTTGAGCGTAGAGCACTTTTGCAAACATTTTATTTCACAGATGTTTGATCTCTACACTGGCTACCAGCCTGAGAGCTGTTACAATATGGCAGATGTGGTTCTGATGCCGCCTTCACTGACGAAAACAAGTGGCAAGGCTTCACATTTTCCAAATGAATGACCTAGTTTCTTTCATAGCGGGGAAAAAAAAATACAGCACTATTGTGATAATGAACGTGAACGACATGGATGGGACAGGACCAAAGGATGGTGAGGATAGAGGCGCCAGGGCCAATTACAGTGAATAGTATCTAGAGAGCTGATACTGTCATCTGGTTTTATGAGCTGGGAGTTAACAAGTAAATACATATGTTTTAAGAGAAATTACAGATATTTAGCAGGAGAAAGTGCAATTTCCTATTGGATATTCTTTAGCATCTATCTTTCAGGTGAGTGATATAGAAAACCACTGCAGTGCATACTTTTATTCCAAACTTTGAGTCTCAATTAACAGGGTGGTGCTCACAGTAAAACCAACATGTGAGTTAGACTGGTAAAGTGATGATTACCCAAACTTCAACCCGATAAACCAAACTGGCTTAAAATGTTCTAGTACAGTGAACCCTAACTCATAATCATCAGTAATTAACCACGTAGAGCAGGGCCTCCAACCACGGCGTTCTAATGCCTGGTAATCTGCAGTGGAGCTGATGTAATAGCAAGAGAAATAAGGTGCACAGTGAACGTCATGCACTTGAATCATCCTAAAACCATCTCCCACCCAGGTCCGTGGAAAAACTGTCTTCCATGAAACCAGTCCTTGGTGCCAAAAACGCTGGGACCACTGATGTAGAAAACCAAATATAAGTAATTAAGTCACATTACTTCTGGCTCATTTTTGGATGTCTGCATGGGTCAGCATAAAAATGGCTTTAACCTGGGGGTTATATGCTAAGATATAAACACAGAGAACATAGCCTATAGAAAAGAAACATGATACCTGTTCTGAATGTAATTAAGCCTGTAACAAGTGAAACAATTCTTTTACTGATGCTTTAATTAAAATTTCTAAAGCAACCAGATAACTACAAAAATAGTACCTGTATATATGTAAGAGATCCAAATCTACAGGCAGTAAGAGAGAGAGAAAAGGGCAAATGTCTGCATATTTATAAATTATTAACACGCTCTTACAGTGTACATCTCACAGTTTATACGATACAAACAGTTTGTAATTTCTTATCTATCTTAGGCTTCTCAAATAATCTTTCAGTTGCAGTTATTATTGGCTTAAGGTAGAGTGACAGTTTTCAATGGGTTGTCTCTAGCTCAGTGAAATGACTTTGCCTAACTTTGAAAACACTGAGTAAACAGAACTCTGTGCCTCTTGCCACATACAGATTTGTGCTGCTGCTGCTGCTGCTGCTGAGTCACTTCAGTCGTGTCCGACTCTGTGTGACCCCATAGACGGCAGCCCACCAGGCTCCCCCGTCCCTGGGATTCTCCAGGCAAGAACACTGGAGTGGGTCGCCATTTCCTTCTCCAATGCATGAAAGAGAAAAGTGAAAGTGAAGTCGCTCAGTCTGTCCGACTGTTAGCGACCCCATGGACTGCAGCCCACCAGGCTACTCCGTCCATTGGATTTTCCAGGCAAGAGTACTGTTCAGGTGGTCTGGGACCTGTTAGTTTATTACTAAGGTATCTTTCAGGAAACAGGAGAGGGCTGTCTGACCAAAGTAGAAGATAGGAGAATGACTATTACAGTGTCATAAAAAATAAAATATGCTTGAAGCAGCCATCTGAATAGCACACACTAAGAAATAAGAAATTCCAATAGTAGCGCAGCACTGTGTTTGGAAGAATATGCTGCATTAGTATTTGACTAAGGAAATGGCAACCCAGTCCAGTAATCTTGCCTGGAAAATCCCACGGATGGAGAATCCTCGTGGGCTACAGTCCATGGGGTCACAAAGAGTCGGACACTACTGAGCCACTTTACTGACTTAAACATATTTTGGACATTCCAGCAAAACTACATAGCACCTCTGAAATGTTTTGCAGAGAAGTATCTCATTTCTGATTATATAGGTGAATATTTGTTAAGCATGATTATGTACAGAATTTCTGTGATTAGATAATTGTATACATTTTGCCTTAAGTTTCCTCTTCTGATTACCCCTGGAGGGCAGGGACTAACTACCCACGAACCTCTTGGATGCATGATACTTATTTTCATGAATGTGTTCCACGATATCTCCTGAAACCGTCTCATCTCGGTGGCGGTTTGCTCTAATGTTCTCCTCACCCTTGCTGTTTCCTCTTGTCACTGTGTCTGTCACTTTGCTGACCTGGCCCTTATCTTGAGGAGGTCATCAGTTACCCTGCAACAGAACCCTGATGACATTCCTCTGGGGCCATGGAGGTCCTCTGTTCTCACCATACACTCTTTGCTACAGGCTGCAGTGACCCAAGCTATGCAGTGGAAGTTTCCTTTTGGAAATTAGTTTATTAGTGGCTGTCACAGAACAGCCAACAATACATGTTGGTGTTAGTCACTCAGCCATCTCCAGCTTCCCTGGTGGCTCAGACGGTAAAGAATCTGCCTGCAATGCAGGAGCTGCAGGTTTGATCCCTAGGTTGGGAAGATCCCCTAGAGAAGGAAATGGCAACCCACGCCAGTACTCTTGCCTGGAGAATCCCACGGACAGAGGAGCCTGGTGGGCTATGGTCCATGGGACTGCAAAGAATCGAACATGACTGAGTGACTAACACTCCCTTTAAATACACGTTGGGTGACTATAAATGACAGAATGCATTACTGAACATGGCAAGTTCATTCTCTCTCACATACACACAATCTTACAAATAAAAGACCAAAAGCACGCACTGTTCTAACCACGTGACTCCTTGGCAACAGGATCCGGTCTCCATATCAAAAGTAGAATATAAGGAACTTCCCCCCAAAAGGAAGGTTCTGATCAATTGAAGAAATTAGACCCAGTTTTTTGAATGTTTTTCTCAGAGAATCAGGGAGATTACCATAGATGGAAGAGAATCTAAATCTTGGGTTCTGTGTATTTCCTTCCTTTGGTTTTATGGCTAGTTCTGAAGTAGCTGAGTGGTCAGGGATAGGAGATGGGTTGAATCACAACCAATTACCCTGCTGGTAAGGTGAAGTCGCTCAGTCGTGTCTGACTCTTTGTGACCCCACGGACTGCAGCCTACCAGGCTCTTCCATCCATGGGATTTTCCAGGCAAGAGTACTGGAGTAGGTTGCCATTTCCTTTTCCAGGGGAATCTTCCTGACCAAGGGATCAAACCCAGGTCTCCCACATTGTAGGCAGATGCTTTACCATCTGAGCCACCAGGGAAGTCTTGGTGGAGNGACTGCAGCCTACCAGGCTCTTCCATCCATGGGATTTTCCAGGCAAGAGTACTGGAGTAGGTTGCCATTTCCTTTTCCAGGGGAATCTTCCTGACCAAGGGATCAAACCCAGGTCTCCCACATTGTAGGCAGATGCTTTACCATCTGAGCCACCAGGGAAGTCTTGGTGGAGCAGAGTTTAATTGTCTTTAGATAAGCAGTTGCTTTCATATTTCACAAACCCAATTGGTGACATTTTCACAACCCTCCACCTAAAAGATCTACTATTACAATAGAATGTTTTCACATTCATCTCTACACACTTACATTTATCTGAGTATATCTGACTCAGTGGAAGGTTTCAAGTTGGTGAAGGAGTACCTTCAAACCCAACAATACTCAGACTTTTAAGGTGATTATTACATAAAAACTTGGAGGTCATTTATAATATCTGTGTTTTCTAAAGCACTATTCCCAATAGTTTTATTTCTCCTCTTGACCACCAGCCATGTATAGCTCATACTTTTTTCCCCAGATGGATTATATACATTTTTCCAAGTTGATTTTTACTTGGCAACTTCCTGCCCATTTCCAATCTCTCTAGGACACTTAAAGTTAATTTTTGTTCCTTCCTGATGGGACCGCTCAGTTCATTCATCTGTGAATTTCATCAGTGTCCTCTCTTACAAATTATCAAGACTGATGGTAAACAGAGCAGATTTAATGTCAATCCCTTCCCATTAAACTAGCCAAGCAACTGACAAACCCCATTTAATGACATATCCAGAACTGCACTCCTGTTTTCTGAACTGAAGAGAGAAGGGTAGAAAGCTATTGATTTATTTGATTAAAATCTGCTTAACTCTTGCAACGCACAAGGATTTCTCAACTGAGTTGTTCATGCAGGGGGCTGGCTCCCCCAAAGCTACACTAACTATGTTTCTTTCCAGCTGTTCGCAGTGAGTCATTACATGCAACTCTTAAACCTGAAAAGCATTCAAACGGACTGAACGCAGTGAGGCAGGCCGTCCTCTACAAATGCTACCAAGGCTCTAGAAGCAAATAAAACGCTTGATTGCTGGAGTGTGCACTCCCCTTTTACTGTTGTTTGGTTGCCACGTTGTGTCCAATTCTTTGTGACCCCATGGATTATAACATGCCAGGCTTGCCAGTCCTTCACTGTCTCCCAGTTTGCTCAAACGCATATCTGTTGCGTCCACTCCCCTTTGACCTGTTCTCAAATTTTCACGTCAATATGCCAGTTTGGACAAGAAAGGCGAAGTTTTCTATTACTGAAATAGAAAGATGATAAAAGGACCTTAAGGTTGGCAATGACTTGCTTTTTAAAAGGCCACTCCAAGAAATACATTCTAGTTTAAATCTAAAAAGGCAGGGAAAAAAAAAAAAAAGCTAGGGCAGCAAGAAACAGGGCAGGTAGATTCCAAGGGGAAAGGCCTTCGCCAATTCTTCACTCATCAGTAATCTGTAGAGTAAGAGACCTGCCCTGGGTCAAGGTGAGTTTGATGAGGCACCACTGGGGTTGAAGGGGATGACTCCCAGGTGTGTGAGGGGTAGACAGGCATAAGCGCATTCCCACAGTGTCTCCTCATTCAGTGATTACATCCAATTACCTGGAAACCATCCTTGATATCGTCCCCTCTGCAGGCTCATATCTTTTTTTAAAAAGATATGTTGCTCATATCTTTAAAAAAAAAATTACACCTTCTAAATCTCTCCAAAGCACCTGCCTCTCTCTGTATCTACTATAGCCATCTCAGTGCACTATTTCTCATCTGGACCACTGCCACAGCCATCCAACTGATGCCCTGTATCCTCTCTTGTGCCATCCAACGGAGTCTCCAAACTCTATCCTCCAGAGTGCTCTATCATGCTAGCTTTCGCTGCCTCACTGTGGCTCCATATGGTCTTAATTCACTCATCTACCTCTGACCCTTTTCCTTACTACGTTCCTGCCACATTAGCCTTCTCTGATTCTGTAAGAATTCCAGCATTCTTTTAATAGCTTATAGTATCTATTACCAATGACTTTAAGTTTTTTTTTTTTGATGTGGATCATTCTTAAAGTCTTTATTGAATTTGTTGCAATATTGCTTCTGTCTTATGTTTTGGTTTTCTGGCCACAGGGCATGTGGGATCCTAGCTACCCAACCAGAGATCAAACCCACGCCCCTCACTCCCTGCACTGGAAGATAAAGTCTTAACCATTGGTTCACCAGGGCAATCCCTTTTTATTTACTTATTTATTCATTTTTAGGAATATTTATTTATGTGACTGTGCTGGGTCTCAGTTGGGGCACATGGATCTTTCAGTATGACACGTGGGATCTAGTTCCTTGACCAGGGATTGAATCGGGGTCCCCTGCATTGAGAGTGCAGTCTTAACCAGTGGGCCACCAGGAAAGTCCCAGGATTTCAGTATTCTGCTTTAAAGATTTTGCATAAATAGTACCTTGCCTTTGCCTGGAAAGCTCTAAACCTATCCCCATTCTCTTTGACCTAATTTTACAAATTCTTCACGTAAGGTGCCACTTGCTTAGTGAAGTCTCTCCTTGCTAATGGATTCTTTATACTGTCTTTAAAGCACCCGGTTTGAATTATTTTTTCATTTTTTATGATTTATTTATGCCATTTGGAAAAAAGATGTGTCTCCCCATCAAATTATCAGCTCAGTGAAGGCAAGGACAATGCCCGTTTTGTTCATAACTGTAGCCCTGGAACTTAGCTTGGCACCTGGTCCACAGAAGACTTTCAAAAGAATGTCTGTTGAGTGAGTGATGAATGATTGAATCCTCTTTAATTTTCATTCTCCTGATTTTATCACACCCCTTGCCTCATCTCTTTGAAAATATATCAAAGCAGTAAGCAAAAAAATAATAATATGAGAGGATTATGAAAAGAATGTCTGATTACTTCAAATACTTAAGAAATAAAAGCCTTTAAAAATTAAATATATAAAAATAATCAGCCAAGGTTACTGTCTCCATTAGTATTCCCATTTATTTTAAAATCTGTTTTTCTTTCAAACTTTATTAGGCAATATGGAATTGGTGGTATTCAAACATTTTTACCCTACAAAAATAGCAATTTCTATATATGTGTGTGTATACATATACACATACTTATGCATTTCCAAATAAATGTCTTATTAATAAAACAAAAATCTCCCCCCACCCACCACCACCAAATATCTTTAAAATGGTCAACTTTTACAGGCAGGTAGAGAACTTCAAAATGTCCAACCCACCTTTAAGTTCTATTACTTTGATACAAATGACTTGTAAATATAGAGATCACTATCCCAATCTACTCCCTGAACCCAAGACCAGCATTTTCATCTGTCTGCTTGACTTAGATGTTTAACTGGCACTTAAAATTCTAAAAACATCCAACCAATATCATCACCTTCCCTCAATATATCATTTCATTAAGTTTCCTATTTCTATGACTATCACCATGGCGACTACCAGGCCATTCACATTTGAAACTCTCTATTCATTTGAACCTTTTCCTAGATTCCTGTTAGTGCATTCCAGTCAATGGCTAATCCCCAAAATTCTAACTCTAGAATCTAACTCAGCTCTCCTTTTCTAGCCTCATTCCTTTCATGAAGCTAACGCCTTCGCTACGCAAATCATCACACTGGTCTCCTCCTTCCAATCCCACCACCATTAACCAGCCTAAACACATCTCTGCATAGCTGGCTCCCTTTCTCAAACATCTTCAAAAGAATCACGATGCCACTAACCCCGTGTGTCTCAACATTTAACCCATGTCCCCACCTTTTTGATTAAGGCAAAAATCTCATATCTCTCCTATATATTATAAAAACAATGGGGACTTTTCTTATTCCTTAAATATAAAATGATGAGATTGAACATGCTTCTTCAAACTCTACTCACCATACTTCAAGCTCTGTCTGTGAATCCCTCTGATTAACTGCCGGCTCTCTGGAGGGAGGCCTACTATGTGGTGGGCACTCAATAAATGTTGATTAAATGAACTACTAAACCCTGACAGTAAGGATCATCCATGATATAAACTCAGTCTGGTTCTCCAGTTTTATGGCCTGCTATGGGCTTCCCAGGTGGCTTAATGGCAAAAGAATCTGCCTGCTAATTCAGGAGACGCAGGTTTGATCCCTGGAGGAGGAAATGGCAACCCACTCCAGCCTGAAAAACTCCATGGACGGAGGAACCCAGCTCCATGGGGTCGCAAAGGGCCAGACATGATTAGGCAGGAGTACTGTCCTTTAGTGAGAGGCTGAATTTCAGCCCCTGAAATGTGCTTAGTCACTCAGTCGTATCTGACTCTTTGTGACCCCATGGACTGTAGCCCACCAGGCTCCTTTGTCCATGGGGACTCTCCAGGCAAGAATACTGCAGTGGGTTGCCATACCCTCCTCTAGGGGATCTTCCCAACCCAGAGATCGAACCCAGGTCTCCTGCACTGCAGGGGGATTCTTTAGAGGCTCATAAAATGAGTTAGAGGTTCACGAGCACTCATTACTTAGCTACTCCAGCCGAATTATGCCAGTGGTTCTCAAAGCATGATCCCACAAACAGAGCTATCAGCATCCCTGGAATGCACTAGAAAAGCAAATTCTCAGTCCCCACCTTAGATCTACTGATTCAGAAACTCTAGAAATAGAGCTTCATAATTTGGTTTTTACAAGTGCTCCAAGGAATTCTGCTGCTGCTATGTCGCTTCAGTCGTGTCCGACTCTGTGCGACCCCACAGACGGCAGCCCACCAGGCTCCCCCGTCCCTGGGATTCTCCAAGCAAGAACACTGGAGGAGGCTGCCATTTCCTTCTCCAATGTATGAAAGTGAAAAGTGAAAGTGAAGTCGCTCAGTCGTGTCCGACTCTTGGTGACCCCATGGACTGCAGCCTCCCAGGCTCCTCCGTCCATGGGATTTTCCAGGCAAGAGTACTGGAGTGGGGTGCCACTGCCTTCTCCCCAAGGAATTCTAGAGCACGCTAAAGCTTGATAACCACTGAACTAGACCATTTACCCTCATGTAAATGTTATCTTTCCTCCTTCCAGGACTTGATTCCTTCTGCCTGGAAACTCCAGTGCCTGGCTAGTGCTCAATAAATGGTCATTTTGCCTGAACAGCCAAAAACTCTAAAATGCCCCCTTGATATCCTCATATAGCTGAACTGACATTATGCCTCTTTCTGTGTACATACTCTTTTCAGTTGGCATGAGGAAATGCAAGCTTATTCTTAGCAATAATGTCAATATTTTAGAAGTGGAAATTGTCTAAAATTGTGCACATTTGGGGGAATAAATGATATATCATCTACTTCTCAGTATTCGAAGCTTATTACAACTTTTGCCATCTTGAGGATCTTGAGAGGAGATGCCTGTTTTCAATTACAATCTTAAAAAGAGTCAGAAACCTTTAGATTCAATGATTCCAATTTTGCAGAGTTGAAGACAGGTACTTATTGATGTTAATCTGTGTCAGAATCACATAAGTGTTCCAAGAAGCCAGGTGAGCCACTTGGCTAACCTCGGAGCCCAGGCAGGAAACTGAAGGTTTACCCTAAATAGGTAGATTCTGAGATAGGAAGAATATTTGGGCCAAGGAGAAACTGAAGCTGGCTTTCTAAGGCTGCAGAGAATTCATCTGTGTTTCCAGATAAAAGTAAAACCCCAAACATGAAATACAAGAGGTCGCTAACTTGAAAATCAATAGAAATACTGATTGGCTTAAAGGAGAAAACCATGTATAATAAAACTCCAAAGACCACACACACACACACACAAGCTCACACAAATAAAAATGTCAGTGAACACAAGATGGCACAAGTCTTTCAAATTCTTTTAACGAAATGGGATATATTTCTGGTACTAGGATATGATACCTCATTATAAAGATGATTAGCAGCAAATTACCAAAAGCTATAATCAGAGTACATTGTGAGCAATTTTACACCATCTAGGACAATTCACCATTTTTCAGATAAGGAACAGCCTCAGAAAGATTACATAACTTTCCCAAGAGCATAGATTTAATCAGCGGCAAAGCCTATGTTGATTTCTTCTTGGACCTGAGGTCTTCTTGCTACATCATTCTAATGTCTGGGTTGAATCGTATTTGCTGCTGGCCACAGGAGCCACAGAGGATGTGTTTTAATTAAATCCATCTGATTACTTACCGGGCGTATGAACTATCTTTGCCGATTCTTTCGCATGTTCTTAACAAGTTGTGATAAAGCCTTTGACAAACTCAGGACAAAAATGTGGTTTTACTGGTACAAGCATCTTAAAATTTAGTTAAGGTCATACAGCATTTTAAAATATAACAAACAAATTTTGGTACACAAAACAGGCAAGATGGCTTTTGCTAATACAGAAACCCTAAAAAGGGTTAAGCAAATGATGAAAAAAAAATCTCTAGGAAGCTTTATTGCTTTTGCTCAGCAACTCTCAAAACACAAGATGAAACAATGCAATTTTAATTCAGTGGCTGACTGGATCCTTCTTTAAGTTCTGGCTTTGATAGCTCCCAGATGCAACTTTTAATTTCATAATTCATTTTTAAAATATGGGTCAAATCCCATTTCAATAATGAAGTATCCAAACTCTAGTCCAATACTCCAGGTATTTTATGTACTAACTGTAATGTGATTTCTAAGTTGCAGAGTTTTAGAGCTGAGAAGGACTTTTGAGACCATGTAATCAAACACCATCATCATGTAAAAGAAAGAACTGAGATTTCCGACAGTCGTAACTTTAGTACAACAAAATATCTGATAATCCTTCAGGATTAATATATAAAGAAGTAGCATGAAAGCTTTTCTGTCTAGTCTATCAAAAATTAAATGTATATGTCACTCTACATATTCCTATCTTGTTTGAAATATTATGAGCACATATAATTCTTAATTAAAAAATAGAAATTAAAAGAAAGCAAGCTTGTGCTACTTAATTATTAATTATCTTAAGGTTTTAAGATTTTTTTTTTAATTGAACAACCTGATAAGAAAATTCCAGTAATGTTACCATGAAAAAACATTACCATACACACAGGGTTTTTCCCCCCTAACATTCAAACACATTTACAATAAAGAGTAGAAAGTATCACACAGCACAGAAAAGTCTACTGCAAATAGAATATGTGAGAAAAGATGAAGTCTATCTAAAGAGAAAGACACTGATTTAAAGGTTTCAAAAAGAGCAAACCTTCTAACACTATCTCAGTGAGAAATAAAGCCTTTATATTGTCAATATATCGAAAAAACACGAAGCTTTAAAAATTGTAAAGCTGGGGCAAAAACTGAGTAACAGCCTTAAACTTCAGATTCCATACTCTGAGATTTATACATAACTTAGGTAAAACTGTAAGAACTTTCTCTGCTGAACACAGAATAACAAAGTCACACACCCCTACTCACAACTCGCAAATGCACATCAACATACCTATTGTTGTTCCGACAATTTCGACAGTTAATGCACTCCATCGGGTCAGTTGGAGGTACTGCTGTGTACAGGCCACCACCCTTGTCAGGAAGGAAGTAGAGGGAAAAAGAAAAAAGAGAGTGCTGAAGGTGTCACAGACTAGTAATCAGATCATCTCTAAAGTTAAGTAAAGCCACACCAACAATAAATGGTTACGTGGTATATTTTACCCATCTCCTTGAGCTGTGTTATGTTTATCACTATTTACCTATATTCACACAGGAGTTGTGCACAATACTAAAACTGNAAAAAAGAGAGTGCTGAAGGTGTCACAGACTAGTAATCAGATCATCTCTAAAGTTAAGTAAAGCCACACCAACAATAAATGGTTACGTGGTATATTTTACCCATCTCCTTGAGCTGTGTTATGTTTATCACTATTTACCTATATTCACACAGGAGTTGTGCACAATACTAAAACTGTTCTCCCCAAACTCAACTACCATGGGTTTTTGCATGTATGTTTGTACTGGAAAGAGGGAAATAAATGAAGGGAGAAGTTTAGTCATTTCCCTTCAGTGTTACAAATCTAATGCGCCCAAAATACACTATACGTTATAACCTCCTATTCATTTTCACTTTCCTAGCAGTCATGGAAAAATTTTATGGGATGCTAGCTGGAGAAACAGGGTGGAAATCTGTTTGAATGATGTCACAAGATAAACCCATCTTCATTTTCCTGTAATGATTTCGATTAGGTTTGTTCATTGACTCCATGAAGTCTTAACACATGTTATATTTTTCCAGATGGAGTAGATTCTCAGCCAGCGATGACTTGGAGCGGAGTATTAATATTGTGCTGTTGCTTTTGGCGGAAACTGCCCAGCAATTAAGAAAAATGCCCAGATTAACACATACCTCACTGTAAAATGTTCACCTCACATATACAATGGCGAGAGTTCTTCAAAACGGGTTAAGACGTGAATCAGCCTTATGGTCAGAGTCAAAATTCTGCTTTCAGAAGCAAACCAGCAGAGCTGAATTTTATAAGGGTGGAGGAGGCTGTTCCACTGCTCCCCAAGCCCAGAACAGGCCCTCAAGGTTAGGAAAAGTTCAGGCAATTGTTTTTCCCCAGAATACTTTCCACTTCCATTCATCTCGTAACAACAGCCAGAATCTAAGCAAACCCAAAGTACTGAAAATTTCTCGCAACATGCCTGATCCAACTAGCAACAGGAGCTTTTGAGAAAACATTGAGAGAAAGAAAACCCCTATGCTGTATAATAGTCCAGGAGGATAAACTCCAAAGCTTTAGAAAAACCTGAAGTTAAGAACCTACAGGATAGCATATTTATTGGACTCGCCAAACATATTAAAGTTAATTCAATCATTTTATGATCAAAAGCGTTTTAAAAATGTCCTTATTTCCACATATCCAGAAGAGTAAGAAAATGAATGAGCTAATATCACAGAGGATAACATCTAAACCTGCACACTTACTGGGGCAGCTATTATTTAAATAGCAACTCATTGTTCAAAAAACACAAAGTACTGTGTTCAAATACTAAAGCAAACATCAGACTTATTATTTTTTTTTCTTATGGAAACAGCATGTGCTATTCAAACGGTAATGCTCTCTCCTTCAATTTCTTGGACAATGTTAGTAGTTTGGACTAGGAATGGTGACAAAAAAAAGTTTAGAAAGTCTGAATATACGCCATGTCTTTCCACACAAAATAATGAAATCATTATTCACTTTTGGTAATGATGCACTAAAGCAAATTAAATATTTTTTCTACAACATATTAAAGCTAGGTCACAGGAAAGCCATTAGATTTCTAGCTTTAAGATACAAATATATATCATAGTTTTGGTCTCCAAGGAAATGGCAATCCACTCCAGTATTCTTGCCTGGAGAATCCCATAGACGGAGAAGCCTAGTAGGTTACAGTCCACGGGGTCGCAAAGAGTCGGACACGACTGAGCGACTTCACCTTCACCTTCACCTTACTACTGTTTAAGATTTTTTTAAAAAATCTCTATAAACGTCATTTCCAGCACATTGCAGGTTATGGCAAATTTATCTGTAATTGAAATAATGACAAAAATGTAAATGAGTGTTTAATTTGATCAACGAAACATTTTATTTACGTGGTTGAAAATAAAGTGGCTGACTATCCAAGCAATGTAATAAATCAAGCTTCCTGGTGCAGAGAGTCTCTTAAACCAGTACAAATCTAAAATGCATTAGTCATTCTATTCCCATTTCAAAAATGAAAGTGTATCAGCTGGTTGAACGTGAAAGTGTTAGTCACTCAGTTGTGTCAGACTCTTTGTGACCCCATGGACTGTAGCCTGCCAGGCTCCTCTGTCCATGGGATTCTCCAGGCAAGAATACTGGAGTGGGCTGCCTTTCCCTTCTCCAAGGGATCTTCCCAACCCAGGGACCGAGCCTGGGTCTCTTACACTGTGCTGAAATAAAGTAGTACTAAAGGTTCATCACTCCTTGTGGCAAGAGAACACTAATCTTATAAAATATGAAGATCTTACAGGCAACCACAACACACACATGGGGCAAAACAAGCCAAGAAAGCCTCACAGGAGGTCAGAAGTGACAGTCTGGTGGGACACAGCCATGCTGTGCACGGCCCGTGCAAGGCTTTCTTCTCAAAGTGGAATTAGTTGCCAACATGTAAAAAACCTCGATTTCACCTGGATTTACAGATGTGAGAATTCACAAGACCTGGCCACACAGGGTGTGTGGCCAGCAGGCGCTGACCTGGCCGCTTCTTGTTTCAGTCCTATCTGCTCATTCTTTGGCTGTGCTGGGCCTTCACTGCCGCAAGGGCGTGGCTCTCGCTGCGGCGGGCGAGCGGGGGCTACTCTCTAGCTATGGTGTGTGGGCTCTCCCAGCGGTGACTCTTGTTGCACAGCATGGGCCCCAGGCTGCGGGGGCTTCAGGAGTTGTGGCTCCCAGGCTCTGGAGCACAGGCTCAACAGCTGTGGCCCAGAGGCTCAGTTGCTCTGCAGCATGTGTATCTTCCCAGATCAGGGATCGAACCTGTGTCTCCTGCACTGGCAGGGTGATTCTTTACCACTGAGCCACCAGGGAAGCCCCCCAGGGCTGCTTCTACGCGGTTCTCCCATACCTCCACTACTTCCGTCTCAGCCCCAACTTGTTTCACTCAGTTTCACTATCTGCCTGACTCCTCTAAGCGTATAAGCTTTTAGACTTTGCTCTACATAAATCAACTTAAAGTTATGTGGCTTGGTCCATGGCCAACAGTATTTCCGCTTCTTCTCAAGAATAACTTCCAGTCTGTTTATAACTGGCCCTGTACTTTCAGTGCTAAACAACTCTAGATATAATTCAGATTGATGAATACAACTACTGCTTGATAACAGAAAGCTTCCAAAGATGCCCGGATCAAGGGGCTACCGGTGACACAAGTCACAGCAGTGAGCCTGTGAGGTTTCCTTATTGGGAAAAGCACATGTGCTGGCCACGTTCTCGCACCCTGACATCGTGGGGCACAGGGAGGCTTTTATTTATAAGTAGGTCTCTTACGTTCACTAGATGACGAGGATGTTCGAAATCCACACGTGTTCGCGTTAGAGAGCTCACGTGCCCGGAGCAGAGCCCTCCGTTTACGCTCCCGCTGACTCCACTCGGGACTTTATGGTGCAGATGCGAGCAGCCACTGCTGAAGCTTCCATGAACACTTCCGTTTATCCGGTTGGTGCCGGGCAGAGTGGTGTATTCCACCATCTGCCCATTGACATCTGACCCTTGGTAGAGATAGCCTGGTGGGTCGTATTCTGTTGAAAGAGAACAGAAAGAGCAAACAAACGAACAGAAAGGGTAAGGGACTGAAAGAGACAATTCTTTTTGTTCGGGAAGTTTTATTAGTTAAATCCCCAATAAACTACAACTGTACTAAAATACACTCTTAAAAAGTGTTCACTTACAGCTTCTTTGTGAGATTTGCTTTACTCAAGTTATTACGGATATTTCCTTAACGGTGTAGAGGCAGCCAGGGACTATGAGTTAGTTATGACTCTTTTAATGGGAAGAGAAACCAACCAGAGGGAAATTGCTCAAAAGAGAATGAATAAATTGTGCAGGTTGCAACTATCAAAGTACCAGCAACACTAAGGAAATGTGTTTAAATTCCCCGATGCTTCAAAGTGCTGAAAGAAATTGTATAAAACGCCGGCAAAAGGCTAACTTTAGGTAGAATATTTCAAAAAGCAATAAACACCACTTAAGAAAAAGGATGAGATTGGGGAAACATTCACTATTCATACAGGTCCTTGGTTATTACAGCCAAGTTGGAAATTGCGGGGCATGAAAGGTTAATTATTCCCTTTCCTTCCCTGGTGGCTCAGACGGTAAAGCGTCTGTCTACAATGCAGGAGACCCGGGTTCAATCCCTGGGTCGGGAAGATCTCCTGGAGAAGGAAATGGCAATCCACTCCAGTACTATTGCCTGGAAAATCCCATGAACAGAGGAGCCTGGTAGGCTACAGTCCATGGGGTCACAGAGAGTTGGACATGACTAAGCGACTTCACTTCACTTACATTAAAAGTATTTCCATAGCTGCCTCAAATATCTGATTTCCAGAAGCACACCTACCAGATATATTTGGAAAACGTGAAATGTTCTTTAGAATGTACATTATCTAAACTGTACCGGATTTGTTGTCAGAGTTTTGATCAGTTCTTCAAAGGTACTGGAGGAGAGTGCCAAGGCTGGAGTCCCTCCTCCTGTGACAGGTGTGTTAACAGCACAGGCGTGTTCCTGTCAGTGCTTCTCTTTGCCACTAAACCACATGAGGAAGGCATGAAGCCTGCACTGCCCACCAGCGTGGGGCACACAGCTGACAGCCACAATGACTATTTTCTGAATCAGTGACTCAATGGACATTTCCATCAATGAACATTACCATTTCCCATCTTTCAACGTATCATCAAGTGACAAAGGAAAGTAACTTTAGCCAGATTAATCTTGCTCAGATAAGCACATCAGTGCTCTTAGTGATTTAGCGCACTCTCACACAACCAAAGTCAATGACATCAGAACCATTTAGAAAAAAGACACAAAAGATGGCCAGCTCTTCCAGTCTGGCACCACCATCAGCATCTCCACCACGTCTCACCCTGCCTATCTCCTGGCAACAAGGTGATAAACATAAATCACTTCTCCCCCCTGAGCTGTTCACTAAAAAGGGACCACAGGCAGGAACCAGCTAGGAGCTGCTGAGCGCTTATCACTGCTGGCGTCTTTGCTTTTGTTTCATCTCTTTACTCTGGGGCCAAAGAGGAAGCGGAAATACTTCCTCCCAGCAGAGACTAAAGCCTCTGATTGATCTGACTGTCCTCTTTTATAATAGCTGGGGGAAGAGGAATGGTAAGAAGGTGAGGGGATGAAAAAAGAGGAAAGAAAAGGGAAGAGGGTTCTAGGTTGCATGTGTTACTACAGCGCCATCACTGACAGCTCCAGTGCTCCTGGGCACGTCTGGGGGGCTGGGACACCACTCTGGAGCTGTTTTGGTACATGAAGCACCGAATCAGGAGCGTGGTGTCTTCATCTGTGTCATCCCAGGACAGTAACTTAGAACAGTCTTCACTAGCTTCCTTTCCATCATGCCTTTTTCATGCCTTGTTGACAAGATCTGGAGCAGTACGGAGGGGTTCCTGCAGCAATTCCAAAGCTTCACGCTTCGAGTCCTCAGCCTCTTTGGTGGTCCAATACCACCAGAGTTTTCCAGCACTGAGTCAGCTATTTACTTAGAGACCTGCTTAGTTTGGGCTTTGCTGTTTATTTCTCCTGGGCAATTTAATTGGATGCTCCACTTATTTTGGCTGACAGCTAGCACCATCTTAAAGTCATCTCCACTGAATGAAGAGCATCTGATGTGTTCTATCCCACGACACTCATGCACAAATGTGTTAGAAATCAATATTTATTCTGACAATATTTTTCTACCCATCTTTAGAAAAAAGAGAAGGAGACACCGGTGAATGGCTTACTATGTATGGTGTTCTGCTGGCGGTTCTTCCACAGGCACATGGCAATGAAGGCCATGAGGATGAGCACCATCACACCCAGCACACAGCCGACAATCAGGTACAGCATGTCACTGCTCCTGGTGGGGCTGGCAGCAGGGCCCACGTTCCCTCCACTCCCCGAGGAATTCGGAGGGGTGCTTAAGTCTTTGATGGGATACTCAGAAGCTCCAGGGACCCGTTTCACTAGTTGAATAAATAGAAAGGAAAACATGATGTCAGGGTGAAGACAGTCTCTATGAAATGGTTTACTCTCCGAAGGAGGTCTGGTGAGGAACTCGAGCCAGTCTGTTTACACTTGTGACTGAGATGATCTGACCACCAATGAGTCACAAAGAGGGATCCAAAGTTTAAAAGTCTAATGTGCCAAGGTTTTAGGCCACAAATTCTGGAGAAATCATCAGATCAGAGACGCAGATGCACTTGGTCTAACCCAAACTGCTATACGATGATCTGCTCAATTGTCCTGGCAGAAGACTCCCAAAGAGATGAAATAAACATATTTAACCTACAGGTGGGACAAAAATTCCTTTCTGTCTGACACACTTTGAGCTGAATGAGGCTCATGATTACATATTTTATGCCTTTTGCCTGAAAATCATATTAAAAGACATAACTTTGAACTACTAGAACAATTACATACAATTCCAAAAACTTCACACATAATACTAAACATTCCAAAACCAAGAACTCTTGAGGTCTGCATAAACACAGTCCTTTTACCTAATTCACTAGTATTCTGGATAATGGCAAGAGCAAAAGCTAAAACCAGGTGGCACATAACCCCCACTTTCTCTGTCCCCAGAAAACATGCTCTTAATGCTCCACATGTTACAGAGAAGCAGCAGACAGCATAGTGGCCGATGGCCTGGTCTCTAGAACCAGACTGTCTGGGTTTCTATCCTGTTCCACCATTCACCCTTTAGCCATATGACTTGACTTCCATAAACCAGATTCTGCATGTGGAAAATAGGCATAGTAATACCAGCTTCATCATAAGGTTGTAATGAAGAGTAAATGAGGGGACTTCCCTGGTGGCACATTGGTTAAGCATCTAATTTCCAATTAGAGGATGTCAGTTTGATTCCTGGTGAAAGCTGGACCATAAAAAAAGCTGAGCGCCAAAGAACTGATGCTTTGAAATTGCGGTGCTGGAGAAGACTCTTCAGAGTACCTTGGACAAGGAGATCAAACCAGTCAATCCTAAGGGATATCAACCCTGAATATTCATTGGAAGGACTGATGCTGAAGCTCCAATACTTCAGCCACACGATGCAAAGAGCCGACTCACTGGAAAAGACCCTGATGCTGGGAAAGACTGAGGGCAGGTGGAGAAGGGGGCAATAGAGGATGAGATGGTTGGATGGCATCACCGACTCAATGGATATGAATCTGAGCAAACACTGGGAGATAGCGGAGGCCTGGGAAGCCTGGCCTGCTGCCGTCTGTGGGGTCACAAAGAGTTGGACACAACTCAGCAACTCAACAACTGAGAACTTAGATCCTGCATGCCATGGGGCCACTAAGCCTGCAGGCCACAACCAGAGAGAGCCCTCGAGACGCAACGAGGTAAGTCCACGTGCTGGAGGCCTATGGCACAAGCAGAGAGCCCACGCGCCACAGCTACTGAGCCTGTGTGCTCCAGAGCCTGCGAACCACAATAAGAGAGAGGAGTCCACACACCACACGGGAGGCCCACGCGCCACGCCAAGAGACGCCCTCACGCAGCACAACTAGAGAAAGACTTCTCGCCACAAGGAAGACCCAGAGCAGCCAAAACTTTTTTAAAAATTAGAATAAATAAAATCATAAAAGAACAAATGAGTTAATCCGTGTAAAAAAGCTCTCGGCTTACAGCCTGGCATGTGGTAGTGTTCATTCAATTTTGTTACTGTCATTAATTATTATTCTACATTTTTTGTTATGGTTGCTAACTACTTGCAGGAGCAGAGTGATCTTTAAAAACAAATCTACTTCAACAAATATTATACTGGGGTTCCATTTTCTAGCAACTTCAACTCTACAGAACAGGGCTGGAAATCAGTCAAGGAGAGGCTGCCTTTCCAAGGAAAGAGCTCTGCATCATTGAAAGCTAGAAGAATACCTGGCAAAGACTCTAAAGGAAATTTCTACTTTGGGTGGTATGTTGGATTATACAATTCTAAGGTCCCTGCCAATTCCTAAGACAACAAACAAGTTTCTGAGGCAAAATGGATGTTACAGATTGTACATGAAAGACCACAATTACTCATAGGGAAGTCCTTCAGGTTTATTCACTCTTCATTTACTCTGAATTTATTCATAATTCCACCAAGCTTGATGAGCGGTTGCCAACCTCTCATTGAACTTAAAAACTTTTGCAGTGGGTGAGAGGGTCCCACGGATGTGAAAGAGAATAGAGAGCCAAGAGCGTGACATGAGCAAGGTTAAGGGGCAAAACAGAAGGAGAAAGCAGAGAACTAAACAAAAATCACGATGGTCTACAGACTTTAACAGTGGGGGGAAGTGGCTGGCCTCCAACACTGTGTCATTCCCGAGAAAACTGTACTGAATTACTAAGATAAGATAATCGCTGTTCACAATAAGAACCTTGAGTCATTTCTTTAAAAAGGTGAACTCATGCATCCAACGTTCTACTTAAAACAGGCTGAGGATTGTGTAATACATTTTAGAAAGCCATTCAGCGTGAACAGTTAAAATTTTATTTTTTTAGATTTTTCGTTTTTTTTTTTATGTGAACCATTTTTTAAAGTCCTTATTGAATTTGTTACAATATTGCTTCCGTTTTATATTGCTTCAGTTTTTCTGGCCACAAGGCATGTGGGATGTTAGCTCTCTGACCAGGGATCAAACCTGTACCCCCTGCACTGTAAGGCAAAGTCTTAAACTCTGGACCACCAGGGAAGTTCCAATTAACATTTTAAAGAAGGTTTTTGTTTTTCTCTGATCTGAAAGTCTATAGCTGGAACCTTTGATTCCCCAGCAGAGTCAATTAATGATGTATACTACAAGACTATTAAAAACAATACAGTTATTACATTGTTGTCTGTGTTTTATGTTCTGCCTGGCTAGATTCTTAAATGTCTTGGGAGCAGAGACAAGAAATTTCATTTTTATGTAATTGTGTTCTGAGTTTCACAGCATCTGGAGGCAGCAAGTAAGAAATGTTCATTAATATGTTATAGTGTCCAGTACAAAAAGGTACTCAAATATATGCTAAACAAATGAAATTCAAGGTTAGTCTACAGGTCTGTGTGTATAAACGTTTAAATGTGAATTTAACATGTGGGTTTTGAAGCAGAAAGACACGTGATTCAGAATTAAACGATGAAGCTGAGTCTTGGCATATGAATTCAACCTTTCTGAGCCTCAGTTTCCACTTCGGCTGCTTCTGTTACTCAAGTGTGGTATCTTCTGTTTTCAACAATTGCAGTATTTTACAGCTAATCTATGTCTGCAAGCAGTTGAAATCCTATTTTAGAATTATCGACTAATTCTGAACTTAACTACTACACTTAACTGAACAGGTAGATAGTATACATATCTGTCATTCAAAAGCCACTTTAAACATAGGCAGGGCCTTCTCTTTAACTTTTTGGGGAAGCATTCGAATTCTCTCAGCAATCTCAGAAATTAGTCAGCAAATATTTCTATTCCTTCATGGAGGACCAAAAAAAAAAAAAAAGGGAAGTGACCTACCCAGAGGCATGTAGAAATTGACAATGAATACTTATCTAGACTACTTTTAAGGCAAGTTTTCTAGCCCAGGGGTCCTCAGCCTCCAGGATCTAATACCTGACGATCTGAGGTGGAGCTGATGTAATAATAATACAAATAAAGTGCACAATAGATGTAATGCCCTTGAATCATTCCAAACCACCTGCTCATCTCTCTAGTCCATGGGAAACTGTCTTCCATAAAACCAGCTCTTGGTGCCAATAAAGTTGGGGATCGCTGCTCTAGCTGACATAAGGCTAGACTGTTAAGACAGTCTAAGTAGACATATCTAGAAAACAGTCCAAAGTATCTTTGGAAACACATCGATAGTCAGAAGGAATCCAGAGTTCAAAATCTTAGCTCTGCGCAGGGAAGAACCACTAATTCTCATCCCTCCCTACCTTTCGTTTCACAGATCATCACGTTACTGAACTCGCTCTCTCCTCCTTCATTGAAGCACTGCATTTTAATATCATAGGAGGTTTCTGGCTGCAGGTGGCCGATCATGTGCCACTGCTTTGAACCTAGAAAAGAAAAATAGAAGGTAAGCTTTAAATACCCCACAACCTAAACAGAGTCAATAAAATCATTTAGTAATTTCAAAATGAAGGTGGAGCAGGAATACAGTCAGTTTGAGCAATAAAAATGTCCTTATATTTTTAGCAATACACGACAGATGAATAGCATTCCTACTGCATGGTATGAAAAGAAATGGTGAAGAGAAGAGAGAAACTGAACTAAAGCTAAACCTGTCTATGGGGATTCAGACTTTGTTTCATTACAAGTAATCAGTAGTAAGTCTTTCATAAAAATACATATTAGTTTTATGCATACGTTAAAAGAAAACCCTCAAGTCCTTTGATCTCATACTTCAGCGAGCAAGTCAACCCACTCTGTTCATCCACCAGAAAGCAATGCCTTACCCAGGTAAGAAAACAATGTCTTACCCAGAACAAGACAGACCTCGGCAAAACTCTCAGTTCCACTTTAATGGGACACAATGTGTGTGTGTGTGTGTGTGTGTGTCTGTGTGTGTGTGTCTGTGTGTGTGTGTCTGTGTGTGTGTGTGTGTGTGTGTGTGTGTGTGTGTGTGTGTGTGTGTGTGTGTGTGTGTGTGTGTGTGCGCGCGCACGCGTGAGTATGTGTTCGGTCGTGTCTGACTTTCTGTGACCCCATGGACTGTAGCCTGCCAGGCTCCTGGGTCCATGGACTTCTCCTAGCAAGAATACTGGAGTGGGTTGTCATTGCTTTCTCCAGGGCATCTTTCTGACCCAGGCATGGAACCCGTGTCTCTGTGTCTCCTGCATTGCAGGCAGATTCTTTACCCCTGAGCCATCAGGGAAGCCCTCCAACATATAAATGAATGCTCAGAGAGCAAAATCTACTCTGGGAAGCTCTTGGCTACTGCTCTTGCCATGTCCTTCCTTTGGAATCCGGGTCTCCAAACCACACAAGTAAAGAATGAGGCTGTGATCTGTGGCACACAGCCAGCATTTCATTTAGAAACACTTCTAAACTGAGCAACTTCAATATAAATCACTCTCTGTTTTTACTTCCGTGGACCTGTGACAAACTTTAATAAACAGGGACACGTCTGCCAGACTCAATGAACTCTTCAAGCACCTTTAATCCAACTTAGAAAATACCTCTTCAAACTGTTTTCACTGTTTCTTAGAAACTCAACTATACCACCAACTGATTTAAGAGTCAATTAAAGAGAGAGAAGAAAAAAAAATAAATGAAACAAAACCATGCACACAAGTCAAATCGACTTGGCTGACAGCACCAGTGGCTCCAGGATTCTCCCTGATTCAACACAGACAAAAACGTCTCAACCCGGAAACATACCCCTTTCCAGGCCGCCAACACAAAGCCCCTCATTCATATTTTACAAGTCCCATATTTTATAAGGAAGAGAATCTGCTTGCTTTAGGATCGAAGGACTATGAAAAACTCACAAGTGGGGAATTCTTGTGAGTTCCCCACTTGTGAGTAGGCCCCATTTATAAGTGTAAAGAGGATCCTAAAAGAAATTTGACTCAAAATCTACTTGAGATAGGAACAGACCTATTTTTAAATTCCAAAAACTTTGCTAAAAGACTTCTATTTTTTCCTCTATCTTTAGTTCTTTCCTGGCCCAGCTCCCCACTCACTTATCAACATTCACTTGAATAATTATTACACTAGATTTGAAGTTTTCCTTTCATAGCACTAGTAAAAATGGAATTAAACTAAGCTTCTGATAAGTTACTAGTAAGAGAAAATGAACTAACACATATCTTATTAGAATAATATCCCATTGTTATCGAAATTATTCCAATCATAGGAAATATCACCGGAAAGGTTTTACAGGTCATTGACAAATAAGACACCTAAGTGTATTATTAGGTTTATAATCAACCAACCAGCATGCTGTTTGCTCAGCAGGCAGTTTTTTTCACCAAGAATGTTTTAGAAAAGGTAAAAAATGAAAGCATGGGCTTAAAGATCTGGATGACCTACTCTGATTTACTTGGAACTCAATTAATGTACAAGATTTAAATCATCATCACAAGAACACTGGTACGTTCAAAACGTCCAGCTTATCTAAATGTGGAACTTAATTCAAAAGGTAGGGTACTAGTATAATTGTTCTTCTCTTACTGTATTCTTTAACAATGTAATTGCATTTCAAAGCTTAAAACAATTTTGAGTTGATATACGTCAGTAATCTAAAACTTTAAAGAAAACTTTACATATAAAGGATAAATACTTCTGTTTCTCAGCTCAGGAGAGCAAGCCAATAGTTTCCAACTGCCACAGAAAGAATTTCAAGTGCATAAACTTGAAAATAAGGAATAAGCAAATTACACAGCACAGTGAAGCCCACTTAAACAGCTAACTGCTCTATTACGTTCATAAACAAGTTCTGTGAATCACAAGGCAGAGCTCACATGTACAGACGCTAGTAATACAAACAAAAGCTCCTTTAGAGGAGTTTGTTCCACACTCCACAGGCGCAACACTCAAGTCTGCAAATGTTCAAAGAGTTAGCTAGAGAATATACAAAGTGTTTCTCAGCGGATTTCTAGAGTTGAACCGGGAAGGGGAGGGGAGGGAGTGATACTGACCGAGACAGAGAGGGAGGTTCGTTTTATTTACATTTGCCTTGTTTAGAACGACCTTCTAACGAAAGTGTGACCTCTCTCAAGAGAGTTTAAAACTAAAAACCAGACAGCTCCACCTGCCTAACCCAGACAAAACCAGAATGAAGACTGAGCCAGGACTACAGTGTGCATGGGTCACTAACGATGCTATTGCCTTTCATGAACATGCATGTGAAAAAGTATCCATCACTGTAGGGATGAGTGTTCTCACACACAGACCGCAGTCGTGGGACCAGCACCCAGGTGAAGCAAGTGTTCCTGGGCCCCCATGGTCCCCTCACGCTCCCTCCAGCCACTGCCACCTCCAGGAAGCTACCATCCTGACTGCACTGAATCTTTTTTGCCACTAACAATGATCTTTCCACACTTCCCCAATTCTTTATGAAGAAGGCAGGTTTGGGGAACTCATTTCTTTCCTACTTTTCCAGATTAAGAAAAGAAAAACAATCACTTTTCCATTCAAAAAATATTTAGGGAGCACCTTCTCTGTGCCAAGTATGAAAACTTAGATAACAAATTTTTCATCACATCACAAAAGTAATGGATGAACAATAAAAAGAAAACCTCAATATTTAAAGAAACATGGTGCCACCTATTAAAAGTAACTTATTATAAGACTACTTACGACAAAAAACTATTGGACGTTGAAAAGTCAGACGAAAGTCACCTTGGCTTGGGACAATTTTGTGAGATGATTCATTAGGAGATTAATACTTAAAAAAAAAATAAAGAACCTTAAGAGTGAAAAAAGACCTCAGAAGAAGCCTTCCTCCCAAAGCAAGAATCTGTTGCAACTTACCACTGAGAAACAGGTATCCAGCTTCTACTGAACACCTCCCAAATTAGGGAGTTTATTATTTTGTGAGGGAACCCATGTTAGAGAAATATGGTATGAAAGGGTTCTTTCTCATACGACTTCCTTCTAGCTGCCCTCCCCCAACAGACTGAGTACCTCTTCCACATTCTAGTCCTTAAATACTTGAAGACAGGACTTTCCTGGTGGCCTAGTGGTTAGGAATCTGCCTGCCAATGCAGTAGACACGGGATTGATCCCTCACCCAAGAAGATTCCACATGCTGTGAAGCAACTAAGCACAGCACCGCAATTACTAAGCCCACAAGCACCGAGAGCCTGTGCTCCGCAAGGAGAAGCCACCACAGCGAGAAGCCCGCCCGGCCCAACTGGAGAGCAGCCCCGGCTCGCGGCAACTGGAGAGAGCCCCAGCCCGGCAGTGAAGACCCAGAGCAGCCAAAACAACACATTTTAAAAAACACAAAACTTGAAGATGGCTTTCTGCTGCTGGCTATCTTAGATGTCTTTTTTCCAACCTGATCAACCTAGACACTCCACTATTCTTTTCTGGACTCTGAGCATTCACCCATTCATTTACTCAGTAAATACCGAACAACTCAACAGTGTAGGGCTTGGGATACAGCCATGGGAAAGAAGGCCCTCTGCCACGAGGAGAGTAACACTTAGTGGGAAAAGCAAATGTTAAGCAAATAATTTCATATACACACACATATGCAAAGCTGAACTAGGATGCATACTTGTAAAATCTTGTCAGTTGTGCCTGACTCTTTGTGATCCTATGGACTGTAGCCTGCCAGGCTCCTCTCTGCATAGGATTTTCTAGGCAAGGAGACTGGAGTGAGCTGCCATGCCTTCTTCCAGGGGACGTTCCCGACCCAAGGATCAAACCCGTCTCCTGCAGCTCCTGCATTGCAGGCGGATTCTTCACATACCGAGCCACCAACCCCTCACTCTTCAAGGGTCCACTGTATTAAATTGGACAAATTACCTTTCTTTGGAAAAAATTCAAAGTAGGAGTCTGTACACCATTTCATCTTTTACTCTATTTTACCCTGGGATGTTTTTCATAATATTTATAAACGCTTTCCTGCAAAACTCTCTTATTAAGACTCTAGCTTGTCCACGACACTTACCTTCTACAATATCCCTCTTGTAATCACTGTCATTGTCACTATCCGTTGGCCGGTAATAGATATAAAATCCTTGGATGGGAGTGTTATTGTTACTCGATGGAATGTACTAGAAAAGAGAAGCAAAGACTTGTCAAAGACAAAAATAAATGTAACTTTTCCATCCATTAAGATTTATTTATCTGTGTGGCAGTATTTTTTGAGCTTCATTTTATAGAAATCCTTGATAGCCATTTAAAGTTTAATTTAAAGGTGCTCAAAGGTGTTGAGAGCATTTTAGCTTACTGCAGGGCTAAACAAAAATAAAGCACTGTCTCACTAGGCTCAAAGACAAAAAAGTACATTGGGCTCAAAAACAATAAAACATGAAATGGTGATTATGTTAACACTTGGATGAGAGCTGAAGAGACAATCATTTTAATTTTAGCCCTGCCCCCTGAGCCTGAATGGGAGGGGAATTTGGGGGAAGAATGGATAGGTGTGTATGTACAGCTGAGTCCCTCTGCTATGCATCTGAAACCATCACACTGTTGATCAGCTATGAGTGTGTGTGTGTGCTAAGTCGCTTCAGTTCAGTCGTGTCTGACTCTGTTCAACCCCATGGATTGTAACCCACCAGGCTCCTCTGTTCGTGGGATTCTCCAGGCAAGAATACTGGAGTGGGTTGCCATGCCCTCCTCCGGGGGATCTTCCCAGCCCAGGGATTGAACTCACATCTCTTTTGTCTCCTGCTTTGGCAGGTGGGCTCTTTATCACTAGAGCACCACCTGGGGAAGCTCTGATCAGTTATACTCCATTATAAAATAAAAACTAAGACAAAACAAAATCTGCCCCTCTTATAATATATGCTCTTACACAAATTTGTGCCCCTCAACTTCCTCTTAAAAGTTCAAAAATTTCCCATTCATAGTATCATGTCCTGATATTAAACTAACAGGGCCACATCAGAAACTTTCGTCATTAGGGAAGATGTTTTACTTACCGTCCACTTTAGCATGATCTGAGTATCACTGACAGCTTCTGTGTATGCGATGTGAGGTCCAGTTATCGGACGGTTAGAAAAGCGATTGGGGAACCCAGCCACCTGATACGGACGAGAAGCTGAACTCCGAAAACTCTCACCATAATGGTTGATAGCAATGACCCTAAATTTGTATGTTGAACCTTTCGAGGGAGGGAAAAGAAAAACAGAATTTAAGGGACAATATTCAAAATACAACAATCGTACTTAAGCATCTCTCTGCAATAACAATGACATGCTCTAAAGCCTAGATAGTGAATATATTTCAACCCACTTGCCACTCCGCTGGTATTACACGTGTTCATTACATGTGTTTAAGATTCCAATACCTTACTGGGGGTCCCTGGGAGAGACAGATGCTGTTCCTCGTGGAAGGAAGCAAGGAGAGAACAGGAAAGAGCACATTTCTCTTTCAACATCCTGTTCTAAAGTCATACCCATCAAATACAGGACTAAGCTGGTGGTGATGATGGTGGTGTTTAGTCACTAAGTCGTGTCCCAGTCTTTGCAGCCCCATGGACTGCAGCCCGCCAGGCTCCTCTGTCCATGGGATTTCCCAGGCAAGAATACTGGAGTGGGTTGCTGAAACTATTGGGCTGGCCAGAATATTTGTTTGGGTTTTTCTGTAAGAACATAGGAAAAATCCGAATGAACTTTGTGGGCATCCCAATAGGGTTTTTTTCACTTTGAAAGAAACAACTGAAGCGAAGTTTAACACAGGGAATACAGCTATGAAGAGGCACTGTGTGGCTGATCACAGATGTCACTCTGCTCCCTCTAATAAGAGGATAAGAAAGATCAGATTTAAGCTACAACAGAAGGTATTTGTTTGGCTTAGATATTAAGAACTTTAAAAAAAAAAAAAAAACTTCTAAGGACTGTGAGTTTCTGAAAATCTGAATGTAAAGAATAAATTAGACCCCTAAAGCAAGTTTCCCAAAAGTTCAAAAATAACCCTGAGCTTCTGAGAAGCTTTTCTATCTAGAAAATGTTACTTAGCTTTGCCCATTTTTAAAATGGCCACCTTCTCCCAACTGTACCTACATATTCCTGAGCTCCTCCTGTTACCTGTCAGACAAACATGGGTTTTTGCTGCTAAAGTACATTTAAAAGCTCATCAACAAAAATAGTCATGAAACCCAAACAAACAGAAGTAAAGAAAGTTGATTTGTGATTAGTGCTTTCCTTTTATGGGTTGTTTCATATCTTAGGGGGTCTGGATAGACCTCCCTGGTGGTTCAGATGGTAAAGAATCCGCCTGCAATGCAGGAGACCCGGGTTTGATCCCTGGGTTGGGAAGATCCCCTGGAGCAGGGCATGGCAACCCACTCCAGTATTTTAGCCTGGAGAATCCCCATGGACAAAGCAGCCTGGTGGGCTACAGTCCATGGGGTCACAAAGAGTCAGACACGACTGAGCAACTAAGCACACAGGGGGTCTGGAGAAGCTCCCCTGCTGCTGAAACAAAACTGAACAGAACAAAGAGGTGTTGAATGTTGTCTCATATTCATAAAACAAAGTACTGGGTTTAACCGTCATCAGATCAATTGTAGTCAAACAAGCAATTTTCCTCTTAAAACATTCATTCATAGCAGAATACATACACATAACCACACACAAAGATGTCACCACAACCCTACTTCCATTCATTTGCAGTTAGAAATAGTCTAAAGCCCAGAAATAAAGACTAGGTTAAGTCAATCCCAGTATACTTCCACAGTAGATACATAGTTCTTAAACATTGAGTTCTGAAGAATTGTTAATTATGCTATAACATGGGAAAAGGGGGGTCATAAGACAATATTTATGGCGTGATTCCAGTTTGTGTTAGAAAGGAAAAAAGACTAGAAAGAAATACAACATAATATAAACAATGGTTATCTCTAGATGTGTGGGGTTTGGGGTGACTATTCTCTTTTTATATTTTGCTTTCAAATACAATGTTGCTTTTTATACAATAAGCTCACATTACTTTAACAATCAGAAGAATATACGATTATTACAAATATGTGTTTAGGGATTTCCCTGGTGGTCCAGTGGTTAAGACTTCCCAGTGCAGGGGACACAGATTGGATCCCTGGTCAGGAAACTAATATCCTGCATGCAGTAGGCATGGTCAAAAAAAAAAAAAAAGACGAATATGCATCTGAAGTCAGCATTGCTGGCCTAAAACAAAATGTTTGAATATTACTACCTGGCTCTAAACTACGAACTTCCACAGAAAGCTTAGAAGGAGGGATGTCTTCAGCTGCCACCAGCCAATCACTAGTCCTCATCCGTTTATATTCGACCTTGAAGGCAGTGATTGGAGAGCCCCCATTCGCCCGAGGAATCCACGTGACATAGACAGACGTCTCTGATGCAGTGGAGATAGTAGGCCGGTCAGGCGCCTCTGGGACTGAAAATGGAAACATTCATTTCGATAACCCTCAGCATCAGAGACAAGAATTACTCAAATGAACCAAAAGGGATAAATCCCAAACATCACTTTATTAAAGCTCTTCACCAAAATTCTTGCTAGAGTTAATAACATTATGACTTTCTTTCTGTCCGCTGAAAAGTTAATGTGCAATGAAATAGAGGAAGTAGCAGGAAAAGTGAGATAATTTATAAACTTGATAAGTATCTCTGAAAATCTGAAAGTTAATGAGTATGATCACTGAGGCATGCTAAAACAATATAAGTAATTATTATTTGGTGCTTCAAGTCTGACTGTGGTAATAATTTACAAGAAATTTTCAAAACGATGTGTTATTTATATGGTTTTCTTTATCCAACTGAGCTATAGAAAACATATTCAGCCAACAGTCTATAGATTGTTCTGTTTATTACCTATTATGATCACAGCCTGTCAATAATCAGCAATGTAGCTATTACTATTATGTTAAGTATCTTAACACACTTCAAGACTACAGGAATGCTAGTCCAAAAAAACAGACTGCAAGCAGTAAATAGAGATAAACTGAAACAGTAACATCAATACTGATCAAAATGGGAAGGGAGAACCACTGCTCAGGATGAAAGCGAGAAGACAGATTCACTCTTAAATAAAGACAAGTGTTATCAGGAAACAGATGATCCACGTGATTATCCACGTGAACCCAACACCTGGCAGCTCTCGGTCAGCACGGCCAAGGGGAGGGGTGTCCCAGCCCAGAGACGAGACGGTCTCGATTCCACGGCAGGTGGAACCCTCAGGAGTAAGTTCATCGGCCCTTTAAACTGTGTAGTCAGCACGCATCCCTAACTGCTGGCCAAGCCGTCTGGTGGTTATAACCGGCTTCTCACCTGGTCCCTACAGAGCAAGGCTGCTGACAGAGGAAGCCTGGGCTGTACGACAGTTCGGAAGTCGTGAACTGCCACCCACTTTCCAGCAATCACCTGTCACCTTTTTAAGAATGAGCTGGTTACCAAGACTGACTGCCCTTCCCCACGCTAACTGTCATGTTTCTAGAGCTAGAACAAGGAGGGCCAGCTCTGGACCACAGTTCCATTGTTTTACTTGCTAAGTCATGTCTGACTCTCTGAAACCCCATGGACTGTAGCCTGCCAGGCTCCCCTGTTCGTGGATTTCCTAGGCAAGGATACTAGAATGGGCTGCCATTTCCTTCTTCACGGGATCTTCCCAACCGAGAGTTCAAACCCATATCTCTTGCATCATCAGGTGGATTCTTTTTTGCTGAGCCACTAGGGAAGCCCCCATGGTTACATTACTTCAGTGAATTACTCAGGAAGCCCTGTCTCTGTCTAGCCTGGGTCTGGCCCCCACCAACACCCCTCTGTCTCAACATCTCTTCAATCTGAATACAAACACATTAACAAAATAATGTTGCATATGGTGCCTGTATGAAGGAATTTGTGGCATTTTAAAAACAAATTGTTTAATGGATGAAAAGATGAACACATTCAAAGCAGGCAACTTGGCATGATACTTACTGTATTCCTTTCAAGTTAGAAAGCAATGGAAACAGAATGAATATAAGTTAGTGAATTTCTCTTTTAATATGAAGATAACCAAACAGCTTCCTTTGTTGATTCACATGAGGTTAAAACTCATAAAGAATACCACAGACCAAGCAGAAAAAGAACGTTATTAGGGGAAAGTCCCTAAAGAGAAGAATACCATCAATACCTAAAAGAAACAGCATGTGAAAGGAGATAAAGAATACTGCTCTTGGAGTCTAAGTATCTGACTGTGGATAGCAGTTCCACCGCTCTCTGGGTGACCTTAGGCAAGTTCCATAACCCCCTTGAGTCCCAGTTTCCTGATTTGTAATATGCTGATGCTCCCTTCCTCACAGGGTTATTGTGAAGATTAAATAAATCCTTTCTTTAGGGTTATCTCTGCTTGGATAACACCAAACTCATGATTGCCTGCACAGAATCCATAACCTTCAGCAATAAATTCTTATCACCTATCTTGGTAAATGGTTCAAGTTGCCCAAGTCACCGTGTTTCTCACTTTCGTTCAGTGAGGATTCAGTTCCCTTCATCTCTTGTCTGTGTCCTCCATCCACACTGTCACTGTCTATTTCCAAGCCTCATCTGATGCCACTCCCCCGTCCCATCTCTAAAATCCTTCGGGCTTCTTCACAGCTTTTAGGGAAGGACAGAATCTTTAAGGACATCATACCAGGCAACTGCTTTCCTCCCCTACTGTAGCATGATTTCCCACAGCACAAAATAAAATCTCTGAATCTCTAAATGAAATAGAACATGTCCTTCCTCTGTCTCTGCATGAGAGGTCTCTGCCCAGAACTGTTTCTCCTGCTTCTTCATTCAGCTATAACATTCTTGCCTTCGAAGCTCAGCTTAGGGAACATCTCTTGTCGCCAGCCACTGGGCCTCGTCCCTATTAAGTAAGTGATTTAGATAAATCTCTTGTGAAATGTTTGATTCCAAGGTAGAATCAAAGTCATCACTGCTGGTTGATCTGTCTTCCCTGCTATATTGGTATTGGCTATCTGCATCATCTCCTATACTGTAAGCCTCTCCAAGGGCAAGATTTATTTGATCTCTGCTGCTCCAGCATTTAGTACTGCATGTCAATTCATGAGGTTTTTGTTCTTCTGATCTCAGAGGTGAAAGGACTCAAGAAAAAGCAGCTCACGATACTGAAGATGCAGAGGCATTCCACAGAGGCGTTCAAATGTTATGACTTGCTTCTGTCTGAGACCAACTCATGGAAGACGATAAACATAGGGAAGAGAAGCTTGAAAACTCTTAGAGCTCAGAAATAAAATGTTAAGCCTTCCCTAGATCACAAAAAGCACATTATGTTGTAACGGAAGAATTCATGTATGATTAAATACTAAAAAGAAGTCTTTTAAAAATCTTATTGTTATGACATCTAAACACTCTAATCAACATGATACAACAATAAAGCTGAGAATGATATGTAATCATTTAATAAAAAACTAAGTCATACTATAGGTACCATGACATATTTTGACAAATCATTAAAAAAAAAAACAAGTCAGATGTTCAGAGTTCCAATGTAAATTTGGTTCCCATGCTAGAGAGGAGACAGAAAAATCCTTTTTGTGAGTTATAAAAACTTAGTATCATAACATTTGAAATCTGAGTTTATTACTTTGAATATCAATCATGGTACTGGGTATTCAAGATTTCAAATTCAAGACATTTTAAAATGGTTGAAATAAAACCTAAAAGAGTTATATGGTAGGATATAATTTGAATAATAAATATCTTGTCCCACTCCACCCTCTAATAACCTGAAACAGGGTACATTTGGAAACAAACAGAATGAATAAATGAAGAATCTTCTCTTTACCTCCACTATGCCTAGAGGCATCTGTGAGTACCACTCCGAAGTTGTCTACAGCCTCTGAAACAACAGCGCGCTTAGGGATGCCCACAGGTGGAGAGGAGGCCTGGGTATTTTTGGATGATGCTGTTTTCTCTAGAAAGGTGTAATATAACACAATATAATACAAATAAGCTTCTATGCATAAGTAAGAAAAAATACTATGCAACTCAACTGGCATATAAATATATGAACTTATCTGTTACAGTGTCTAAATTTAAAACCTACATTGTAATTACTTAGCTAATATGAGGAATTAACTTGAAAAGTTACTTTGTCTTTTTCTAGTACCTATAACAAAAATGTGTCTCTCTTCACCAGGATAGCTTTAATCTACACACATAAAAAATGACACAAATGAAAAAGCCAAATGATTAACGTTTTCAAACTATTCACCCACTTTTATTTTTACTGTACATAATTCTTAATTCTGATGCAGAAAATTCATTATTTAAGAGCTTTTGTTAAGTTTCTTCATGTGAAAGCTGTCATGCCGTTTTAAAATTTCAAGGGGTGAAAAATGAAATTGAGTGATTATTTTAGAACTGAAATACATGCTCATTATCCCGTATTTGCAGGTCAGATGGTATAAACAACTAAGGACTAATTATGGGTAATAACTCAAAATACATTTCAAATGAGAAATACTCACTATTTTTGTGTCCAAACACTGTAATTAAATAAAAGGATCTTTTTCAAAAGTCAATAGACAATTTCTTTCCAATCATCAGAATATCCAATTCCCGTCTCTGCTCATAGAAGTCTTTTTGTTCATTTATGGCCAACCTGCGATGGCATCTTTTTAAAACTGTTTATTTAATTTATTTATTTACGACAGTGCTGGGTCTTTGCTGCTGTGCAGGCTTTTCTCTAGTGTGGCGAGCAGGGGCTAGTCTGGAGGTGTGGCGGCTTGGCTTCTCTTGTTCACAGGCTCCAGGGCACACAGGCCTCAGTAGCTGCGGCACGTGGGCTCGGCTGTTGCGACCCCCGGGCTCTGGAGCACAGGTTCGCCAGTTGTGGGGCATGGGTTTAGTTGCTCCGAAGCATGTGGGACCTTCCCAGTCAGGGACTGAACTCGTGTCTCTTGCACTGGCAGATGGATGCTTTACACTGGGCCAGCAGTGAAGCCCTGAAATGGCATCTTTTCAACCAAGCTACCCTCACAAACTAGGTGGCCTTCCCTTGTAGCTCAGTTGGCAAAGAATCTGCCTGCAGTGCAGGAGACCCAGGTCCGATTCCTGGGTCGGGAAGCTCCCCTGGAGGGAGGGCATGACAACCCAATCCAGTACTCTTGCCTGGAGAATCCCATGAACAGAGGAGCCTGGCAGGCTTACAGTCCATGGGGGTCTCAAGAGTTGGACAGGACTAAGCGACTAAACCACCACGACCAGCCTCGCAAGCTGCTCCACAGAAGACTGTCCTCTGCCATCTTGCTTTGCCTAGACCATGTCAGATCTGGTCCTTCCCTATCCCGCTGCCCTCCTCCAATCTATCCTGACCCTACAGTCAGCGTGGCCCTATAACCAGCATTGAAACACACAAGAGGCAGCGTCACAACGCTGCTCAAAACTCTCCAGTGCTCCCAGTTCACTCAGGGTCGAAGTCGGTGTCCCTGCAGGCTGGACGGTGTGCTGATGATCATCCGTCTCCCTGAGCATTCTCCCCTCCCCACTTACTTCACTCCCATCACTGTGGCCCCACGGTGCTCCTTGGGAACACCAGGCACGCCCACTTGCTATCCTCTCTACTGGGATGTTCCAGCCCCAGATACTCACATGGGCTTCCACACACCTCCCTAAAGCTCTGCCCTGCTGTCAGCTGCTCAGTTCTCTGGCCACCTGTTCAAACTGTGAAACCGCTACTGCCCCAGGCGCTTGCAGGCTAAGTCGTTTCAGTCGTGTCTGGCTCTTTGTGACCCCGTGGACTGTAGCCCACCAGGCTCCTCCGTCCATGGGATTCTCCAAACAAGAACACTGGAGTGGGCTGCCACTTCCTCCTCCAGGGGGTCTTCCCGACCCAGGGATCAAACCCACGGCTCTCAGGTCTCCTGCATTAGCAGGCGGATTCTTTACCACTAAGAAGACCATGCTACACCCATCCCTTAATTTTTCTCTTGTTAACACTCCACACCTACTAATGTTCTGATAACTTATGTGTAAACTTCTCCCAACTAGAATGGAAGCTCCATGACAGCAAAGGCATATTATCTATTTTATTTACCACCTGGCACTGCGAAGTCATTCAATAAATATTAGCTGAACTGAAATTTTGCCTTGAGTTGGCATTTATGTATATGTCTTACCTTTTTTGCAAAGTAAAAGCTCTGTCAGGATGGATCTTGTCTTGATTATCCTTGTTTTCCCTGTGTCCCTTACCCTAATGCCTTACCTATCACAAGCTCTCAAAAATACCTGTGAAATGCTAGATGGACTAGAAGAATACAACCATCGAAATGTGGCCCCAAGAGGTACTATAATAGGTTTATTTACTAAATTTATATATAAAAAACTTTGCTACCCCAAAATGACACTAATTATTAAAAAATGACATCAATACAGCCAACTCCCTCCTCTTAAGGAAGATTATACTCACCTTTGCTGGTTCGGAAGGTGAGCATGGCAGGCTGTCCTTCCCCGGCAGCACTCCTCGCCACCATCAAAACTTCGTAGAGACTCGACGGCTCCAGTTCTGTTAAATGGAGCTCATTCTCACTTCCTGGGACTCGAACTGTGTGCCAGCTTCCCACAACACCAACACCATCCTCTAGCTACCCAAGCGAAAACAAGGCATTTTTCAAAAACGGAGATATAGGGCAGAAAAATCTTTCCATTTCAATTGGATAAAAACTAGAAGTCCTTCAATTCCAAAATGAATCTGGGGAAGTGATGCACCGTCAAAAGTGAAAGAGACACATGCCTCTTCCAATTAAGAATAAGAAGGAGACCCGTAGTGAGAAGTTTGGGATTCTCACTGTTTTTTGAAAAAGGCTACTGCTCATCAGCTGCCATTAACTTATGGTCTCAAGGAAGTTACTTGATTACCCAGTCATTTCCTTTCCTGGTAATGGAAACGTTTCTCCTTTCTTACTGGACTAATGGCAGAATTAAATAGGTAAACAATAATATGTATTAATGATAATATATAATATACACAATACCTGATAAATCATAGTTCATGTTTATGTCTGTATAAATTATGCAATTATGCATTATATATTTCTAACAGTCTTGCTTCATTTTTTTATACTGTTTATTGAGCTGAAGGAAAGAAAAAGAGATCCAATCTGTTATGCCTTCATTAATAAAACCAAGAGCCAACATTCATGGAAGTTTCCATGTGGACAGGATTACCAGTGAAACTTCCTTCATCTAGAATCATCAAGTTAAAAACAGTGAATAAACTTCCAAGTATCATTCTGTTAATTGTTTCAGATATTAAAAATATTACTGTAGGGGGAGAAATGGAGTGGGAGGCTGGAACAGCAGATGTAAGCTTTTATACATAGAATAGAAAAACAACAAGGTCTTACTATATAGTACAGAGAACTAGATATTCAATATCCTATGATAAACTATAATGGAAAGGAATATTTTTTAAAAATTTATATATAGGGATAACTGAATCCCTATGCTGTACAGCAGTAATTAACATTATGAATCAACTATATTTCAATTTAAAAAATACCTAAAGGATAAAAAAAAATTCCTATTAAATGATGGATACCAAAACATCTTGAATACAGAAAATTATTTTAAATACAAGTATATCTCCTCCCATTTCATTTACTAATCTCATTAAACAAAGAGGGGAGGATTTTCATTTTGTTTTAATATAAGCCTGTGGATAAAAAAATATCATCTGAAAAATCAATTGAGACAGACCAACGTTTACCATAACAAATAACCAAACAATGAAAAATATTAATACAATCAGGAAGACAACTGGAAATGAAAATATTAATCAGAGATTATAATGGACAACTTTGTTCAAACAGTGGTTTCTAATAAGAAATTGCTTCTTCGCTAAATAAACTGTCTTCTGCCACTTCACAGAGGGAAGGAATTACTTTTTAAAAAGCGGTTTATAAAGCTTTACACCCAAGGGGTTAAAATGTTTGATTAAAAAGGTCAAGAAGCAGGGAATCTCTGGCATCCCAGTGGTTAGGACTTGGGGCTTTCACTGTCAGGCCCAGGGTCCCATGCCTGGTTGAGGAAATGATTCCTCAAACCCCAAGGAATGGTCAACAAAACAACTGTCAAATTACTCGGTTCTTAAAGTCCCAATCTGGGGGAGGTTATTTGTGCTTTATTCTTACTGTTTTTCTAAGGCTGGTGAACCCAGCATGACTGCTGACTCTCTCCCAAACTCATCGCCCTGGGATACTCCTGTTCTGCTTCCTGCCACTCCCCAAGTGTGACAGATAGGAAGCATGCGTTACACTCAGGATGCGAGGATGTGAGAAGAGAAAGATCGTAAACGACAAGACATTACCTTCCGATACTTCACGAAATAGGCATTGATGGGCAGCCCGCCGTCCTTCCCTGCCCTCCAGACCAGGTCGTAGGTGTCGGGCGTGTGTGTCTGAGGGGGGCTCAGGATGATGGGGGCATCAGGGACGGAGGTGCCACTAGCGTTTTTCTCTGACGATGACTCCTTGGCTCTGGAATGTTCTTTCACCGGAAACGAGCTCAATAGCCCAGTTTCTGAGTCATCACCTTTATCATTCTGAGTGGGATCAGAAGATGTGACTATTTCTGCTTTGGTATCTGTCTCAAAAGGAACTGCAGAGAAAGAAAGAGGAGATTGAAGAAATTCATCATTTCAGGGTCTCTCACACATTGTGCTGTCATCTAACACAATGTTAGCACAAGTTGAGCCCTAGTAGTTAAAACAGGTAACATTTCAACTTATAATTCATGGAGACATCTAATCTCCAGCTCCTGCTGTTGTCATTCAGTCACTAAGTCATGTCTGACTCTTTGCAACCCCTTGGACAGCACACCAGGCTTCCCTTTCCTTCACTATCTCCTGGAGTTTGCTCAAGTTCATGTCCATTGAGTCAGTGACACTATTTAACCATTTCATCCTTTGTCATCCCCTTCTCCTCCTGCCCTCAATCCTTCCCAGCACCAGGGTCTTTTCCAAGGAGTCAGCTCTTCACATCAGGTGGCCAACATATTGGAGCTTCAGCGTCAGCATCAGTCCTTCCAGTGAATATTCAGGGTTGATTTCTTTTAGGATTGACTAGTTTGATCTCCAGTTCAGTTCAGTCACTCAGTTGTGTCCAACTCTTTGCGACCCCGTGAATCGCAGCACGCCAGGCCTCCCTGTCCATCACCAAATTCCGGTAGCTATCTACTATTCATGAAGGAGCAAATTAATTTTCTGAAAAAGCAGTTCTACAATGCAGTAGTTTAGTAGCTAGTACTAGTGCTAAGTTGCTTTAGTCGTTTCTGACTCTTTGCGACCCTGTGGACCATAGTCCACCAAATCCTGTTCAAGGGATTCTTCAAGCAACAACACTGGAGTGGGTTGCCATTCCCTCCTCCTGGGGATTCTCCCAACATAGGGATCGAACCCAGGTCTCTGATGTGAAAGGATGCTATTTTCCCCTTCTCTATGCTAGCATTCCCTCTTTTACAACAGCTTGCTAGTGTAACCTCTGAAGATTTTAAGTTGGCAAACAAGGAACTTTAATTGGTAAATGAAACACAATGAGTAATGCATTCCCTTGGGAACAAAATAACACAAGCAGCACAGAGAAGATCAAGAGTTAGACCATTACCTACTGGGTAGCTAGTCCCCAGAGGCCCCTTCGTATTAACACCCTTGGGCAGGCCCCCCCTACGCTGAATCGGGCTACCCCGTGAGTGGCTGTAACCAATGCCAAGCCCAAGAGAGGCTGTGGTCTTCCAGGCTTAAGCCTGAAGAAGGTCTGGCACCCCTACCAGAGCTCTACCACATACAGACGTCCCAGCTAGCCATGGAGAGAAGTGACCAGGGAAGGGACAGAGGGAGGAAGGGAGAGAAATGGAGGGGGGCGGGAGGGAGAGGAGGGCATGCGGGTGGGGTCCAGCCCTCACAAAGATGCCACATGTGAGCGGAGCCACTTCAGCTGTTCCAGCCCCAGGTGCTATCTGATTACAAAGGTCTAAAAGACCCCAAGCAAGGCCCACAGAATGGCCTGCTTTATCCAGTTAGCCCACAGACCTATAAGGTAAGGACCTGTTAAGGTGTTCATCAGATATAACTACCCCCAAAGATGGTTTTTAGTCATGCACGGATGTGAAAGTTGGACCATAAAGAAGGCTGAATGCTGAAGAAGTGATGCTTTTGAACTGTGGTGCTGGACAAGACTCTTAAGAGTCCCTTGGACAGCAAGGAGATCAAACCAGTCCATCCTAAAGGAGATCAATCCTGAATATTCACTGGAAGGACCGATATTGAAGCTGAAGCTCCAATACTCTGGCTACCTGATGCAAAGAACCGACTCATTACCCTGATGCTAGGAAAGATTGAAGGCGGGAGAAGAAGGCGAGAGCAGAGGATGAGATGGTTGGATGGCATCACGGACTCAATGGACATGAGTTTTCGAAAACTCCGGGAGCTGGTGAAGGACAGGGAAGCTTGGCATGCTGCAGTCCATGAGGTCGCAGAGAGTCAGACACGACTGAGCAACTGAACAGCAACAAAAGTGAATGACTGAACACAGGGGCTTCCCTGTGGCTCAGATGGTAAAGAATCTGCCTGCGATGCGGGAGACTGGAGTTCGACCCCCGAGTCGGGAAGAGTCCCTGGAGAAGGGAATGGCCACCCACTCCAGTATTCTTGCCTGGAGAATTCCATGGACAGAGGAGCCTGGTGGGCTACCGTCCATGGGGCTGCGAAGAGTCACACAAGACTGACTGCATACAACATACAGATAACTAACTACCTCTACTATACTCGGAAGACAAGTCATAGACAAGAGGAAGGAAATGAAACAAGACCAGCAAAGATAAAGGAAGAATTTACTTGTTTCCAATATTTTTTTTTCCTGGATAAAGTGGAAGTTTGGCTTAAGAAATTGCCAGTCTATACCACAGTCAGTGCAATAAGAAAAAGGCAAACTCCACAGGATATCACTTACATGCAGAATCTAAAATATGACACAAACGAACTTATCTACAGACACAGAGAACAGGCTTATGGCTGCCAAAGGGAAAGTGAGGTGGAGGAGGGACAGACTAGTCGTCTGGTGTTAGCCGAGGTGCAGAGTATCATATATAGAATAGATAAACAAGGTCCTACTGTATAGCACAGGGAACCGTATTCAATATACTGTAATAAACCAGAATGGAAAAGAATATGAAAAGTGTATTATATGGATAACTTAATCACTTTGCTGTACAACAAAATTTAACAAGGCACTGTAAATCAACTATCCTTCAATAAAATAAATTTTTTTAAAACTGCCAATCTAAAAACAGCCTTAATATTCACTACTAAGAGTGTACAGAATACATAGAGGAAGGTAAAAATAATTTATTTGTGCTGAAAAAAATAAATAGGTCGCCTACACCCTAAAAGAATTACAGAGCACATATTATGTGCTCAGCATGGAGCCAGACGTTAAATAACCATCATCTCATTTAATTATCAAAACAACATTCTTAGGAAGATAGTAATACTTCCATTTTACAGATGAAGAAATTTGGGTTCTGAGAGATTAAGCGACAACAGCTGGCAGAAGAATGTTAGTGGTGCTGCCGTGAAAAAATGAAAGAGCAATTTATGAAAACAAATAAACTGCCAACACAATAAAACCCAAGAACCGACAGCCTGGTTCCTCTAAAGTGCTATTAATACAGACAACGAAAGGTCTCCTACTTCTGCGGAGGAAGGGAGCCTAGGAAACAACAGCAGAGTCTCTTTTCCACAATGAAGTCAGATTCCTGGTAAAAGGTGGGAGTATTTTTAGAATGACTGCAGCTTCATAGAGAACCAACCAGAAAACAGGGCTAACAGTGGGAGGTCAGTTCTCTGTTTGTTTAAAAGAGAGAAAAGGTGTCCCAGAAGCTTTCTCCATCAAAGAAAACAAGAAGCTAGTGGAAAAATAAGATAGAAGAAAATTAATTAAGTTCACTGAGACAACTTCCAAATATTGCTCCTGGAACAGGCGTGTTTACTTAGTGAGTCAGAATGAGGGCTGGATGTGAAGGGTGTGGCTGGGAGCCTGCTCATGCAGAGATGGATTCTAGCAAGTGGAGGCAATTAGTTGCGGCTTAGGGTAGTGGAGAAGGACCTTTTTATCATTAGTGTTTCATGCATCCTCTGGGCAGGTCACCACTGGGAAGTGGTATTTGGCTGTAGAAGAGTTTGAATACCACATGCCGCAGTTTATACAGAGGCATGGGAAGAATGCACTGTTACAGCCTGTGTCTGCTGCAGGAGTATCCAAATTCCACTTGTGTTATTCGGGCTGCAATGAGACTTTTCCGTAACTTTTATTGAAAAGGAGATTCAATTAATTTTCTTCTACTGTTCCCAACAGCACAATTAGAGCGCTCACAAGATGCCAGATACAATGCATAAAGCCTTCACAGTACTTTCCAAAGGTTCTTCACATCCATGATCTCAATTTACCTTCAAAGCAGCTCTTTTTGGAAAAGATCCTGATGCTGGGAAAAGACTAAGGGCAAGAGAAAAACGGGGCCACAGAGGATGAGATGGTTGGATGGCATCACCTGACTCAATGGACATGAGTTTGCAAAAACTCCAGGAGACAATGAAAGACAGGGAAGCCTGGTGTTCATGGCGTCGCAAAGAGTTGGACATAGCGACTGAACAACAGCAACTCTTTTTCTCTTCAAAACAATTCTGAAATGGTCATCTAAAAGAGACATCTAGCCTTTTTTTTATGGTAGAACGTTTTTGAAATGGAAAAGGGACTGACAAAACCCTGGCTTTCTGAGTACTATGACGCTGGCCATGTTTATGAGTAAATGACTGAGTTGAAACCAAGTCAACAGGGAACAGAACCAAATCTGCCTAAGTGGTTCCCACTGTGACCACTCAAACCAGCAACCCCACCCCAAACTATTTAGGACCCTAGGCCAATTCTCACTATAGTTTTGAAGAGTTACAACTCACTCTACAAATATTTGTACATCCAGAACCTCAAAAACCCAAGGTCTCTGGGAAGAAAAAAAGGTGAGGGAGTGATGCATCTTGCTTACTGCTCTCTTCACAATAAACAAAGTAAAGGCTGTCAGCACACTAGAATTTAATAATAGGCTCAGACTTCCAGGGAAAGAATTGGGTTGTTACATGCTGTTTTGAGCTTTAATAGACTCAGCTAGACTTTGATAATTATTGTAGAGCATGTAAAAGGGACAATGGAGGACCACTCAGGCAGGATGTGGTTCATGGGGTTACTATACATTAAAAAATGATATTTATCAAGATAAAAATCCTGGGGGTGAAGGGGATCTTCAAAATCTAAAAATATCTCATCTAAACAAATTATATATCTTCAAAGTACTTCAGATTTCTCATATTTAAAGTGAGGCAGTCAGGGGGACTTCCTGATGGTGCAGAGGTTAAGTCTCTGCACTTCCAGTGCAGAGGACTTGGGTTCAATCCCTGGGTGGGGGAACTAAGATCCCACATGACACAGTATGGCCAAAAAAATTAAAAAGAAAATAAATGAGTAAGTAAAGTGAGGCCGTCAGACAACCAGCCACTTACTTGTCCCAACAGCTACGACTGTGAGGTCTGCAGCTCCATCTTCCCCTTATTTACATAAAATAACCACTTCAGCCAAATGCTCTGCCCTAGCAGTACCTGCATTATACATCTTGCAGCTAACAATTTTGAGCAGAGCCACTCCTATTTTTGCTTGGCAGACTGATACATAAACACACACAGGTATATATACATATACACATCCATTAAGTGTGTATCAATTTATGTAACACTTAACTACTTTTCTATACTTATGGGTTTTTTAAGGCTTACTAAAATCAGGAACTATTTCTTCATTCCTTAAACACTACCACAAAGTGTAGTTGCTCAGTTGTGTCCAACTCTTTGCAGCCCCATGGACTGTAGCCCTCCAGGCTCCTCTGTCCATGGGATTCTCCAGGGAAGAACACTGGAGTGAGTTGCCACGCCCTCCTCCCAGGGGATCTTTCCAACCCAGGGATCTAACCTGGGTCTCCTGCTGTGCAAGCAGATTTTTTTTACCATCTGAGCCACCAGGGAAGCACAAGGGATAATTGTAATTTAACAGTAATTAGATGGCAGTAATTATAACCCATACTTAGTATTTATTGAAGGCTTTCTATTAATACTTCCAGACACTGTTCTAAGCACTTTACAGAGATAATCTCCTTGAATTCTCACACTAGCCCTGAGTAGGGCACCTTCTCTAACGCCCACTGATATTAGATTTGATTGTGAATTAAGTCAAATCTGAATTAATTTGAATATTGATATTCTAAATACCAGTACTCCAAATTAAGTCATTATCATCCAACATCAGTAAAAATAAAAAGAATAGTATACATCTTGTTAGAACAATAACTTTGAAGAAGGATGAGGCAAATATATAGATGGGGACTTTCCTGGTGGCTCAGCTGGTAAAGAATCCCCCTGCCAATGCAGGAGATGCAAGAGACTTGGGTTTGAAGTGTATCTTAGTAAGTCTGGGCTTCCCTGGTACCTCAGCTGGTAAAGAATCTGCCTGCAATGGAGAAGACCCTGACTCGATTCCTGGGTTGGGAAGATGCCCTGCAGAAAGGATAGGCTACCCACTACAGTATTCTTTCTTGGAGAATTCGATGGACAGAGGAGCCTGGCAGGCTAGTCCATGGGTTTGCAAAGAGCTAGACATGACTGAGCAACTTGCACTTAATAAGTTCAACAATCTCTAAAAAATGTATATTTTATTTTATCCCCTACTATCAAAGAAACCCATTCACCTGGGAAAAGATACTAAAGACAACTCACCAACCATAAGGACAGCTTCCGACCGTGTGGTGCCATGCGCGTTTGTGGCTTCACAGGTGTACTTCCCGGCGTGTTCCCGAGTCACAGCTGGAATGTGCAGAGAGCTTGAGCCTGCCCGGGATGTGAAAGGCTCTGGGTCAGAACTCCCAGTTCTTACTAAGTGGGGTTTTCGGGATTTAGATCTAAGAGCTTGAGACGGATGACTGGTTATCAATCCGTGAGAAGAACACTGGAGTGAGTTGCCACGCCCTCCTCCCAGGGGATCTTTCCAACCCAGGGATCTAACCTGGGTCTCCTGCTTTGCAAGCAGATTTTTTTTACCATCTGAGCCACCAGGGAAGCACAAGGGATAATTGTAATTTAACAGTAATTAGATGGCAGTAATTATAACCCATACTTAGTATTTATTGAAGGCTTTCTATTAATACTTCCAGACACTGTTCTAAGCACTTTACAGAGATAATCTCCTTGAATTCTCACACTAGCCCTGAGTAGGGCACCTTCTCTAACGCCCACTGATATTAGATTTGATTGTGAATTAAGTCAAATCTGAATTAATTTGAATATTGATATTCTAAATACCAGTACTCCAAATTAAGTCATTATCATCCAACATCAGTAAAAATAAAAAGAATAGTATACATCTTGTTAGAACAATAACTTTGAAGAAGGATGAGGCAAATATATAGATGGGGACTTTCCTGGTGTCTCAGCTGGTAAAGAATCCCCCTGCCAATGCAGGAGATGCAAGAGACTTGGGTTTGAAGTGTATCTTAGTAAGTCTGGGCTTCCCTGGTACCTCAGCTGGTAAAGAATCTGCCTGCAATGGAGAAGACCCTGACTCGATTCCTGGGTTGGGAAGATGCCCTGCAGAAAGGATAGGCTACCCACTACAGTATTCTTTCTTGGAGAATTCGATGGACAGAGGAGCCTGGCAGGCTAGTCCATGGGTTTGCAAAGAGCTAGACATGACTGAGCAACTTGCACTTAATAAGTTCAACAATCTCTAAAAAATGTATATTTTATTTTATCCCCTACTATCAAAGAAACCCATTCACCTGGGAAAAGATACTAAAGACAACTCACCAACCATAAGGACAGCTTCCGACCGTGTGGTGCCATGCGCGTTTGTGGCTTCACAGGTGTACTTCCCGGCGTGTTCCCGAGTCACAGCTGGAATGTGCAGAGAGCTTGAGCCTGCCCGGGATGTGAAAGGCTCTGGGTCAGAACTCCCAGTTCTTACTAAGTGGGGTTTTCGGGATTTAGATCTAAGAGCTTGAGACGGATGACTGGTTATCAATCCGTGCTTGTCGTACCAATGGATGGCGGGCACTGGTACCCCAGTGGCATTGCAGGACAAAGTCACAGAGTCACCAACGGCCACCTCTACACTTGCTGGCACTCTAATTATAATGGGCTTGAGTCCACTGCCTATTAAAGAAAAATAATTCACATATAAAAATTAAGTATGTTATAGATAGTATCTACAATGCAAAATAATTTCATCCTATTGCATAAATGTAAATACAGAACTGTGAAGAGAGCTTGCCCACAGGTGTCTTCAGCACATCTGGTCACTGCAAACACAGAAAACGTGAAGCCAAAGCCTCATGAAAAAGGTGTGAAAGAGTGTAAGACTAAGCAATAGGCCTTCAAAAAAGAGTTGGTTTCAGGAGGCATAAATCTGATCACACAAATTCTGGGAGAACAACCTATTCTGAATTACAGTTGATAAATGTATTTCTGACTATATACATGAATAAATTTTTGTTTCTAAACTATAGTGGCACCTGCCTCTGTCCCAGATATTTTGGAGGCATATATTTCATAACCTCACAATAGAATATTGACACTTGACATTTTCTCCAGCACATCTTTCCCCTTTTCTAGTCCTACTTCCTGCGTTTGACAAAGTCATTCAACAATTACCAGATTTCTGAATTTCTGTCCATCTAGCAATGGCACCCCACTCCAGTACTCTTGCCTGGAAAATCCCATGGATGGAGGAGGCTGGTGGGCTGCAGTCCATGGGGTCGCTAAGAGTTGGACATGACTGAGCGACTTCACTTTCACTTTTCCCTTTCATGCATTGGAGAAGGAAATGGCAACCCACTCCAGTGTTCTTGCCTGGAGAATCCCAGGGACGAGGGAGCCTGGTGGGCTGCCGTCTATGAGGTCGCACAGAGTGGGATACGACTGAAACGACTTAGCAGCAGTACATGTAAAATGCTATCTCAGGGGACATAACCTGCCTTTCTCTCTGTACCAATGAGGTTGCACATCTTTTCATGTGTTTATCTGCTACTCATTTTCTCTTCCTCTGTCAAATAGCTTTTGTCCTTTTTTCTACTGGGTCCTTTATCTTTTTCATAATGGTTCTAGATTCTTTGTAACTACATACTGATACATGTAAAATGCTATCTCAGGGGACATAACCTGCCTTTCTCTCTGTACCAATGAGGTTGCACATCTTTTCATGTGTTTATCTGCCACTCATTTTTTCTTCCTCTGTCAAATAGCTTTTGTCCTTTTTTCTACTGGGTCCTTTATCTTTTTCATAATGGTTCTAGATTCTTTGTAACTACATACTGCTGTTTTATGAGTTACATTTGTTAGTAGTATTTTCTGTTTTTCTTTTCATTTTAATGGTATCTTTTAATAATAAGGATGCTTTAATTTTAATGTGGTTACACCAATCTTTTCTTAAAATTTAGCCTAAAATTTCTTGTTAAAAAGTTTTACCTAGATCATATATTCTATATTTTCTTAAAAAAACTTCACCATTTTGCCTTTCATATATAGGTCTTTAACCCACTGGAAATTAGTCTTTGTGCATCAGAGATTTAATTTCTTCTTCTCCATTTGGACAACCAGTTATCCCACAGGGAAACCTGAAATGGATACCCTTCCCTTGGTGATCTGCAGTGCCACCTAGGTCAAATCCTTACCTGCATATCCTTCATGATGGTCTCTGTCTTGTTCCAAGAGTATACTTGTTTTTTCCTGCACCAATAATACATCACTGTCTTTTTTAAAAAAATAACTTTATTCATTTATTTACTTATTTTTGGCTGTGCTGGATCCTCACTGCTGCTCAGCCTTTTCTCTAGTTGCCAGGAGCGGGGACTACCCTCTAGTTGAGGTGTGCAGGCTTCTCACTGTGGTGGTTTCTCTTATTGCAGAGCACCAGCTCTAGGGGGCACGGGCTTCAGCAGTCGAGGCTCCCAGGCCCTAGAGCACAGCCTCAATAGTTGTGGCACACGGGTTTAGCTGTGGAATCTTTCCAGACCTGGGATCAAACTCCAGTCCCCTGCACTGGCAGGTGGATTTGTCACCACTGAGCCACCAGGGAAGACCTACAGCACCATCTCAATTACTATAAACTTTTGTATATGTTCTAAAGTCTGGTAAAGCAAGGCCCTCCACATTCTTCTTCTTTTAGAGTGTCTTAGCTATTCTTGGGCTTTTGATCATCCACATGATTTAGAATTAGCTTGTCTAAGTCCTCAAACTAGTGACAGGATTTAGTTGAAATTGCACGAATCTACAGAAAGCCTTTGGAAAGCCCTGAGGAGTATGTTAATACTGAATTTTGGCATCCATGAACTGTTATATATTTCTATGTACTTGGAAGTTTTTAATGTTTCTAATATAAAAAGGTGACTTTTAAATGACATTTTCTGTTGCTGGTCATAATGGTTATTTTTATGTGTCAACTTGACTGGGTTAAAGGATGTGTCTGTGAGGTGCAGAAGAAATTTGCACCTGAATTGGTAAACTGAGGACAGCAGATGGCCCTCCCCAGTGTGGGTGGGCACCATTCAATCCGATGAGGACCTCAGTAGAACAAAAATGCAGAAGAAGAGCAAATTCTCTCTATGAGCCTAGCCATCCTCCTGCCCTAAGGACACTGGGCTTCAGTGCTCCTGGACCTCTGGCTATGGGGCTTAGGTTGAGACTTACACCATCACTTCTCCCACAACTGAATGGCTTCATCAGCTTACCTCCTTCCCCAGCTCGCAGACGATAGACTTGACCACCTTAACTGTGTAAGCCAGTTTCTGCAGTAAACCTCTGATGTGTATCTTATATATCCTGTTGTGTTTTGTTTCTCTAGAGAAACTTGCTAACACACGGGTACATAGAAAGGCAACTGATTCCTGTTTATCGGTCTTCATCAGCCACCTTGCTAAAGCGCTTATTATTTTTAATAATTTGCCAACGAACTATAGAGGATCCTCTCTAATGACAACCATAGGAGCTGTGAATTAACAACATTAATAACAGCTGGGTTTCTTTCTCTCTTATCTTTATTGCTGTTCAGTCACTAAGCCCTGTCCAACTCTTTACGACTCCATGGACTGCAGCACGCCAGGCTTTCATGTTCTTCACTATCTCCAGGAGTTTGCCCAAACTCGTGTCCATGGACTTACTGATGTCATCCAACCATCTCTTCCTCTGTCACTCCCTTCTCCTCCTGCCTTCTTATATCCTAATATCTTTATTTCTTTTTCTTATCATTCTGTGCTGGTTAGAATCTGCACTATGATGACAACTAAAAGATATTTTAAAGGGAAGGCTTTAACATTTTGCCACTAAAAGTAATGTTTCCTGTAAGATTTTTTATTGGATATTCTTAATCAAGTTAAGAAAGTTCCCTCCTATTTCTATTTTTCCAAGAGTGTCTAACATGGCTACTGAATTATATCAAATGGGTTTTCTGCTTCTATTGAGATCATCATATTATTTTTCTCCTTTATTCATTAAATTGGATGAAGAAGTGAGGTGAAGTCGCTCAGTCGTGTCCGACTCTTCGCAACTCCATGGACTGTAGCCCACCAGGCTCCCTCCAGGGGATTCTCCAGGCAAGAGTACTGGAGTGGGCTGCCATTTCCTTCTCCAGGGGGTCTTCCTGACCCAGGGATCGAACCCGGTCTCCCGCGTTGCAGGCAGACGCTTTACCGTCTGAGCCACCAAACAATACTTTAAATTCTCTGACTGATTACCAGGCTAACTCCTTGGTTAGTCTTTATCCCTACTGATCCTATCTATTTTACCTTATTTTTCTATTTAACTGATTTCTGTCCATATCTTTATTATCCCTTTTCTTCTGTTTGCTTTAAAGCTATTCTGTTATTTTACTTAGTCCACTAATTTTTAGTTTTACAAGCTTTTTTTTTTTATAAGCATTTAAGGGTATAAATCCTTTTATATTCCGCTCTCCTATATCCCACACAATTTGATTTTAACATTCATTATCATTTTGAATTTTAAATTTCTATTACGATTTTTTCACCCATCCATTGAGAACTATAATTCTAAATTTCCAAATACATGCCATTTAAAAATTCTTTTCTATTATTAACATCTGAAGTAATTCATCGAAGTAGCAAGTTCAGAGTCTAAAGTAACTGCAAGAAGTTCAGAGAGTTGGTCTCTGTCATACTGATTCTTTGAAATATTTCTAACTCTCAGCAAAAGCTTAATTTCTATAATATATAAAGAATTCCTATAAATAATTTAAAAAGATGAACAACCTACTATAAAATGGACAAAAGACAATGAGCAGTCAATACACAGGAAAGCAAATTCCATGGCTCAGAAACACATGATGAGATGCTCAACATCACTCATAATAATAAAAAATACAGGGATCAAAAGATAGTTTTGAAAAACCTATCAGATAGGCAAACATTAAACAGAATTCTGACAAAACACTGCCTTGGTGAGGATATAAGGGAACATTGTTGGTAGGAGTGTAAAATGATAACAAGAGAGAGAGAGCAAGGTATCTGTCAGAATTACCAAGGCATATATGCTTTTATTTAGCAAGTTTATTTCTAAGAATTTACTTTAAAGATGTTCACATATGTGCAAAATAATCTATGTAGAAGGACAGTCATCATAGACTCCTTGTAATAGCAAAGGATTAGAAACAGGCATCCCTGAGGTGTCAGTCAGAGCTTCACAGCTATACAACAGAAGAGTAAGCAGCCACTTTTTAAAAGAAATGAAAATATTCTTTAATGTGCTATGTGTGAAGAGGGCCAAGATATAAGTTAAGTGAAAAAAATCAAGGTAATTTTAAGGTAAAATCCAAGGAAATTTTTAAAGGAGAAATTCAACATCATTTGTGTAAAAAAAAACCTGATATTGCTATGAAATGTACACAAAATCACATGTTATATGTAATTAACCATATACATGCATACAAGAATAGTCAAGAAAATTATAAAACTTGTTAGTTCTAAGAGATATCTGACTGGCTAGGGAACACGAGTGAGATTTTTACCACATACTTTTAAAAATTATACCTTTTTAAAGCAATGATGTATCTGTTAAAAAATATTGAACAAAAATTTTTTTATGAGCCTGATTAAATAAGATTGCTTCTTCATGGAAAGGTCTACCAGCAAGCAGAAAGGAACATGGAAGATAAACACAGTTCTGTTATGATGATAGGATTACTTCCTTTTTGTAAAGATGATTTGATTTTTAATCAAAACAAAATCCCATCTATAAAGTGAAATTTCGTAGGATGACATGACCTAAAAGCCTACCTTTTTCAATTTCAAGTCTCCCAGTAGACTGTGTAAATCCAATCCCATTATCTGCGACACACTGATACAGCCCGGAATCTTCCACGGTAACACCACTGATTTTCAATCCATTTCCCACAGTTAGATGTCGTGGGGAAGGGCGAATGGGCTGGGCGTTGTGAAACCAGGTACGGTTGGGCACTGGGTTCCCATGAACATCACACGTGAATTGTACTGTCGCACCCAGGGACACTGTCTGATCCTGCAGTCCTTTAGAAATTGAGGCGTGTTCTAAAAATAAAACATATTATAATTTAAAAAGACCTACTGTATAACACAGGGACCTCTACTCAATCCTCTGTAATGACCTATATGGGAAAAGAATCTAAAAAAGAGTGGAGATATATGTATCTGTATCCACATATGTATATGTATCCACATATGTATATGTATGTATCCACATATGTATATGTATAACTGATTCACTTTGCTATATACCTGAAACTATCACAACATTGTAAGTCATCTAATATTCCAATAAAAATTAATAAAAAATGAAAATAAAAAATATAAAGTTAGCCCTCACTCAAGTCATACAAACTCTCTCTACCGATAACTAGTTGAAACCAAAATGTATTGTTTCCTCATATTCTCCCATCCACTGTGGTCATCAACAAAAAATTAGAAATGTATTGCCTTTCCTCCAATAGGACAAACCATATGTTACTAATATGTTGCAGTCCCTTTTTAAGTAATAATCTCTCCACCCAATTAACCACCCCCTAAGCCAACATATGTGTGCACACTCACATGCACATATGCAGAGTTTCAGATGATCTGTTTTGAAATAATAATTTCCTTTACTATACAAGAGCCAAAATAGAAGAATGCTTATTTGGAAGTGACTTTTTTTTTTTTTCCTGGCAAATTCTGCTTTGAGGTTAGGAGTACTCTGGGCAAAATCTTCTTTTAGTATCCATCAGGCCACGTTTTACTTGGACAAAGTAAATCATGTATCGGCATTTGTAATATATGCCAATATTAAACGATTATGTATATTAATCTAGTCCTCATTATCATTAAATTTTAAAGCCTGGCTTGCCACACACTTACACTAATGCCAACGTAACCTGATTCAGGCCACTGTTGCACATAAACAGGTACAGAAAGTTCACAAAAACTACATTTAGCATGAAACATTTTTTCTGGTTTTCATGAAAATTTGTTTTGATAAAACATTTTTGCTGCTACACATGACAGTGAGATAGGTAGCTGGTAGAAAGGAACGACATTGAAATAAATAATACACATAGCACGTGAGTGAAAATAACACAAGTTTTATGAGTCAGCGATCATGAAACCATTTCAAAAGGGAAAATAAAATGAAACCCACTTCCTTTTGAGATGACATTTTCTAGTCAGTACTCTGTCTTAGTTGGGCTTCCCAATGGCTCAATAGTAGAGAATCCGCCTGCCGATGCAGGAGATGCAGGAGACATGAGTTTGACCCCTGGGTGGGAAAGATAGCCTGAAGGAGGAAATGGCAGCCCACTCCGGTATTCTTGCTTGGGCAATGCCGTGGACAGAGGAGCCTGGTGGGCTACAGTCCAGGGCTCGGAAAAGAGCCAGCCACAACTGAGCACGTGTACACTCTGTCTTACTGTTGCTGGACACTACACACCCATACAGCCCAGCATCCTCAGCCTGTTGAACTCCACTCTCTTTCCTCCATGTNGGACAGAGGAGCCTGGTGGGCTACAGTCCAGGGCTCGGAAAAGAGCCAGCCACAACTGAGCACGTGTACACTCTGTCTTACTGTTGCTGGACACTACACACCCATACAGCCCAGCATCCTCAGCCTGTTGAACTCCACTCTCTTTCCTCCATGTCACTGAGAAGGAAGAACCAGCTCCGTTCTGTGTAACCGGGTTGGGGTGAGGTTCCAAGAACATCCCAGGCTCTGTGCTACACAGAAATACTGCCCACCTCGGCAGTCCTCTTTCCTCCGTGGCTGCACCACACAGTATGTGGTGGGATCTTAGTTCCCCAACCAGAGCCTGAACCCCACCTCCTGCATTGGGAATGCCAAGTCTCAAACCAAGGGACCCCCGTGGAAGTCCCAGCAGTGCTTTAGAGAAGTGAAGCTTGTTCTGGCTACTGGGGGAGCTATTTCTAGGTAGTCTCTATTCCATTTAGTGTTCACAAATAGGTCTTCCATTCAAACATCAGTTAGATCAGAAAAATTGCCTGACTTGAAAAAACACTTCACAAGTAACGTCTTACCAAGTACATTCACCACGTAAGTCACGTGTTTGGCATCTCCAGACTTGTTTCCCACCACACAGGAGTAGTTGCCGGAGTCCGCCGGGTCGATGCTGTCCGTGGCAAGATGCGTATACAGCCTTCTCCAAGTGCCTCCCACCACAGCATCCTGACCATCCTTCAGCCAGTGCACGTGAGAAGCCGGGACCCCACTCACCACACACTCCAGGGTCACAGGGCTACGAGAAAGAACGGCTAATGCCTGTGAAAAGGTGGGGTGAAGAATGTGAAAGTCATCTGAAGAAGGACCTGGAGAAAGAAGCAAAGCAGAAAAATCATTAAGTATCCACTTCCACTCTCCTCCTTAACAAAGCTGTGAGCGTCCTCATCTTCCCTTTACTCGTTTTAACACTACAAGGTCCTATTTGGTAATGACGCCATTTTCAGTTGAGAATTAAATTTAAAAGACTTGGGGATCCTTTAGAGCTACTTCTGAATTAATAGTTCTGAAAAGTCAAATTCACACCAAGCACATGGACCACTCCTTCACTGTGCTTTGACTACTGATCCACTCACAACTTGACCACCCTAAGCTAAAAATCAGCTATGACTTACCATATCTCAAAGAGAACTGAGAAATATTTTTTCATAATTCACAGTCAGCCACCAATTTGATTACCACTGATATACAGTGATACTTGCTCTCCAATTTTTTTTTTCTTTTTAAAGATTGTGTTTGTCGTGGACCATTTTTAAAGTCTTTACTGAATTTGTTACAATAAATTTATGTTGCTTATGGTCTGGTTTTTTGATTCTGAGACACGTGGGATCTTAGCCCCCCAACCTGCCTTGGAAGGCAAGGTCTTAACCACTAGACCACCAGGGAAGTCTAATTTCTTTTTCTCTGAGTAAAAGGCAGAGTCCCCCGTAAGAATTCTACTTTGTCAATTCAACCAAAATTCTCTCCTGGAAAGCCATTACATTTGTATTAATAAAACATGTACAGAATTATGCTATTTAGGCATGTAATTTTTTATAAGACTTTCTCATGATAAACAAACAGGATGTGAAAGAAAAATGAACTCCCATTTCCCAACTCTTCACGTGGAATGCTTCCAAGGACTCTCCCCAGTGACCACGATTCCCCCAAATACTTACGGCTCACAAGGAGCTTTTGGCCAATGGGTTCAACTTTTAACTCATGTGTGACAGGATTGAAAGCTGCACATTTGTAAGATCCCTTGTCCTCTAAGGACACATTCAAAATCTGAAGATTTCCTGATGGAAGGATTAGGTAATTCTCTGAGGAAGGAAGGGGAGGCAGTTAGGCTTCTCTCTCTATGAAGGACACTAGCCAAAATTTACAAAGGTTGATAGTTACGCTTTACATGTAGATATGACCCAAGCAGCCGATAAGCAATCAGGGAGAACATTAAATGAAGGAAGAGGAAAGCCAAGACGGGAAGAAAAGTCAACAGCACTTGAGTAACAAAATCAAGCCCATGACTACAGACCCCTCATTGCGAAACTCAAAAGCACAAAGACACAATGACCGCAGCTATCACCTTGGGCAAACCCCGGTCTACAGCACTGACCACCCAGTATTCATGCACGTCTTCATTCTTTCTGCTCAACAGCATGTACCGAGAGCCTACTTTCTGCCAACAACCGCCCGGGCCCAAGCAACACAACAATGAAGGAAGCAGACAGAGCAAGCCCTGCACTGCCCCGGCCAGCCTTCCAGTGCAGGGATGGGGTAGCCGAGAAAGAGGCAAATAAAAGGCAAGCAATCACTGACAGAGGACAGCGCTACAGACAAGAGGACGCTGAATCAAGGAGGACAGAGAAAACACGGCATATCATTTTAGGTAGCGCCATGACAGTGACCTTGAGGGAAGTATTGTCTGAGTAGATTCCTGAACAGGTGGAAGGAGTGAGCCTTGGAGGTCCGGGGCTGTAATTATTTCTTTTTAATTTTTACTTTTTGGCCGCACCTCTGAGCATACAGGATCTTAGTTCCCTGACCAGCGATTGAATCCTCGCCCTCTGCTTTGGAAGCCCAGAGTCTTAACCCCTGGACCACCCGGGAATTTCCCATAACCGTCTATCCTGTACTCCATATTATGCTGTCTTATACTGTAACCATTTGTTCTCGTCTCCTCCACTTGACTCTCGAGTAGAGATAATATATCTCAAGTATTTTTGCGTCCACAGCCCCCAGCACACAGAGCTGAAAGGAAGCTGGTGACTGACATTTGTTCCGTGGGTGCCACTGGCTTTTCATCAGCGTTCTCACCTGTGGACTGCTTCAGCCACTTTCCCCGGATTTTATAGCGCACTTCAGCTTTGGGGTTACTATCTGGCACCTTGCAGCCAATGAAACCAGTACTCTTTTCTTCTGCTGTAATCACATGTTTCCTGGATGCACCAAAATCACCAAGAACTGAAATAAATAAGTAAATAAGTGGACAGGTCAATAGAAAAATGCGAATTTGAACTCTCTTCCCCAAAGGACATTTTAAAGCCAGAAACAACATTGGCACCACAGCTGTGTGTGGCAGCTAATCCCGGTTCCCAGAGTAGCAGAGTCTTTTTATCTCAGTAAGCAGATGGGATAGAGGTGCATGGTTGAAGGCTGGGGCTTAGTCATGGCACCTTTTTCGAGAAGTCAGTGCTTCCAAGAGACTACAAGACAAGCAAACTGTTCCTGAAACACTGGGGAGGACTATAAAGCATAACCGTTCCCCATTCTATCAAGACGAGTCCTTTTTAATCCAGTCTCTCATCACAGCTCACTTTCCCTATGCGTCTTTATTCTGTTTGTAGCTACTCACATGGCAATAAAATGGTTTACAAGAATGAACCTACGACATAGAAGGAAAAAAAAAAAAAGCAGTGTATCATTTGAATTTCCAGGGAGAAAATCCAGTCTCCTGCACTGCAGGCAGATTCTTTACTGTCTGAGCCATCAGGGAAGTCCCAAATATACTATACTATCCTTTTTTTTTTTTTTTTTTAACTTTTGTGTGTGTGGGGGTGGATTTTAGTTCCCCAGACCAGGGATGGAACTCAGGCCCCTTGCAGAGGAAGCACTGAGTCTTAACCACTGGCAAAGAAGTCCCCTAACTAGGTCTCAATTTCTGCCTGTTTAAGCTTACTGCAGATGGAGCCAGCATGGAAGTGCTCTTTGTTACGGCCAGTGATGAAAGCACTTGTAGCCTGCCCCTAGGAATCCAGCCCTCCAGCGTGTGTCTTAGAGCTGTCCATGGGTCACAGCTCTACAAAAACATTTACTCTTCCCAGTTATGACAAACTCACTACTCCTGGGGAATCCAGATTTGTTCTGTAAATAGGGGTGCCCTCACAAAGACGTTTTCCATTACTGGAAGCCATCATCATTTGAAAGGCAGATGGCTCAAACTTACTAAGAAAACCATGCAGTCTAGATTTTCCATAAGTTCAATACTCAACATTCCTTTCTTTGCCGTTATTTTCCCCCCTCCCCACTCCTTTCACTTGGTTTCAATTAAATAAACGAAAACCACTCTGCAATCAAAGTAAATAAAACAATTAGATTTGAGAAAAAGATAAAGGACTGCATGAAATAACTGCATCAAAGCAGACAACAGCTGTTGCTGCTGATATCAAGAACTTTAAAATATAAGGAAATTCAGTTTCACGTTAGAAAATTGTCCTAACTCTGCACAAAATAATTTTCACATCCCTTATTACAATGGAAGACACCAAGCTAGGCTCACAGAGGTTCAGCTATCGTTCCCCTGGGGTTAACCACAACAAACGTCAAGGCTGGGATGAGAACTCATATGTATCTTACTCCAAAGCCCATGCTCCTTCCACAACTCAAACAACGCAGGTACCAAGAGTAATTTCAGGAAAAAGCATCTATCCCAGGGACAACAATTAAACTCACCTGCAGTGGATATGGTTGCAGGACCACTCAGGATGGCACCGATGCTGTTGTTGGCAACACACTGGTAATAACCCGAAAGTGAGGGGTTAAGAGAAAGGATACTCAACGTGCCCTGATGAACTTTAATCTGTTCCACGTTTCTGTCCAATCTTTTTCCATTATGCAACCATGAGATACGAGCAGTCACAGGTTTAGCAGAGCAATGCAGTACTACAGGTCCACCAAGTTTCTGGACAGCAGACAATGGCTCAGAAACAAAATAAGGTGCCAAGTCTGCAAGGGAACATTCCCCGTATACAAAGGGGTAAAGTGGGGGAGGGAATGGAAGAGAAGAGGAGATAAGGGGAGAGAGAAAAAGAGCACCTTTAATATACTTATCAGCATATACACAACAAAAGGCAATCCCTTACTACATCTATATGCTATGGTCCTTAAGATCTTGTATAAGTTCTAGGAACAGCTTTACATTTGTAAAGAAACAGGGCAATAACCTGATATAGAACATAACAATGAGGGCAGTACAGATTACAATCCTTATAATCTAAATAAACAAAATACTAATTCTGTAAATGAGAAATGGTGAGCTGCTCTTTGAATGAAGCAGTTTTAAAAAACTGGAAATTAGGCATGTGAAAAAGAGATGACTTTCAAAACAAAGAGAATTCTCTTCCGTATTACCAACAGGATCTGACTTTTAAGAGCAAATTATTTTATCAATAAAGATAATAGTACTTCTTGATTGGGCTTCCCTGGTGGCCCAGTGGTAAAGAACCTGACTGCCAATGCAGGGGGCAGGGGTTCGATTCCTGGGTTGGAAAGATCTCCTGGAGAAGGAAAGGGCAACCCATTCCAATGTTCTTGCTTGGTAAATCTCATGGACAGAGGAGCCTGGCGGGCTATAGTCCATGGAATTGCAAAAGAGTCGGACACAACTTAGCGACTAAACAATAACAACTTCTTGACTACTTCTCTTTAATATACATCATGTTCAATTTTTAAGAAAGCAGAAATAGAAAGTCAGGAAGCCACACTGAAATACAAAGCCTATCCCTTCTGGGATGTAAGGATAAACAGGGTATCAATCTGAACATTTTTATTTGGTGTTTGGAATAGTTTCATTTGTTACGTCTGTTCTTCCAGGAATTTGGGAGAGAGAGGTTCTTGCTCTCAAGTATCAAAACAGATCCCTCTCCTCCATCCATAAAAGAGGATGGGGGAGGAATCCTGTTAATCTGGTATAATAAAATACTTAAAAGAAAAAACACAATAAATTGCTGAATCTACTTTTATAGGGTATTTTACCAGAAATAAAGATTAAGGGAAATGTCTCAACTGAATCTGAGGTTGCTATTTAGCTCAACAAAAAACAGAAATAAAACCACTAAATCAATTTTCCCTTACTAAATCAAACACAATTATATAGTATTTTTAACAAAGATAATAAATAGATATTAATAAATAAACATCACTGTATTTGTATCTACTTCTATATAAATCTTCACACAAATCTAAAATGAAAAGAAATGCATATGGGCCATGTATCAGCCTTGGGCTTATATGTACATTTAATAATAAACACATTAAAGCTTTTCAGTAATGCAAAGAGATAATAAATTAGGCGAGGTCATGAGACCTGGGATTCAAACCAAGTTCTCTCATTCCAAGTTGAGTATTCTTACATACTGATTCTAAAACTCCTCTGCGATGGTATGTAGTCAGCACTTTATTCCTATTATAATTTCCAAATTCAGAAATCTGTAACATATCCTCATTGGAAAAAAAGCACGATCAGAAAATATTTATTTTCAAGGCAACAGAAGGAATAAATTACAAGGACAATGATGGGAAGGACTGTGAGTGCCTAGAAGTGATACTAAGAAATCCTTAAATTGTTTAATTAAAGTTTTAAAAATTGTTCCGCTGCTCAAACAAATCTTAGAAATGTCTTTATAAACCATTACTACTGGCAAAGCATTAAAGCTGAAGTTTTTCATAAGATTAAGATGAGGACAAGCTTCAGCTCAAGCTTCAGAAAGTTACCATTCTCTCTTCTTACCTGGATTCACAGAAGCGCACAGCATCAGGAGAGTAACGTACAGCAGCGTCTGTAAGGGTCTAGAATCTGGATGCATAGCGCCAGATTACAGAAGCGGGCAGGGCAGACTTCCAAGGCAAAACCCAGGCTTTGGCTCACTAAGAGACATAGGGGGGAAAAAAAAAGAAGGAAATTCTAAAGTACAAAGACAGTTGAAATCTCTTCTCTGAAGAGCCAGAGTCCTGCATGTGATGGCTGCCTTCAATCTCACAAGCTTTATATAGACTGAATCAAATACAAGGCATTTGATGAGCCACATCTTCCCAGTTCACAAAATAATCTGTAGGCATTAAAGTTAGAAGTTCCGCTTATTCTTCCAAGATACTAAGATACTTATTTTACATAGACCCAATCATTCCAAATGAATCCATTATGGCCTTTCGCCCATTTCTGTTTGTACAACTCACAACCATCTAAAACTCAACCAAAATGCATTCCTTCTCTACATTCCTTACAATACAAACAATAACAAAAACAACAAAATTTTAACTAATGTTTATACAGTGTTTCGCACGGGCCAGACACCATCTCAGTGGTTTTCATACATTAACTGAACCTTCGCAACAACACTCTGAGCTAGGGACTCCTGGTTTTCTTCCTTTTTTTCAGCTGGGGACTCCTGGATTGCACGCAGAAAACTAAGGGCAGACGTGGGTGGGGACTGAGCCTTCTGCAGAACATCCAAAGACCACTGTGGTGAGAGCGGGATGAGGCAGAAAAGAGCACAGAGGAAAGCCAGGCTAGACCCCACCCAGTTCCAAAAGCCACGGTGAAGATGTTGGCACTTATTCTCAAGGCAACGGTAGGCCCTTGGAGGACTTAGAGAAGGGAGTAATGGGGTCTCATTAGGCTTTAAGATCACTGACTGGAGGCTGGACTAGACTGGAGGGGGGCAGGAACGGAAGAGTGTGGACAAGCTGGTGGAAGCACTACGTTAGTGGCTGCCTGCCTTGTACTGGAGGCACTCTATAAAGCTTGCAAAACAGTGGACAGCCACTGAACCCAGTGATTCACAGGATTAAGATGAAGAAAAGCTTCAGCCCCCAAACTGCCATTCTCCCTTCTTACCTGGACTCACAGAAGAGCAGAGTTGGGAGAGGAACATACAGCAGTGTCTGTAAGGGTTCAGAACTGGGATCTGAATAACTGAATTTTCAACTGACCAAGCTGCTTCATTCAAAGAGCTGTTTACCATTTCTCATTTATAGAATTAGTATTTTGTCTCATTTATATCATAAGGATTCTCTCATCTATACTGCCCTAATTGTTAAGCTCTGTATCAGGACATTGCCTTATTTCTTTAAAAATAGAAGGCTGTTTCTAGAACTTTTACAAGCTCCAAGGACCAAAACATATAGATGTAATAAGGGACTGCCTTTCACTGGTCTATAGGGTGCATCAGATACAATAGAGGCAGTCACTGCATCACTAGATTCAAAGCAGACTCTAAAGGTAACCCAAGAGAATCTGCTGAGGGCTTGGGTAGAAAAGGCGAGATAAAGAGATGTCAAGGATAACTCTCAGTCTTTGATGTAACAGAATAAAGTTCTCTTTCCTGAAATGGGGAGGACTAGAAAGGGGAAAACTGCTGAAGAAGAGGTTCCTCAATAGCTATGTTTCGGCCATCTGGATCTTCCCGACCCAAGGGATCAGACCTGGGTTTCCTACATTGCCGGCAGATTCTTTTACCATCTGAGCCACCAGGGAAGCCCATTGCTATAAATGGCAGCAGAAAAATTGAACTGCTAAGGAAAGATGGATGACAGCCACGGAAATACTGGGTTTTGTGGGTATTTTTTTAATATAGAACTTCTATAACACTTTAACAAAGCGAAAAAAGAAGTTTCACATAACCCAGCACTGGTAAAGATGTGGGGAAAAATCACTATAATATCTCATTGGTGGAAATAAAATCAGTAAACTCCTTTCAAAAGGAAAATCATTCATTCAGCAAGTATTTATTGAATTTTTTTTACAGTTTTTAAATCTTATTTATTTTTTAATTGAAGGACAATTGCTTTATAGAATTTTGTTGTTTTCTGTCAAACCTCCACATGAATCAGCCATGGGTATATATATATATATATATATATATATATATATATCTCCCCTCCCTTTTGAACCTCCCTTTGAATGTTTACTATATGTTGGGTACTATTCTAGGAACTGGGGTCAGAGTAGCTTAAACACATATATAAGTAAAAAAAAAAAAAAAAGAGACCTGGCGTGCTGCGATTCATGGGGTCGCAGAGTCGGACACGACTGAGCGACTGAACTGAACTGAATGCCTAGCAGAAAAGAGGCACGTGATGTTTCTGAAAATGAAAGGAATACCTTCATAGAATGTAATTTCCAGAAGTACCTTAACAAAGTAATAGTGAGGACTGTTATATCAACTGAATTCTGTGTGACCTAGCTATATTTTTATTCCTTCATTCGACTATTCATTCACAGATATTTGAAAAACCAGCAAACATACAGTAAGTATCTACTGTATACCAGGTACTATTACTAGGCTAGAGAGCCAAAGAGTGGTTATTTTGATGACAAATTCTACTCCCCAAATTCCTGCTTGGCCAGGACATAGAATTTGTGACTACAAAACACAACAAAATGTAAGGCCAAAGCTACATTAATGGCATTTTAGTAGTGAGAATTCTACATGCATACTTATTTGTGAAAAGAAAGGTTAAGCCTAACCATCGATAAAACTGGGCATAGCAATACAAGGCAAGGCATCTTAAGAATGTCTCTGAATAAATCACGTACTTCTCAGGACCTGCTGGATTCTTCTCTATACCACGGACTCCAATATCTCCAAGTTGCAAACTCAAGTTCATCTACTATCAGTTCAAGGACTGCCTTTTTTTTTTTTTTAAGGACTGCCTTTTAAATGTTTCCTTGATGAGCTCTTTTAAAAGTGGGAGAAAATACTACAGTACCACTCACTGGCAGAAAGGGCCAGCTGTGTGAGAGCCTTTTTTGGTTTATTTGAATTCTCCCCCGTTTCAAGGGCAAGAACTGACACACCGCTGCTAAGCAGTCAAGGCAAAGTAAACATTCAAACAACTTGTTAACAGCAGACACTTTCCTGAGACGATGAGGACAAGGAGGAGAGTTTCTTCCTTTTGCCAAATCTTTCCTCAACTATTTATTTATTGAAAAGCAGTGAAACAAACTCCAGAGTCAACTTTAACCCCAGCATGGGATCTAGTGAGTTACTTTACAGCTGTCCTTTAAAACGTTACAGCTCATTATTGCTACCTAAACACTATCACACAGGAATATGCCCATGTTTCTATGAGACTAACATTCTGTCAGTTAATTTGGGTGGTTGGAAAGGAATTACAACCCTAACAGTTACTAAGTATTTGTTGATTTGGTTTACATTTATCCCTGGCAGGCCTGCTCAGCTTGTTAGAGAATTGTGATATTCAGAACAAGGACCTGGATTCTGTTGCCCTACTCATCAGGTAGCTTGAAATTATATTCAACAGCCACCAAGGGCAACCTAGGTCCAACCTCACAAACAAACATCCCTGACCACAAGAAGAGTTACAGACAGCCCAAGTGCTGCTCCTTGAGTCCTGACCTAAAGATTAGCTGGTACCTCCGGAGTTTCAGGGCTTTCTCTAAGCCCTTCCCGCATACCTACAGAGAAGGCGATTTGTCTTGCATTACAAACTGTACTTTTAAGCCATCCCAGGCTTAAGAGAATTTCTGTGGGCAAGGGAAAACTAAAGGTATGCCTGATCTCAGAATAAGAAAGGAAATAGTTTCCTAACATTTATTTAACTTATTGTTCAGGTTGTGAACTTGTTGCTTTTATAACCCCTTTTCAACACACTGCCAGAATAATCCTTTGGGAAAAGCCCTTCCTGAATTTCTAGATTTGATTCCTCTGTTTTTGAAGGAACGCCTCTGCTTTCCTAAGGATGATCAAAGCAGCCTCTCTGCATTATCCCCTCCCTAGACTCCTATATCAGATGTTCTTAGAGTTTTCTTTGAGGCTTAGGGAATAACTGTGATTAATTTGTGAACAAAAAATTCGGCTTTGGGATCAGTACTGTTCTTCAAAACATAATATTCTTAGTTTTCTTTTTAAAAGGCATCTTCTTCATAAAATAATAATTTCCTTCTTTTTTAAAAAAAAAAAGATAGATTCTTATTTTCAAACTATTTCAAAGCATCCTATTTCTCAACTGTAGAGGGAAAAAATGATATTTTGGCAATAACTAAACAAAAGAAAAAATAAAGCAAGTCTACTTAAAATTTTTTTACTAGACACTGCTTAATTCTGCACAATTTCAGTTACGGAAGTCAAAAACCTTTTTTAAAACCCACTGAACCACCTTGACCTTAATCACAAGCAACTGTAAACCTCCTCTCCAAGTTTTCTTCATTCTGAATATCTGAGTAATTTAGCTAAGCAAACAATATTTCCTGCACAGACTTCTCAGAGAATCTTACTTTTTCCAAGAAATATTCATTCAATCAATTAATTCCATATGGAGGGTATTTACTTGGGGCAAGATCCTGTGAGAGGTACAAAGATGTGGAAGATGAGGAAGGCATAATTTCTGAGCTAAAGGATACTGCAGCCTAATTTGGAAGAGAGGGCTTGAATTAATTAACTCCGAAATAAAGAAAAATATAATAAGTAAATGAGAATGTAAAACGTATTAAAAGAGTTCCAAGCAGAAGAATCCACCCTTCATTGGACAAACACTGAGCGCCTCCCTTCTCCGTGTCAGGCGCTGTGCTGTCCTGGGAACTCAGCCGGGGGCGAAACCGGCAGTACAACTGCCTTCAAGATGCTTCAAACCAGGTAAGGACAGGTGACAACTCAAGAAGCCCTCCAATACTGATTCACCTAACAGGACAACTAAACTTGCTGCTTCGGGGTTATTGCATATTGTGGATAGCTTCTTGTTTTCTCTTTCTTTTTTAAATTATGAAAGTATGGTAACACATTTATAGAAGACTTGGAAAATATGAAACAAAGTTACATACAGTTTCACTGTATATTCTGATTAATTTTAAGTATTAAGATTTTTCATTGGAGTTTCAATATCAAACTCTCAAAAATTAACAGAATGAATATACAGAAAAGTAGAAGGATACAGTAGACCTGAACAGCACCATGAACCAATTCAACAGAATTAAGATTTATTCAATTTTTACACATCAGCAGGATACAAATTCTACTCAAATTTCCATAGTCTATAAACTAGGAGACACTGGAACATATCCAAGGACGTGAAACAAGATCCAAAAATTTCATGGTCTAAATACTGAAATCATACTGAGTCTGTTGTCTTATCACTGTGGAATTACGTTAGAAGTCAGTATCAAAAGATATTTGAAAATACCCCACATAGTTTCAAGTGCAACGTGACATTTACCAAGAGAGATCTTTGACTTGACCATTGAAATCCTCAATAAAGTTAGAAGACAGAAAACACAGGGTGATTGCAGAGAAGAAAGCATTTAAATGAGAAGTCAATACCAAAGACACTTTAAAGACCCATGTGTTTGGAAATTAAATGTCCAGTTTTAAATGATGGCTGTATCGAAGAAGTGGATGGTTCCTTTTCATTTGGTATAAACTTTTATATAACTTTTACAATCAGAAACTAAACAAGGGGACTTGGACAGCTGTGGGCAAAGATACACCCACCAGTTTATATGATGCCACAGTTTTATCAGAGAATATCTAGAGGATTTGAATGGTCTGCTATATTTATTTGGATGTTTTGTGAACAGATACCAAGAAAGAAAGGACGGTGAACGTTGAATCTTCTGCCTGGGCAGGAGCTCATCATTGTCACGACTGTGGGACACTCTGGTCTTAGCCTTTAATCTCCCATCAGGTGCTTTTGTGTGCTATGCCTTTAAGTGCCATGTGAATGGAAGGTAACCACGTGCTTTAAAGGACTTCTTGTCTCCAAGTCCACCTCCCGACTGCCCCACCTTGGCAGCCCTCCTCCCCAGCCCTCTTTCACCAGCCAGCACCCTCAAGTCTTCTCTTTCTCCTTTGCTAAGTGAAATAAACTCATTGCAACATATTTAGGAAGACACTATCTGTTTGCTTTCAAAATATTGTTTATCACCTGCACGAACTGGTTTTCATTGCTAAGTTGATTTACTTTTCTATCCGTGAAAATAGTTTAGCTCTCCTGGTTTGGGACAGAACATGTCATGACTTTTTTCTCCAACAAAATCAATGGAAATGGTTTTCACTAAGAAGCAAGGGTTTCAGTGGAATTATCTGGCGGTCCATGGTAAGGATTAGGTGCTTTCACTGCTGGGGCCCGTGGTTCAATCCTTGGTCAGGGAACTAAGATCCTGTAAGCCTCAGGGTGTGGCCGAAAACAAAGAGAAGAAGATAAAGAAGCAAGGCTTTTAGGATATACAAGTTTTTAGGAATTAAAGCAGGTAAGGAGGGGTTAGATGAGCCACAAAATAAAGCAAGCACAGGTGCTACTGGAAAAACAGAAGGGCCACCCAGTCAAGACTCAGAGGCTGAGAAGACATCCCAGAGGAGACAATGATTAGGTGAGTGAGATGGAGAAGTTTGGGGGAAGGGAGAAAAAGCAAGGGGAGGGCATAATCCAAGCAGAAGGAAGAGTGTGTGCACAGAATCAGACACACAGAGTATGGAATAGACTAGAGTGGACAGTAAGGACAGGGAGACAAGAAGGCCACATAGTTGAGTAGATGCCAGAGTATCAAGAACAGAATAAATCAGGTTATAGTGTTTGGCTTTTTCCTCCGAGTCGAGTATTAACAGCTTTTAGGCAGCAAGAGTCAAGATTAGACTTGTGCCTTTGACAAACCATTGATCCTGCCATGGGGAGCAAGGCTGAAGAGGGTTTAGGAGGCTGTTGTGAAAAAGAAAGGGGACCTGTACTAGAGAAATAACAGGGGATACATGTGAAAGATTTTTTTTTTTAATGTTAAGACATGGACAAGTTCAAAAGCTACTTAGGAGGCGGGACTGATGAACTTGGGTAGTGAACGATGTGACCTGGGAAGGAACACATCTCTTAGACATCTTTGGAATCCATCGTCCGCTCACTTCTGCTTCCCTTTGGCTTTGGCCATAAATAAAGGCACTGAGGCTGCTGTCCAGATTGAGTGAGTATGTGGATGTCTGCCTTCACTAATACAGGAATCGCATGAGAAACCACAGGGCTTTCCGTGGTTTTTTGTTGCTGTTTGGAATTAGCAGGGAACAAAAAGGATGCATCTTAAGGTGTGGAACTGATAAGCTGAGTTGGAGCTAAGAGAAACTCTAGGAAAGACCCAGGAGGCAAGTTGAAAAGCTTAAGAGAGATGAGGGAGGCAAGGGCAGGCAGAGAAACTGTGATTCCCTAAGGGGGAAGGAGTCTCAGGCTAAAGCCTAAAAATGAAATAAAATCAACTTTAAAGGGGTACCCATTCCTCTCTCAAAAATAACACTCATGATCAATGCTACTAATTAAAAGTTTTTTGTCTTAACAAAAGAGGAAAAGACAGAAAATTATATTCCAGAGGTGGAATCAGACACTCAAGACTTCTTAAAAATGAGTTCCCAAATATCCCTGGACTTTCACGCCCCCATATACCTTTCAAAGGTACCAACCACGGTTTAGGGTAACCAGACACATTCCTTCCCTGGAGCCTTTGATCAGTGACAATCTTCAGGCTGCCCACATGGGGTCCCAAGAAATGAGAGTAACAGCTGGCAGGCATCTTTCAGTGGTCTGACTGGAGGCGTGGGGAGGGGCAGGAGGAGGGGGAGGGAAGGAGAAGGGAAAAAAGAGCTCTCCTAAGTCCAGTGGCAGCAAATGCAGCCTCTAAGAGTCAGCATGTTCCTCTCTGGGGGCTATTCTCAGTGCTTTTAGAAACCAGAGCATCCTTTCCAGCAGTCATGTGCAATTGACAAGGATGCATTCTGTGACCTGCTGCAAAGCTCGAGGGCAGAATGAGTGTATAAATTTTGTGCAAGCAGAGATGCAGGATGTCCAGCATGCAGGCCAGGTCAACAGTGGGCAGACCTCTCTTTTCACCAGAACTCAGCACAAACTGTCCCCCACCCCAACTCCCCTACCTCCACTGCTGTTGGAAACGCAGCTCTTGGTGGTATCTGCTTCCATGAGCTTGGAAGGATCACGCAGTCATGAGCATCTAGTTTTTTAAACCACTGACACCTACAGACCTCACAGCCCTTCCCCCACTTCTCCAGAGCCTCAGTCAAGTCAGCCGAGCAGACATGCTGATCCTGCTGCCTCCACAAGCATTTCCTTTCACTGTGGGCCATCCAAAGTCGAGGAAGCAAATGGAAGTGACTTGGAGTCATGGCACCAAAAAGGCCAAATGAGCAAAGAAATAATCAACTGCACATGAGCCACTTCAGCTCCGACACAATGAAAAGGGCCTAGGACTAACCCCAGGAAAGGTCACTGAGATCAAAGGTCATGAGCAGAAAAAGGCACCCGTGAGGGGCTGCCAGCTGCAATGGGAGCCAATGTGGTCTTAATTACTCACCAAAAGAGGAGGAGTCTGAGCCAGGGCCGAGCTGGGTTCTAGTCACATATTTGTGTGTGCGTTTTTTTAAAGTCAAGTGTTCCTGTTCCACTCTCTTTCAAAGAGGCTATTTCTTCCTGCTTCTAGAGCACAGGAAACCAAGAACTGTGGAGATAAGATAATTCTGGCATCCACAGTAAGCTGCACAGGAGTGTTCCAAATATTTAAAAGCATAGCTGCATACAGACAAGTGAAATTCTAAAGCGTGACTTAGGAGGGATCATTAAAAACACAAAATACAGCAAGTTTCAAGATTATTCTTGAATCCCTTGCAAGCATCAGAAAATCAACACTTGCCACAAATCCAACTCTCAGTCCATTTTCAGGTTTGTCATTGGAATTGGCTTCGTGGGAAAATGTAACACCATAATGGTAACCACAAAACAAATGCCAAACGCAAAATTTTAAGATTGCAAAGAACTAACTGAACTTGAACAGGCTGATGCTATAAAGATCCAGACAGACACTGGGCTAACGCTCTTTGATGGAGAATGAGGATGAATGTGAAGCCATTTTAAAAAGAGCTCTGGATGATAAGTGTTAGGCAATAAAATTAATATAGTTGTTAATAAGGACAATGCCTTGCTCAGACCTTACCAAATGTTATGAAATTTTCCTTGGCCATGACAAAAGACACCCTCATGGGGTTTTGGTTTAGATTTCATTTTCATAACGAGGAAATAAGGACTGAAGGAGAAACTCATTTCCCTGTAATACATTCTAATGTATACAGTAAAATACTGAGGAAAAAGCAAAAATATATATATATTAGAGATCTAAGAAAAAATATCTTGGCTGCAAACAAACTTGAATCAGTGATGGTTGGGCACTGGACCTCCATCAGGATGATTTTTATATTATATGACCTGCTGAATTATGAGTTTCCTAGAGACCTGGAACTTAGTGATACTAGTCTCCAAGTACCTTCTTCCACCTTTAAACTTGGCTGCATAAAAAACAGGGAGTTCATCCTGGTGCTCAGTTTTTACCTAGAGGGGTGGGATGAAAGAGGGTAGAAGGGAGACTCAAGAGAAAGGGAATATATGCATACATAGAGCTGATTCACGTTGTTGTACAGCAGAAACTATAACACAACATGGTAAAGGAACTATATTCCAATTTAAAAAATATAAAATAGGGACTTCCCTGGTGGTCCAGTGGCTAAGACTTCATACTCCCAAAGCAGGGGGTCCGGGTTTGATCCCTGGTCATGGAACTAGACCCCACATGCTGCAACTAAGACCCAGCATGGGGGAATAAAGAATTTTTAAAAAGCAAAATAAACATAACCAAAAATAAATAAACCTAGCTGAATAAAATAACGGAAGGGGTCTATATTTCTTAGGAGGCCCAGTTTGTTCAAGCTGGTGATGGGAATTAGGTCAGACACAGCTTTGTCAGAGCTGTCACAGCGTCACGTCTGTGCATAGGCGCTGAGAATGGGGCCCTTCGAGCATTTCCATAGGCTGGCATACGTGTCAATCACAGGCTCCTGTGCACTTAGCATATAGTCACCACAAACGGACTGATAAATACAGAGATAAGTAAAAACACACAAAGGCCTGCAGAAAAAAACTTGCATTCCTAGAAGCTTTGACAGATAAAATCAAAGAAATGATCAAGATACAATGTCCTGATGAAGTGAACACAGAAAAATGGATCAGTTAAGATTGGGATATCTTTCTAAACACAACACAATACTGCATGAAGTTTTAGCCCAACTGGGAGAGCCTGAGACGCCGTTTTAGCAGTGGGTCCACCTTGCCCACCAGAAATGAAACAAAGCTTGTTGGAACAACTCTGCTGGGCTGCACTCATGTATACCAAAGAGCAGCAGCTGCTTTGTGACATCATATTGGACAATGGGAAACAGGAAGGTCCAAAGAAAGAATTCAAGAACACACTGATAGAGGAGATACACTCAGACATCCACAGTACACACGGACATCAGCGGAAAACCAGAACAGCGGACAGACCCCACCAGGAAGACAGATAAACTTATTCCAGTGACGCTCCTCTGTGTAAAACTTTTCTGAAAATCCCTTGTTTATTATTTTTGGTGTCCATGTATAAACAAGGCATAAAAATAATCTCATTAGATTATGATTACACTTGATTTTTAACCCCATATAGTTTTAACTCCATCAAATCACCCAATTAACTTATTAATGGTTAGTTCCAAAATACTCAAGAACATAAAAAAAAATTTTTAAGTGCCATAAACAGTAAAGGCAATTCCAAAAGAACACCAAATTTCTTGGTACAATAACAGCAATGTGATATTAAATATACAGCTTCTTTAAAGACATAGTTCTGATTTAGATATTTTAAGTTCTGGTATAGTTCTGATATATGTATTTTTCATATCACACTATCCTCACGTCATAGCTGACATTTGTAGAACATACATGTTGATACAGGCATATACCTTGTAGCTGAACTCTTAAGGACTTATTATTGGCCTCCAGAACAACTTGAGTTTTTGGTTTCCTTTTTCGGTGAGATTTAGAAGAGAATTATTAACTTGATTGTTCATATAATAACAGCTGATTAATCTGGCTCTTAGAAGAATGCTGTGGGGTGGATCCTTTGCTTAATTTTCTAAAATCTCTTCCTTCAACCCATTTTCTAAGACATTATGAGTAGACTTAAAAGTTGTAGCCTAAAAACACACAAAGCAGTTTCTCAATTCATTTACACAACAAAAATGTATTGAGCGTCCATATTCAAAGCAGTTGGGGGAAAAAATGATTAGAGAAGAGATGCCATAGAGGTAGAGTAAGATACCAGGGACCCTGATCTCATTTCTTAAATCTCTGACATCTTTAACTCCTGGATTACATATAAACAGCAGCATTTAAAACGTTTTTGACATTAAAAAAAGGTTTCCAAAAGTGACAGGAGTCTGAATTTTTTTTTTTTTTGAATTTTTTAACAACATATTTTTTAAGTATTTAATAAGAATATTCAAAATATATTTTAAAAAAATTAACAGTTGGTAGTCTATAGTGACGTATTTCTTTTTCCTAGAGGATTCAGTCAGGTAGAACATTTAATAAATTAGTGTGGCTTAGGTTCTGTCTGCAAATAGAGGGGAAAAAAACCCCACAATTTTCTCTCAGTTTTAGAATTCTATGACAAACATTTTACAAGTGCTATGTTTAAATGAAAAAGCACTTAAAAGCCTGTGTGCACCTCTTACACTGGTTTTGCCTCATCTTTGGCAGACTCCAAACATGACTGCACTAATGAAAGAAGAAAGGGGGAAAAAAAACAGCAAAGGTATCCAAAATCAACAAAATTTCAGCTCTAAAAATTAAGTCAAAAGCACATAGTTCAGCCCTCCAGTTTGCAAGCAAAAAAGAGACTGCTTGTGTTCACTCTTATTTAAAAAAAAAAAAAAAAACAGGTTGAAAAAAATTCAGGAGACAAGTTTATGATTTCATTTTAAGAACTTGAAGAGGCTGACCCTTCACTTTGTATTTGGGTAAAGAAACTGAGGTTCCCTGGTGGCCCAGTGGTAGAGAATTCGCCTGTCAGTGCAGGAGACAGGGCTTCAATCTCTGGGTCAGGAAAATCCCCTGGAGAAGGAAAAATCCACTCCAGTTTTCTTGCCTGGAAAATTCCACAGAGAAGCCTGGCAGGCTGCAGTCCATAGGGTCCCAAAAGAGTCAGACACGACTTAGCGACTGAACAATAATAACGAAGAAACTGAAGAAATTTCCCTAGCAAATTTTTCCTGCTTTGTGAAAGTGTCATCCACTATTTTACAGTCAAATTATCTGTGAGGTTTTCACAGAATTCTGGGAACATTGGTAGAAACATATACACTGGGAAAGACAGACCGTCTTGTGAAAACTCAGGGTTCTTACAAAAGAAAGACTCGTCATGAAGCACACAGCACGGCTGATTTGAAAACTACTAAGCTATCAAGCTTTCCAAGACCTTACATTGAAGAAAACATTTCATAACTCTACATAATCACCTCCTTTTTCTCTGCCCAGCTTCCATGCCAACCTGAGTAAGAACTTAAGAGGAAAGGCCCAGCTGGCAGGTGTGGGTGTTCCAAAAATCAGATATTATTTTGTTTATTTGAATTACATTCTTTGCTTGAACAGCCTCGGGGTACAAATAAAACATACAAGTAATTAAAATAACCAACAGCAGGACTAATAAAACATCTAAAAGCAACTTTTATATAGAGAGAGACTCTCTTAAGTGTTTGCCTCCTGACCTCAGTATATGGAACAATGAAGGTACATGTAAACTAAGTGAGGCATTGCCATTTCTGCTGGAGGATAAAAGCCAACTCAAGTCTGTGGTCAGAGGGAGAATCCGACTTGATGCTGACGCATCATAAACACATGGCCGTAAACAGTACAGATGGAGAAACATTCAGCGTGAGACACAGCAAAGGACGCCACATATCCAGTTTGGAAAACTGCACACTGATAGTTTACCAAATTTAATCGAGAGCAATGGCTCCCAGAGTTTTGGATTTCAATAACCAGAGACACCTAAAGATAAAACAAAACACCAGTATGTCCCATGTAAGAATACCAACCATTTACCAAGTTAAAAAAAAGAGAAGAGCTGCCATCTACAACCATTGTTCATTGGAACAGAATAAAACCTGAGCCAAAAAGTAATTTTAGAATAAATCTGGCTTTAGGAAGTAATCACTCCATGTCTTTCAGTTGGTTGTTTCTTATTTTACTCCAGATGAATATAAAATCCACATTATAAATCAAGCTGGTTTAAAGATCAATGTTGAGAAACAGTAATCTCAAGACTTTAAAGTCTTCAGTCTTATAATAAATCAGCAGATTATGCTATAACAGCTCATCACCAACAATAGGTTATAAAATAGGTTAAATCATGTGTCTCTTAATGGAGCATTAAGCACACACACCCCTCAGATTTTCATCTTGAATGTCAACCAACAAATCTCCTGAAAGCAGCGTTTTCACTCAGTACTGACAGGTTTCTGCCACTCAAAAAGACCCCACTGGTCCCAGTACCACCTGTACTTTTCATTATTAACATTCCTCTCCAAAATAGGCCAAACTTCTAGACTTTATTGGGAAGCAAAATTCCCGTTATCCCCTTACTTTCTCTGCAGACTACTTTCAAACGTGGTCTTAAAACTTTACAAAAAAAGAAAAAAAAATTTTTTTAAGAAATTACTGAGATAAAACATAAGGAATTTCACTCTAATACTATGTTATAGAAGCCTTATATCTCCTTGACTGCCCTAAGACTTCCCTGGTGGCTCAGACAGTAAAGCATCTGCCTACAATGCGGGAAACCTGAGTGCAATCCCTGGGTCGAGAAGATCCTCTGGAGAAGGAAATGGCAACCCACTCCAGTACTCTTGCCTGGAAAATCCTATGGATGGAAGAGCATGGTAGGCTACAGTCCATGGGGTTGCAAAGAGCTGGACACACTGAGCGACTTCACCTTACTTTACCTTATATCTCCTTGAATGCACATTAAATTTAATCAATGAACAGGTATATCCCTGAATCTGTAGCATTTCCATAATAAATTATTGTAATCTATAAAGTAAAGCAATTTTCTCTCTGTACCATCATGTTACATCAAATAAAGATGGCCCTGTCTATAAGATCTTTAAAAAAAGATTAAATAAAACTTCCTCCCTTCTTCACTAATGGCTTTGATTTTTATTTGAATCTGATTTCCTGAGAAAAAAAAATGGTAACCAAGGAACAGTATTGAAAGGAATGCACAGAAGTTGGTTTTACCTGACTCATTACACTGTGAAAATTCTTTAAAGAACTAGGCTAGATATCTATAGGGTACAGACATGTAAAAAATTTCTACCAGACCTGGATTAAATATTAGGTCCATGAGGGAAGGCAACCACATCTAGGTTGGTCACCTCTGTATGTCTAACAACACCTGCGAAGTAACCTGCACAAAATGAGTGCTCAGATAATTTCCCCAAGATTGCATAGCTAATAAACAACGGGGGTGAGATTGAACCCAGGGTGCGCCCAGACCTCCACTTCACCCTTTCTTCACACAGCTTCTTAAATAAATGAGAGCCTTGAGTATAGGTCTCTTTTTTATGCCTGTTGAATTCACTGTGAATCCACAGACACCACTCATTCTGGAAGGATGCTTAAATCTACCAGGTTTTAGTTTTCTTTCTCTATTTTAGTTTTAATCTGCATATGAATTTCTGAAGGTATGAAAATCTTTTTTTTTTTTTTTAATTTCATAGTGTTTCTGCACTGCTGAAACTTGAATTATTGTTATCTTATTCCAGGTCATCAGTCAAATGATAAAGACATGATAAAGAGACTTCCATGCCCGGTCTACATTTGTGTTCTTGGATCATATCCATGACATGTGAAGGTCAAATGATGGTACCTAACACCATTCAAAGAAAGTTCTGAAACAGGTGAAAAGAAAAGTAGAAACTGTAAATCATCTTCTAGCTCACGGCAGCATAAGTGCGCCAAACTTGAAAAGCAGATGACATCGCAGATGGTATAACATTAGAAACACATGTACTACAAAGATCCCACATTATGATGGCTCATCAACAATAAGGAAATAAGACTGCATACATGCACTTCATCAAATGAATTCTAATTTTTTTTTCAGTATTATGTATCAGAGTGTACTTTTAAAGCGGCCCATAAAATACTGAACCAATAGTTAAAAACAAGTTCATTATTAAACAGAAAAAATAAGGACTTCCCTGGCAGTCCAGAGGTTAACGATCCAGGCTTCCAACGCAGGGGGTGTGGATGTGATTCATAGTTAAGGGACTAGATCTCACAAGCTTCGAGGTGCTGCTGCTGCTGCTAAGTTGCTTCAGTCGTGTCCAACTCTGTGTGACCCCATTGACGGCAGCCCCCCAGGCTCCCCCGTCCCTGGGATTCTCCAGGCAAGAATACTGGAGTGTGTTGCCATTTCCTTCTCCAATGCATGAAAGTGAAAAGTGAAAGTGAAGTTGCTCAGTCGTGTCCGATTCTTAGCCTCCCCATGGACTGCAGCCCACCAGGCTCCTCTATCCACGGGATTTTCCAGGCAAGAGTACTGGAGTGGGGTGCCATTGCCTTCTCCGTTCAAGGTGCAGCCAAAAATTAATAAATCAATTAATTAAAAGAAAAATGAAAGGTTTAAAAAAAGAAAAGAAAAATACTGTTAAACATGCTTAAAATCAAAGAATCAAATCAGAGGCCAAGTCTTCCTATTAGGGCTTCCCAGGCGACTCTAGTGGCTAAGAACCCACCAGCCAACACAGGAGACGTAAGAGACACAGCTTCAGTCCCTCGGTTGGAAAGATCCCCTGGAGGAGGGCACGGCAGCCCACTCCAGCATTCTTACCTGGGGAATCCCAGGGGAGCCTGGCGGGCTACAGGGGTCGCAGAGAATGACACAACCAAAGTGACTTAGCGCACAAGCACCTTCCTATTATTCAACTCAGTACTGACAACCTAACAAAACAGTCTTTCAGATTTAACATTTCTGAATTATGCTGGTTTTGTGATTTTGTCACAATGTGCAAATTTAGTTTTATAAGAAGTTTGCATCTAGTTTCTTTGGTACATAATTAAATGAGGTTAATCATAACATTTTTTAAACAATATTGCGGTTTATAAAAATTTTTCCCTTTGATAAGTGGCACACTATTCATAAGTGTCCACTCCTTTTAGCAAAACACAGGACATTATCACCTCTGTTAAGACGTTAACTAATCACACACAAAGCTTATTCCTTGATTATATACATCTTTGCAAATCTCAACTGAGAATGGGGGTGACAAGACAAGAATTATCGCTTCAAACACTAGATTCGCATTCCCCCAAGTCAAAAAGGTTAAAAGAATCTTGTAAATGCTACCCACCTCCATAGCCACCAAGAGTACTACCTGAAGAAAATTCTATAAATGCGATTCAACCAAGCTTTATCCTATCTGTGCATTTTAGGGTTAGGGCACAATGTTTCTTTCTGCAAACAGACTCATTATTGCTGCAAAATTTAATGTGCTTCCCTGAAAACCCGGATTCCAGTGATATAATACAAACACAATAATGAGGCCAACCTGTAAGGTAGAAGAAACAGATGAATTCTCAAACCTTAACTAAAAAGGGTATTTAAAACAACAACAAAAAAGTAAGACAGAAAAGTATCTCCTTCCTGAAGCATTAGTACTGTCACTGCTGATAACAGAAAAGACAGGCCACAATCAGGTAGAAAGTGATGCCTGCAGCCCCCCACCTTTCCATGTTCTGATTCCACAACTTCTGGCTCCAGTTCTTTGGATTTCCCTCTACTGCTAAATCTCAATCTTCAACAGTCACTTGAGGGCTTATCCGGGCCAGGGAGAAACACCCAAGGGCATGGCTAGGGTGGGGCTGACTGTGCATCACTGGCCTCCCTCCAAATCAAACATTTGCATCAGATGATCGCATGTCTATTCTATTTGTTTTTTAGAAACAACTTGAGAATGATACTTTATTGGTGGTCTTCAAAGCTATCAAGCCCGGTTAAGTGTTTATCTGCTCTGACCATATCTAAGCCCAAGAGAAAAAACGTAATTTGAAAGAGAAGAGCCAAACTCATTATTAAGTACTATACATCAAAATCCTAGAAAGCACTGGGATTTCCCACAGATAAGAACATTTGTACCTTTGGTGGGAAAATTATCAAGAAGAATTAACAAAGGGTTCCAACCATAGGTTTCTCTTGCTTTTAAGAACGTGTCAATAAGACCAGGTAAGAAGTTCATCTCACACCTAAAATTTTATTTTCCTGGTACTAAAGTATGTTTCTACTGAGTCTGGGGAGATGAGAAGGAGAAAGGGGAGATCGCAAAGAAACAAAATTAAAATTTAGGGTAAGAAAGTTAAGATACGTTCAACTATTTGGGGATGTGGGAAAATCACCGCCAGCTATTATATTATTATTCACCTAACCTCTGCGATGGAAGTCAAGTCCTAACCAACTCAATGACAGCAACATATAATCAATTCTAGTTTCTTTCCACATTTACAGTCCCCAAAGTTTAATCCCGACTCATTTTATTTTGAAATGACCATCTCGAATTCAGCAACATCACAATATTATGTTGTCACTATTGGACCAGAGCTCACAGATAATATAACAGCAGCAACAGCTCACATGCAAGAAGCACCTATCAAGCAACTATCACTCTGTAAGGATTAACTGAGGTGATCCCATTATACAAACAGGGAAAAGAAGGCATATAGAGGCCTTGTCACGAGAAGATGGTGGGGTCAGGCTTTGATCCCACTCACAGTGACTCGAGTTTACTGTAGTCTAAACCTGTATGATCAACAGCCTGAAAACTCCCAGGTTATGAAAATTCCATTTACAGAAAATGAATTCATTCTCAACTCAATTGTTTCACTCATCTGGAAATTCCTTATGGTCAATTTACTTAAAATAACGTGGAGAGCATTCTTCTGGTCCTATACTCATTTCTACTAAGCAACATATGAAGGATTAAAACACAAGAAATCTTCTTGGTTGGACACAGAACTGCTGCTGCTGCTGCTGAGTCACTTCAGTCATGTCCGACTCTGTGCGACCCTATAGACGGCAGCCCACCAGGCTCCCCCGTCCCTGGGATTCTCCAGGCAAGAACACTGGAGTGGGTTGCCATTTCCATCTCCAATAATTGAACGTGAAAAGTGAAAGTGAGGTTGCTCAGTCATGTCCGACTTAGCAACCCCATGGACTGCAGCCCACCAGGCTCCTCTGTCCATGGGATTTTCCAGGCAAGAGTACTGGACACAGAACTATATGTAGACTAATGATTCAAAGTGTTGCCAAGACCCTGGATGGGAGGGGAGTTTGGGGGAGAATGGATACATGCACACTTATGACTGAATCCCTTTGCTGTTCACCTGAAACTATGACAACACTGTTTGTTAATACAAAATAAAACGTTAAAAAAATTTTAAACAGCAATTAAAAAGAACATCTGGCACATTTCAGTCATACAGAGAACCTGTTGGAAATGAGAATAAGGAACAAATAACGCAGCCGAGGTTAGCAGCGACACTCAGTGACACTCTTAGAAGTTTCTAAATCATGGCTGTATGGTAAGACATCAAGAGGGTAAAAATGCCTTAGGTGAAAGCCGAAAATTGGCAAAGAACTCCAATTTCACTAGAAAATAAATAAGAAAATTCCTTACAGGTTAAAAAATTCCACTAGACGAAAGAATATATATATATAACATCAAAGAAAGTCATAAGAAAAATGTTAAGGTGTGAAGCAAGATCTCCAAAATTTCAAGAATTTAATCATGTAGAAGTCAAAGTAACCTACTGACCTAAAAATATTCTTTTAAAGCCATTTAATTATACCATTAAAAATAACATATAAATTAATACCTATTAACCCTGACAGATAAAACTACACTACATTACAGACTTGGCTGATACTGGGCAGTTGGAGATCTGAACAAAGTACTCATTCTTACTCTGTTTTTGTCCTTTCAAAAAAAAAAAAAAAACTTACAGACAAGCTTCATCAATCATTAAGAGGGCCTGGTTCTGATATTATATGAGCTCTGTCAACCTTAATCAAATCGCTTGCCAGATCGTAGATAAGTAATGACTTGCTTAGGTTAAGCAAGGCCAGAGTCTTCCTTCTGTAGTATATACAGCTCCAGAGTGAAAATAAACAGCCTCACACCTCAAACTAGGAGCTGGACTCCACGCTCTTATAACTCAGCTTCTCTCCAGCCCAGGAGGAGGGGCAAGATTTGCCTTTAAGTTACCTATTTTGCTTTCTTTCCTTCTTTATCTGGTCATCAAAACTTTTAAACTATCTCATTAAACTAGTTTGATCTACAATGAAAGAACACAAGTAAGCTATCCTTAAATGCTGTAGCATTAACATTTGTTTTAGCCAATATTATACAATGATATGGGGCTTCCCTGGTGGCTCAGATGGTAGAGAATCTGCCTGCAGTGCAGGAGACCTGGGTTTGATCCCTGGGTGGGGAAGATCTCCTGGAGAAGGGAATAGCTACTCACTCCAGTATTCTTGCCTGGAGAATTTCAAGGACAGAGGAGCCTGGTGGGCTACAGTCCATGAGGTTGCAAAAGAGTCTGACAAGGCTAAGTGACTAACACTTTCACTTTCTTTCATACAATGCTATAAAACAGAAAAGAAATAGCTAATAATTGGGAAGCAGGCTCAAGACGGAGGGGATATATATATATTTATGACTGATTCAAATTATTGTACAGCAGAAAGCAATATGATACCAATTAACTTCCAATTTTAAATAAATTAAAAAAGAAGAAAAATAGTTAATGACTGACAAAAGAAATATAAGAAGAATCACTTAAAGTTATGAAGTTTGTATTCAAAATGAAAATCTAACATATCCAAGAAGCAGAAAATAAGATTAAGCACTGACCTCACCTGTCATGCTCAGAACACAGGGGTACCGTGAAACAAATGTTAAGAAAAAGAGCATTCAATTTAATTTGATATTTATTCCATAAGCAAAAATGTATATGTAAAATGAGATTTATTTCTAAAAGCCCCCTTTGCTATTCTCCTTACTGGGCATGTAACTGGAAAGGGCTTTCAAACTTCATTTTCAGCTGTAATATACCATTAAAGAATTTCTAAGAATCCAGGTACCTGCTCTAAAAAAATGTGTTGGAAAGTAAGGATCCCTGTTGAGTCTGTGTGG
>SJYX01017839.1:296852-308228 GCA_006410675.1 Oreotragus oreotragus
GGGGAGGCGGGGGGAGAGGCAATTAAAAGACCTCTTTAAAGAGGAAAGAGCTTAGATACTAAGATAGTGAAGTTTTTACTTCACTATCTTAGTATCTTCCCTTAGGTCAATAGAATCTAGGATGCAGTTTGTGGTTTACAAATGTAAAAGACAAAAGCAAAACAAGAAACTTGCTGGCAGTCAAATGTTTAGGACTCAGTACTTTCACTGCAGGGCACCAGGGTTGCATCCTTGGTGGGGAAAATGAGATTCCATGAGTTACATGGTACAACCAAAAAATAAAAAGACAAAACCTTAAAATTTAACTATTTCATTCTATTCCTAATCAGACAAACGTGCACTTATAATCTAAATTAAGCTTAAAAACAAAGACCGCAGTTTCAAATAATCTCCTCTTCCAACATTAGAGATATTTTAACCCAACTTTGAACTACATTAAAAACTCCTGTGTGTGAAACCAATGCTCAATCTTTATTTTCCTTATGACTTCCCTTCTTATGAAAATTTTACTATTTCATACATTATTGCAAACAGGAAAAAAAAAAAGATTTTAAAACACTCTGCAAAGTACAAAGGACTCTATAGAATTATTTAAGAAATAATGACCATTAGAAATAGAGGGTAGGAGACAAACATTCTGTAGATAGAATGAAAAGAACCACAGGACAGGCGTCTAACTGAACTAGCAATTCCTCAGCACAGAGCTGAGCGAGCACAGGGGGGTCCTGGTTCCACCCAATCTGTCTGTGCATGCAGAGTCAGGACCGTCTTTCACCCCCCAATCCTCTGGAAGCATCATTCTGATAAGTCTGCAGGGCACTCATTCAATCAAGGCCCCTGGCTTAACCAAAGCAATACTTTGCTCCTTTGTCCCCACAGTTTACTATTAAATTGCCCAAGTATTCCTGTAGTACAAATCCCTCTCGATGATTCAGGCACAAAAGATGCTAGTATTTCTCAGTGAATTAGAAAGAACTTTTAAAGCAAATAGGGACTGTTTGTCTAGGAAATGGCAAGTGAATGGATTCTTTCTCTAGAAAACTCACATTTCAACATGAAGGGGGAAAAAAAATCTTAATTGCACAAATGAAAAACTCAGAACTCAAGTCTCTCATTCTTGATCGTTGAAGGCCTCAGGAGTTTAGCATGTGGTGTCTGTTAATTTGATTCCATGCCCAGCTGACATCTATAGTCACAACTCACAACTCATGAAGTATTCAGTATATGTGTACGACTCTGAGCTGAAAAAACATGGATCTGATCAAGGGTTGTCTTTGTTCTACAGGGTCAGTTGTTTCCTTATCTTTTTCCTAATAATCTGGGTCTCTGGAAGAGAAAATCTCCAAATAAGTAAAACCTTGACAATTTTTCTTTCAAATAATTTATACTGCTACTTTCCTGTCGGGTAGGGTACAACCTGGACTTACTAAGCTCATATTTAGAAACTCACTTTGGGAGTTAGCTACAAGACCTTATTAACATTAACAAGATGTACTGAGTCAAATCCTTGAGCTTAAATTTATTTGATGCTGCAAAAAAAGATTATCAAATCTCTGCACAAGTTGTACTGTTTACAATTAAAAATCCCACCGCGGCTGCAGTCACAGTGACAAACATAAAATTATTTTAAGGCCTAACCACGGTGACAACAGCTCTTTTAAAATGCATCCTCGAACATAAAAGAATAACAAATAATGACAATTTCATTGGCTAACCTAATAGGAGACCACAGTTAACAACCCATCTTAGAATGATTCAAAATTGGCTTTAGTCAGCCATGAGGCTAAAAAAAAAACAACAACTTTGGCTCTAAAATGTATGAAGAAAATTCTATGAAAGGCATTTATATGGATCTACAGTCAAAACATAAACAACTTAGTAACTAGAGCTTGAAATTAGGGATTCAGAGTAGAAGTTTGATTTTTGTTTTACTTTCAAAAAGGACTTGACCGTAGTAAAGGAAGTGTGCCTAATATTCAATAAATAGGAATCAAAAGAACTGATTTAGAGGTCAGGACCAATTCTAATCAGATTATAACATGACTTGAAAATATGTTCTTCAGGAGGAGTAAAAATGCAGAATTAGGTCTAAAATTGAACCCATCCGTACTATAATCTTTATTGTAAAACAAAATGTGTAATTTCATTTTGGAAGACCATCTAAGACTTAATGGAAGAAACAATAAAATGACCTGGTTTAAAAAAGTGATCAGAATACGTGAACCCACATGGGCACAACACATGGGAAGACCAGTGTGGTTCTACTTGGGCGTTTTAATAATTAAGGAACATAAAACTATTTTCCCAGGATTCAGCAGTCCCAAGATCTACTGGAACAACTGTTCAGATGCATGGAAACCAATATGAAATCCTGGTGCATCAGTTGTCATTAAATCATGGCAATATCTAAAAGCCTAATCAGCCTAATTTCAAGAGTGAACAGGGTAACACAGGCAGGAGGAAAACACTGGATTCAAACAATGTCACTTTACTGGTGTTTACTGGAGTAAACAGCACTTGCCTGACACAATCCCACTCATAATCACATTTAGACATTCCCCCTCATATGACCATTTCAACAGCTCATTATCGAACTTTTTCAATATAATGAAGCTTAACTTCACTTCATAGAGGAGGATTCTTCACACCTACTCTCATAACTTCACACTCACCAACCTAGGCGGAAGTTTAAACCACTGAAACAGAGGTGAGTGAAGAACAGCATATCCGTTCCAGCTGAAGCTATGTTCACTCATTGCCTGTTATTCACTGTGCTATTTTGTTGCACACACACCCTGAGGCTAAAACCATGAAAATACTCCAAAATAAATGGGCAAGAAAAATCTTATCCCTAGCTTATGATGCTATTTTTCTTTTTATTGGAATACAAGAGGCTGCCAAGTTCTGATGTCACTACAGTAATTTCATGGCCTGATAAAAGTAGTATTTTATCCATTAGACATTCGTCCCCTTTGCCAGTTTCACCTCCAACCAGGCAGTGTATGCAATTACTCACTGAACAGATTTCAAATGATTGTAAAAGACAAAATACTAATTACTGTTATTCTGATACCTAAAAAGCCAATAACTGTTAGAAATTCCCCTGGCAAGAGACAGAAGGCAGAATGTACTTTTTAGTGCCAGAAATCCAGGAAAACTCCTGTAATACTACGTATTTAAAAAACAGACAATATCTGACATCAGCTCTCTGGGCACAAAATAACAGCAGAGAACAAAATTAAACGTCTTAAATGTTTGACCAGCATTCCAGTGATAATGTGATGACAGAAGTCCTAACATCTTTAACTTTTTTTTTATCCAAGTGAAGTGAAGTGAAGTCGCTCAGTCGTGTCCGACTCTTTGCGACCCCATGGACTATAGCCTACTAGGCTCTTCTGTCCATGGGATTTTCCAGGCAATAGTCCTGGAGTGGATTGCCATTTCCTTCTCCAGGGGATCTTCCCAACCCAGGGATCGAACCCAGGTCTCCTGCACTGTAGACAGACGCTTTACCATCTGAGCCACCAGGGAAGTATCCAAAGCTTTCTTTTAATCTTAATTACACACTTCTGCCCTTAAAAATCCAGTGAGATCAGTCACTCTGCATGTCCCTGGGATTTCCCAGACAAGAATACTGGAGTGGGTTAGTATTTCCTTCTCCAGGGGATCTTCCTGACACAGGTATCGAATCCTCTTGTGTCTCCCGCATTGGCAGGCAGGTTCTTTACCACTGAACCATCTGGGAAGCCTCGTAATTCTCTGTAGGAGTGAGTCAGTTACTTGGCCAGTGGTGGAGCTTCAAGTAAACTCAGGTGTGTACCTACCTAACAAGGTAGCAGATACTTGTAAAGTGTTCTCATTTCTGCTAATGATATACTTAGAATACTGGAAAAGCCTCGTTTAAGTAAAAAAGAATATTTGACACTTACTTGTTACTGAGAAACTAAATTACATTTAAAGTGAAAGGGTCAACAAGAAGAGGGAGTCCTCAACTTTAAACTAGGGCTGGTTTGAGAAATTTTATTTATCCAATGGTTGTTTGGAACTTTACACAATTTTTCTCTCCAAAATTATGTACAGTTGCTCCCCCCCCTTATCCACAGGGGATACATTCCAAGGCCCCTAGTGAATGTCTGAAGCTGTGGATAGTACTGAACTCTATTTATACTGTGTTTTTTCCTATACATACATATCTATGATTAACCTGAATGTGTAAATTAGGCACAGTAAGAAATTAACAATAAGACAGAGCAATTTTAACAATATGCTATAATAAAAGTTATATGAATGGGGTCTCTCTCTCTCAAAATATCACACTATTGTAAATATTGCTCTTATGATGACGATGGCAGGAGGTGACCAAGTGCTCACCCGGATGTGATGAAGTGAGGTGAGTAACAGGCATTGTGATGTAGAATTAGGCTAGTACTGACCTTCTGACGATGTCAGAAGGACGATCACCAGCTCCTGATAAGCCTGGATCACCCAGGCGTGACGAAGTGAATGGCTGGATGTCAGCGGCAGGATGACACTGAAGGTCTGGGGACCTTGGGTGGCAGCGGTGGGGGGAAAGGATTTCATTATACTACTGAGAACAGCATACAACTTGCAACTTGTGAATCATTTATTTCTGGAACTTTCCATGTAATATTTTTGGACTGTGATTGATCCCAGGGAAATGAAACTGCAGCAAGCGATCCCTGGGGTAAGGGGGGGGGACTATTGAATGTGGTGGTGAAGTAGCACAGTCCCCTCAGGAGAGTCTGTCTCATGGGCTCATACTGAAAAGGCCTTTGGGGGTCATGAGGTCCCAACTCTCAGGAGAGATTTCTTCTGCAGCATCTTTTGCAAACACCACTACAACATGTCTAGCAACAAGGAGCTCACACCCTTTAAAAGAGCATTTTCTATCCTGAGGCAGCTTTATTTGTCAACAGTTCTTCTTTTGAAACAAAATCTGCATCTTTTGAGTGCCCCTCTGGGACAAAAGATGAATCATATATCACTATTTCAACTCTGCGCACCCGCAGTGAAATCCTGGCTGCTGGGGTTCCGATTTAAGAGAAAAGGGGACCACTTGCCCCCTGTAGTCCAAAGGCACCCATCCTGTGCACGGCTGTATGTGAAGATGGACCTGGTGTCAAGGAGCTATGAAAAAGAAGATTTAATAAAATTACAAACGTTGAAAAAGACCATGTCTCCAGCGAGAGAAGTGGCTTGTATCCCAGCAGAACACCCAGAAAATGCTTCATCAACATTTCCAAGAGCAGAAACACACACTATTAACCTCAGCTGCAGCCCCTTCCAAAATTTAAAAACAAAAAAACACACTTCTGATTCATCCGTATCATTTGGTATTCTTATTTCACTGTTTGGTGAAGTCAATTTTACTTATTTTGTAATAGGGAATTCCAACAATACCAATAGAAATTCCAAACATATAGGCAGAGACTGACAGCAACTGTTCAGAACGTTAGTGACTAAAATTCTTCTTCCTGAGTCAACTGTGGGGTCCCATTCTTCAAAAATTTCCTGCAGTATAACAATATCCTTGCTCCGTTCTGCTTTCACTATGGGTGGACTTTTTTCCCCCCCAAGAATCCACTGTGTTGTTTCGCTTTCTCCTAAGAGAATATAACACTAATGCTGAGCTAGTTATTGCTTTCCTTGAATGCACCACGCTAAGTATTGACTTTGACATTAAATCCTAAGCATGAACATTATTAGCTCCCTTAGATGGTCCTTATTTTGAGGCTCCCTCTCTCCTTTTCTAAACACACACACAAATGAAGGCAGTTATCAAAGGATTTGGTTCATGGAACTGTCACTGAAGGTGACGGAACCTTCAGCCCAACTTCATGTACAAATGTAAGTTCTTTCTAAGATAGTGACTAGGATCTCATTTTCTAATGACTGAGGAAGAGATGTTGTTATTTGCTTGTTTTCCCAATAACCGCATACCTAATGTGCCAATAAAATGAACTACTATGAATTTCAAAACAGGCAAAAGATGCTAAAACAATTTAAAAAGCATGAATTCCTACCATACACAGTAACAGAGATGGCTCTGACATAAGGAACAGTGCAAGAAACCAGATATAAAGAATATTTATCATGCGAGTCTATTTTTATAAAGTTCAGGGACAGACAAAACTCACGTATGGTAGAGACTAGTCAAAATAGCTGTGCTCGGCTGAGGGCGGCAGACAAGTTCGTGAAGGGGCACCAGGGCGCCTTCCAAGATGAAGAAATGTTCTACATCTTGATCTGGGTAATGGTTACCACACATGTGCATATATAAAACTTCATCTGGCTGTTCACTCAGTATACATTAACTGTACACTTGTGTACATTTTTCTATTATATCTCAAGGGCGGGGGTGGGGGGGATGCAACACTGTTTCCAAGTGCCTTTTAAGTCTCCATTGCAAAATGAAGAGAACTGTAGCATACTGAAACTAGAGCAGCTCCATGTGCCCCCACTATTACTAACGTCAGAGAGTTCCTCATTATTTAATCTTCAAATCACTTCTGGATCAAAGTAACAGACTAATGTGTACAGGAGGAGTTAACCTAAAACAGCAGCTAACATTCATAGAGGTCTTACTATATGCCAAGTGCTTTACTTTCACTATCTCATGTAATCCAAAAAACAATGCTAACAGTTACTACTGTTATTAGCCCCATTTTAGGGGTGAGGAAATCAAGGCTTAGATCAAAATCCCTTTCCCAACTCACACAAATAAAAAGAGATGAGCTAATCTATGACAAGAATGGCTGAAAAGCAAGCTGTATGTCAGTTTCTTAATTCTGTTTACACAAGAACGATATAAAAATATTGTAACCAAATGTAAGCAGAATATGTCTCAGTTCAGTAACATAACCTGTGTATTTTCCCCCCTCTCAAGTAGTAAGCAACTTGACAATTTCCTAACTTTATGGTTAAAAGCACAGCCCTGGTTCTCAAGAACTGAAGTCCTGACTCAGATACCAACTGACAGGTAGCAAAACAAAATCTGCTTTGGGATAGTTTTTATTATCTCTGGCCATCAAAATACACCACACAGCAAAGTTCCTGAACAACTGTGCACAGAGAGGGGCCCAATACTAACTTTAGTGTTTACTCCCATTCATTCCAGAGTCTTTTCAATCTGGCCATACTAGTAGAATGCAAGCCCAGGAAGAAGGTAGAAAAAAAAAAGTCAAACATATTCTCTAAAAGACTTCTTTATTTTTTAAACACTTAGTGTTAAACATTTAGGAGGCTCTAGTAGAGGACTACACAGGAATCGGATGGAGAGATCTGTGACACACAAGATTTTAATCAGAAAATCTATCAAATTATCCATCAAATAGGCTACTGCTCTCTGCTCTAGTTGAAAGCTACAAACACTGTAATTCATACTCAGTTTTAACTATTCTTGGAAGATGAAAATTAATTAAGTAGAACGTCTAAGATTCAGAACTGCTCTTCCTTGAAAAACACACAAGAAACAAACCGGACTCATAGTCTGAAAGAGCTTGTGTATTCAAAAATCATTCAGGGGCAGGGGAAGAAGGGTGGGGTGAGGGCTAGGGTGGGGGTGGAGTGGAGAGACATGCTGATGTTTCTCAAAAATTTTGCTCCAAAGATTTTACAGAACATTTCTGATAGATATATTTTCATTTATTTGTGGCCGCTGGCAAGCATGCAAAGCGATGTCTTAAAAAATCCTAGCAATCAGAGAGAATTTTTCAAAAGACAACAGGAGAGACAGACATACCCTGCATGAAGGTAAATTCTGTGCTAATGTTACAAAAACACAATAAAAGTCATATAAAAACAAGACAGCAAACTCAAATATGCCTATTCAAACAAGCATTTCATCTCTGCAAAATACTCTGCTTCACAGAAAAGTCTGATTCTGCTCTTGGCTGAAAAAGTTATTAAAACAATAAAGCGGCCCTTAAAGGCGAGACCAAACTGTACCATGACTTTACAAAGTTATCAAAAGATCATTCAGAGAAAACTTACCAGGTCTGCAACGTGTATATGCTTGTGCTTCGGAGGGAAAGCAGAAAAGTGACTTTCTGTACTTACAGTGGCGTGCACTTCAGGGTAAAGACGCATCACCACAGTCGTGCTGGTAAGAAAGTCCTGGCCAGCAATCTGCCTATGGGTTGGGCTCTTCTCTTACAAGATAAGCTGTTAAGTCCTGCCTTGATTTTAGATCCGCTAACATATGGAGTCTTCTAACGTAGCCTCTCTCCGTCCCCACGCCCACCACCACCCCACCCGCACCACTCCCCCATCACCACTCGGCTCCCCTCCCTCTCCACACACACACATACACACATACAAAAAAGGCACTGCAGGGCAGAAATTCCTCAGGTGCTCGCTAATGGAATTCCCAGGGTCTTGGAGCCGCTTCGGGGATCAAGAGATCTCATCGCCCCTGCTGGGGTAAGGAGCAGCAAGTCTGTTCCATTTAATCAAATACAGAATGAATTTTCAGCTCTATTCACTAGCTTGTCTCCAGGGCTCTCAAAAGGCACCAGGCAGCTAGAATCACACACATGTGGCTCTTTTAGGCAAGTATAATTAGTTTGATTTTAAAAAGCCACATTAATAATATCACCTCAGGACCATTATTCAGGGGACAGATGACAATGATACTGTATGTTTTAAGCCTGACAATGGGGGGGAAGAGCACAGACAATGAGGAAGAACTTGAAGGATTAAAAAAAACCAACAAACCAGTTTTTCATTTAATTGTAATCCAATATATTTAAAGTGAAATTAAATATATCCCATATACTATCTCTTCATTGTAATTGAAGAGAGTCAAGCTCTCCTTTCTGTTCTCCTGAAAAATGAGTCAGTACCATATACACAACATTTATAAATGGAGTGCTTATAAACCAATGAAATGTTTATGTATAATGTAAAATTTAAAATACAAAATAAAGCATTCTCTAATTCAAGTTAATAAAATTTCTTGAAAAAAAGCACCCATCAAAACCCACATTAAATCAAGTCCTTCAGAGCAATCTATTTACCAACCAGACTCCAAATTTCCTTTCTAATCTAATTAGTTTCTATTAAGTAGTAAGATCATATGTCTATAGAAAGACTATCCCTAGACGTCAAGGCTTCTCTTCTGATGTGTTGCCTTAGCTACACTCTTCCACAGCAGAAATGCTAACTACAAGGTAATAGCTAATGTAACAACGTGTTAAAAAAAATAACAAATTTTTCACTTAATCGTTTTAAATTTCTGATCTCCAGCCTGATTTTGCTACAATCAGGCTTAATTCTTGAGATCATTTCTCCAGTATTTTACTTAAAAACAGTACCGATTCACTTACAAGCAGTACCTAAAAATCTTACATATTTTTAGTCCAAACGTCTGCAGAAGAAACGTTTCTAAAGAAGCAATATTATACTTCCACTTCCATTATGACAAAACCATTGATGAAATCATCCAGAAAGTCGCAAAAGCTTAAGGGCAAAGATGGGAAAAGAAAAAGCATAAGAACTAGTCAACAAGTTTTACCTGAAATTCTTGGAGCCCAGCCCTATGGCAGAAGTTCTTACTCCAAAACAAAGACTTCCTCTTTACATATACCTTGCAGATGGGACGGTGGGGGGTGTCCTATCTTAAAATGAACTTAATTCCTTCCATGCACAGTCAAGCCACCTGCAAAGAAGACAAGGAAGACTGATTTAGAAGCCAGCCTACACAAGGTAGATCTGTATGCTCCAAGTCCTGAGGGTTCTCTGTGCTTCCTGGCTGGAGGGTCAGAGCTGTTTAAGTACTTTCCACAGAAGAGGAGGCTGATGAGAACCGCGGCAATCAATCAAGGCGTCCCAAGTGAGTTACTACACAAACAATAGCACAGTACCTCTAGTAACTGATTTTCCTGGTTGACTAAACTATTCAAACAAAGGCAGATTTCCCAAATACTATATCCGAGTTTTTGCATGAAAGTTAAACAATATACACGTGTGTGTGTGTGCGTGCGTGCGTGCGTGTTTTACAGAAATATAAATGTTTCTGCTCCACACGCTGCCAAACACACACCCAGGGCACGTCTTTACGAAATGAAACAGGTTTTCTCCATCCTTCTCATATAACTTAGAGTATGAGGCAGTCTATTTCCACATGTGCAAAACAGAAACTACAGTATTTGGTGCCTCTCTGGGTTCCTAGGAATGCTTTCTAGTTAAGCACTCATTTAAATTTTCCAGAAATTTTCTAGAGGTCGCTTTCATCAAAGTTGAACTACTCCCACATTCTCAGCTAAAATAGACTAACCCCCAAAAAATGAGCTATAAAATGCAATAGACTGTTTAGAATTATACTGAGAATAAACCCATTTCATGCTCCAGCCCCCTCCCACTCTCTCCTACCAGACACTGTCCACTAGGTATGCCAAGAGTCAGCTGGAAAGTCTGCGGCTGGTGGCATCAGTGAGGCGAGGAAGGAGAACTGGCCTTGTTCACCTTTACTGGCCACTGGCCTGAGACTCTATCTCATGTTTCCAGTTTTCTGTTTCTCAAGGTGTCTGATTTAAGGACACAGAGGTTAATGAGGTTCCCTCAATTCTCGATGCCAACTTGGAAGGCAGCCTGCCCTTCAGGCACCTGCCACCCTCTGGAGTCTGAACTGGGAAAAACAGGCATTCTGGAGAAATCTCTTTTTGGAGAGCCTTCCACCTGATTTGGTGGGCTGGGGAGAACAATGAAGGGAAGGGCGAGAGAGGCTCTCTAGCCCCTCGGTGATTTATTACTGAAATTCCTAGATGTGGAGAGAATGCAACAAAGGTCTGGAAGCCGCAGAGTGAAATAAATAGCGGGCTGTAATGTATTTAGCAAATGATAATGCAATCCACAGAATGCTTTATAGAGGAGAAGGAAAAAATACGCTCCCTGGGGCTGGGAAGTCACTGAGTCTGTGAAGGCAGAGAAAGATACATTGTGCAGGAAATTTCTCTTGATTCTCCCTACACATAAATCACTGTCTCTCTCGGGCGCTCCGCGGGGATGGAAGTTGAGAGAGGCGAGAGATCCGGCTCCCTTGGGAAAACATGCCCGGCGCCCCTTGCACCCCGCTATGCTTCATCTCACCTGCCCCAGCGTATCATTGTCAAAGAGATTGCATCGTGTCACTGACACCTCACCCCGCCTCCTCCACGAGGTGGCTCAGAGTCCCCAGGACCGGGAACCTAGGAGCTCCCCGCTGCGCATCCTTCAGTTACCCTTTCCAGACTCCGCACGCAGCCTGGACCCCCAGCCCTCCCAGGCAGCCCGCTCCCCCGGACCTCCAGCTCCCAAGCCTCGTGGCGCCTAAGCCCGGTATCCCCAGGCCACCCCTCCCGCCCACCCTTAGGTGCG
>SJYX01017839.1:309283-340415 GCA_006410675.1 Oreotragus oreotragus
GGCGCGCGGGCGCGTCACCCGGCGGGCGCAGCGCCAGCGAACAGCACGCGAGGAGCGGGAGGAGGGAACCGGACCGCGGAGGCCGCAGCTCCCCGCCGGCCCGCGCCCCGCCGGAGGGTGCGCGCGCAGCCTGCCAGATCAGCGGCGGGGGGACGGGCCGTACCAACGAGCGGGGGGGAGAGGGGGTGTGCGCTCCGGGCAGGCCCTTCTCCCTGTCCCCCTCTTGCTTGCGCTACAAGGGAGCCCCCCCAGGAAAGGCGAGGACAGTCTGTGCTTTGGTTTAGGATGGGGAAGGATGAGCTGCCCTAGCAGTTCTCGGAGTTTCCCATAATGCCTGCACTCCCTTTCCCCTCACCTTTACTTCCCCGGGAGAGGCGGCCTTTGGGGCGGTCCACTACTGGGCTCGAGCACCGCACTACTGGGTTCCCCGGTCCCCGGTTTCCCCGCCCAGGCCCCGCCCCTCATCCCTCCACCTAAGGCGTCTGCGGAGCCAGGCTCCATCCCCTCTCCTGGCTCGTACCTAGAGTCTGCCTTTTGGCTCCGACTTCCCGCCGCTTTTGGTTCCTGCGCCTTTGCCCCACGTTTAGTATTTAGATTCTTAGGCGGTGAATCTTCCTCGGATTCATCGCTTCTCCCGCTCTTGCCTTCACGTATACGCAGGCAGGTAACAAAACCCCAGAGACTAGGAGAAGCTCAGCGTCACCTCGTGCAACCGCCTCGGCCTTTGGCCCCAGAGTCTTCCCAACTTGTCCTTTGGACGTGCCCCAAGTGATCTGATTTCGCTGAACTTCAGTTGTTAAAACAATAGAGAGGGAAATAATTTCTACTGTATTTAAAAGGTTGTTGTGAAGCCTAAGTATGATACTTAGTGGAAAGCACCTGCCACGGCATGGGCATTCGAGAATTGTGACCTCTATATAGTAATAATAATAATAGCAGTTAATTTTTTTTACCATCATCGTCAGTAACTACAAAAAAGGCTCTAATGATAATTGAAGTTCAAAAACACTCAGTTGTGAACATCAAGAGAAATATGACATTCCTAACTTTCCATGGGATCGCAAACAGTCAGACGTGCCTGAGCAACTTTCACTTCACTACCTTCATAATTGAATTTCACAAGCAAAGGCTATCAAAGCGTGGTGGTGTTCAGACAGTTTAGTTTTTTTCTTTAGCTACATCCAGGGTCTTTATGAAAGCATCGGATCCTGAGAAAGTCAGTATGCCAATGCTGCTGCTAAGTCGCTTCAGTCGTGTCCGACTCTGTGTGACCCCATAGACGGCAGCCCACCCGGCTCCCCCGTCCCTGGGATTCTCCAGGCAAGAACACTGGATTGGGTTGCCATTTCCTTCTCCAGTGCATGAAAGTGAAAAGTGAAAGTGAAGTTGCCCGGTCGTGTCCAACTCTTCGAGACCTGGTGGACTGCAGCGCACCAGGAAAGTCAAGTATAGGAGAGGGAAAAAAGAACTCTACTTCTTTGTTCTCTATTGTTTCATTTTTTACTTATTCAAACCGAGTCTGTATGTTATTAACTTAAGGTATATTACATGATTTTTTCAATCAGTAAATAAGATGTCCTATAAACAGTGAAGGTTTATTTGAACTGAGAGTTTTGTATGTATGAGATGGAAGTCCTGCAGGTTTCTTGCAGCACTCTAAGAACCCCATAGCAGTTCCTCTACAGGTTCTTGAGGGTTCTCTCCTGGAGCCTCATTGATTCTGGGCTTTCCCAAGACTCATAGTGACCTTTGAACATCACTATGCCTATTTGTGGCACTAGTGGTAGAGAATCTGCCTGCCAGTGCAGGAGATGTAAGAGAGGCAGGCTCAGTTCACAGAAGCTTCAGTTCTTGGGTTGGGAAGATCCTCTGGAGGAAGACATGGCAACCCACTCCAGTATTCTTGCCTGGAGAATCTCATGGACAGTGGGCTACAGTCCATAGGGTCGTGAAGAGTCAGATATGACTGAAGCAACTCAGCACATACACATGGTATTGTTACTCTTAATCAGGCCTGAGAAATAATCATGATGTTTCTGGATGCTGATTACTCCCTTGCTACGTTAGCTGTAAAGTGGAGAATTCATTTCAGGGGCAAATTGTTTCCCATTAATGAATTATTCACTTATTTGTTCACTTACAAATGTAAAGTAATATTTTACAAGTATTATCATTGAGTGCCTACTCTATGCCACTCCTAGGCAAAGAGATACATGGAGAAATAGGACCCAACACAAGCTTCCAAGAGCACACAGTCTAATTGTGATACTGATCCACCAGTGGATAAGTATGTTGAAACATCTTCAGTGCAATGAACAAACAAGGTGTGGGAGCACAGGGTCAGCATAGCTAACCCAGTTTAGAGTCTGGGGAGAGTGGAGAGTGGCTTGGCAAGAAAGGCTTCCCAAAAGAAGTGATCCATGAACTCAGCCTTAAAGGACAATAGGGTTGACCAGGTGCAGGTGGAGGAATTGGGAGGGTGGTCTAGCAGAGGGGATGTTATGTATAAAGGCAAGAAAGGATGCCGCTCAAAGGAACTGCAAATACTCATTTGTGATTGAAGTGTGAGGGGTCAGGTAGGGACTGGTAAGGAAAGGAAATGCAGGAGGAAGCTAAGGCCAGATCACAGATGGCCGTGCATGTCATGCCAAGCAGCTGTGACTCGATTCTGTAGACTGTGGGAGTCAGTGCAGTGCGGAGTGTGATATGGGCATATTCATATTTAGAAAGGTCACCAAGCAGCAGCTATAAGGACAGATTTAAGGGATCCAAGCCTGAGATCAGACAACTTGGAAGCTTCCAAAGCAATCCAGGCTGTCCAGTTGGATCAACTGTAGAAAAGTGAAGATAAAGGAAATTCCAGAAACAAGAGAATATCTTGGCAGGATTTAGAACCTGATGACATGGGGAAGGTAAAAAAGAGAGAGGACTTGAGAATGATATCAGCCTTCTAGCTTGAGAAGTTGGTGACCCTCTCTCTACACCCATGGTACTCAGGAAGAGAGCCATGCCCTGCGCAAGAGATGGATTTTAGAGGAACAATGGTGTTTGATTTGGATACTTGTGAATTTGAGGTATCCATGGACCTTCCAAGTAAAAGTGTCTATTAGAAAGAAGAGTCCAAGCTGCAGGTTCTAGATTTGAAAGTCATCAACAAAGAGTAGTTTTTACACTATGAAAGTAGAGGTGAAGCCTCAGGAAGAATATGGAATCCTAGAAAACTGTGGCCAAGGATAGAGCTCTAAAATTCTGATATCTAAAGCCTTCAGTTATGCCGATGAATTTGGAGGGTGGGTTGCTTAGAGAATTCAAGGTGTAAGACTTGAAAAGGATGCTTGGGGAAGATGATGGGCATTTGGAATAGTCATTAGAAAAATGAGAGTTGAAAATTGAAAGTTGAAAAGCATTTATGGGATTGATGAGGAATAGTGAGGGCCTGGCTTAGATTGGAGGTGGTGAATTTGTAGTGATGGAATCTGCATGACTTTATCAAAATTTAACTGCTCAGGCATGAGGGGAAAGACAGCACTAGACTGAGCCAAATTTGGAGCTGTGCTGGCGGATGTGCACAAGGAGATTAATGTCCAATATTTGTAAGAAAATAATTTAAATCATCAGTCACAAAATCTGAGCTGTGGGCTGGAAAGAAATGACCAAACCCAAAAGTGCAGGTGTGTTATCTTCCCTATGACCGTGAGAAGGGTATGGCAGGAACACCACAGGCAGATTCCTTGTCTATCCACGTCCTGTTCCAAGGCGTGGTTTTTCAGTTTATCCCCACTGGAGGCAACTCTCACTGCCAAGCTGGAGCACCTGGTGAGGGACCACCTATGTCTCTTGTGATGCATCAGAAAGCAGTGGCAAGGTGGCAACACGTTCCCCCTCACTTGTCTCCAAATTTGCCTGTTTTATATACAAGGAAATGGAGGTACAGAACATGCAAGATCACCGAGTTAATGATATTCAAGCTGGGCTGAAAACTTGTGCTTGGCGGCATCCTGCTCATTTGGTATTAACCAAATAGTTATTTGTATTGTAACTTAAGATTGAAGGCAGGAAGAGAAAGGGACGACAGAGGATGAGATGGTTGGATGGCACCACTGCCTTGACGGACATAAGTTTCAGCAAGCTCTGGGAGTTGGTGATGGACAGGGAGGCCTGGTGTACTTTCACACATTGATGGTAAGGATTAAAAATGGCACAACCACCAGGGTAGAAAATCAGAAGATGTTTATAAAAATTCAGCATGTTATCACCCTTTGATCCAGCAGTCCCAGCCTCTAAATCTGTCCTACAGACTCTCCTACACACACGTGCAAGGCTGATGTGAAAGTCATTCACTGCGGCCTTGGTCGTAACAGATTAAGAACAACTCCGGTGTTCATCATTAGACAAAACCCCCAAATTTGACATGAAAACAATACCCCCTTTTCCAGACTTGAATGAGATCACCCGTGTCAAATTCCTAGCACGGCATCTGATGCATAGTAGGATCTCAGAATATGGTGAGTACAGAAACAACACCCAGTTGCAGGGGAGGTAGAAAGGCTTTAAGAAGGAAGGAGAAGGGGACCTCGGCCTGGAGGCTGAGGAAGACTCCAAGAGAAGTAGAAAAATGGGGAGGGTTCCCTCCGAGGAGCGAGGGGCACAGGGAGCAAAGCTATGAGGGCAGAATGGAAAGAGGAAGGGAGGTTCAGGACAGCAAGTGGCCCAGGGGATGGGAGCAGAGTGGTACTTAGGAGCGGTGGGAGGTGGAGTTACTGAGAGCAATCGGGGCCACAGGGGAGGGATTGAATTGTGTCATGAACTTGAGACTTTCTTCTTTGGGTCATAAGAGTAATTAACTTATATTTGTATTGTATCTTATGGTAGAAAATCAGACCTTACTGGTTGGATTTGGTACCAACCAAAATGAATGTTATGAGCCTTTCAAATATTCTTGGGCTGGAGATGACCTAATAAGGGACATCTCGGGTGGTCAAGTGGCTAAGACTCTGTACTCCCAATGCAGGGGCCTGGATTCAATCCCCAGTTAGGGAACTAGATCCCATATGCCGCAACTAAGATCTGGTACAGCCAAATAAATAAGTAAATACATGAATGTTTTTTTAAAAAGAAGAAATGACAGATAGACGTGGAAAATGTCAAAGAGTGTCCCTCTTAAGCAAGAGTGGGCAGAGTTGGTCCTCACCAAGCTGGCTCGGTCTGTTAAAGGTTTTCAAACCAAACAATGATTTCACATGTTTTGATGTTGGTCATGGCTTTGGATTTTATTGGATCTTATTTACATCAGAAAAAAAAATTAACCAATTTAAAACTGAAAGAGGGAAGGGAAAATGACCATCTAAAAGTCAATTGGTTTAGGGCCTTTCTCTCTGCTAAAGGTTCCAAAGTTCAAAATAACAACTAAATCCCACAAGAAGTTGGGCCCAGAGGGCTAGACAATAACAAAAGTCGCTTGTCTCCCTTTGGACGGTTTCCAAATTTATACAACAAAGTTCCCGCTAAATATGCAGGAAGTTCTGATTATTTATGATGTAATTTAATATTGACATGTTATTAAGGGAGCTGACCCTTCTCCAAGCCTTTGGAATTTCACATCGAATGACTGCAGGATAACTTCCCTACCAAGGCTCAGAGGGGGGTCATCAACAGTTTTCCTCTTCGAGATATTTTTTTTTTCTTCAAAAAGAAATTCCAATAGGTTGACTGTACCCTCACTGTCTTGTACATTTCCTGAATGTGTGCAAGAGGATTTCACGGACAGAGAGATTTCTATGGCCTTTTTAATGCTGAGCAGGCTAAGCTCCGGAGGCTCACGGCCTAAACCCATTACACACAGATCACCTAACGCTGTGACTGGGTTTGTGACGCCAGATTAATTTACCCACACACCAGGTCGGGAGAAAATGACTTTACGCATCTCCTTTGCACCAGCAAAGAATGTGGAGATCATTTTACAGGAAAGAGAAAGACAGGTCTGTAATGAAAGCTGGTGAAACGTGTTTGCTCTTTATATGCACCAGCTTGCTTTAGACAGGGACGGTTCCTCATCGGTGATTTTATTTCTTAAATCAGCAGCAAATAATGTTAAAAAACTGACTTGCCTCTCAGACAAATTACTTAGGCTTTGTGCAGCAGTTTTCTCATCTGCGAAACAGTAATAATGGTACCTGTTTCCTATGACTGTAGTGAGGATTAAATGAAATAATGCATACAAAGCAATGGGCTTTGAAATAATAAAAACATTATCAGTAATTTAAAATAGCTACTATTATTACCTTTATGCCGTCTATGGGGTCACACAGAGTCGGACACGACTGAAGTGACTTAGCAGTAGCAGCATTACCTTTATCATCATGGTAAAAAGCACTGTGAATTCTCCTCCCCCAGACTAAAGTTTTCTCTCTGTGCTTCATGTTTTTTTTTNAATTTAAAATAGCTACTATTATTACCTTTATGCCGTCTATGGGGTCACACAGAGTCGGACACGACTGAAGTGACTTAGCAGTAGCAGCATTACCTTTATCATCATGGTAAAAAGCACTGTGAATTCTCCTCCCCCAGACTAAAGTTTTCTCTCTGTGCTTCATGTTTTTTTTCTCTCTCTCTGCTTTCATTGTGAACAACTATCATGCTACATGACCAGTGGAAGACTGAGCATACGTGAATTAGTGATCCGTGTCCTGATGGTTCATGTTTTAGTAATAAGGATTATACTCGCTGTTCATATGAATAGCTATCCATAAATGACATAAATTTAGAAGCCTGTTATGAGGATGAGATAAGCTTGGCCCACGGCAAGCCTTCTATGGTGCTTGTTAACCAGATTATCACATACTTACATAAAAAGACAAGTGAGCTCCTGACTCATCATCCTTAGTCTTGCTTGCACCCTACCTAGCCAAGTGTTTTCTCTAGCTTGGTTCCAAGTATTTCCAGAGAGCCTCAGTGCTAACAGGCCACTCCTAACAGAGCTCCCTGACTCCCCGTGTCTCCCTCTAAGACCTCATGCCTTGTACTAGCCACCATGCTTCCCTGCGTCCCCTCTTCTGTGTCCTGCCCTCTCCCTTGACCACATGTTGACAGGTCATTTACCAGCTGCCTGCTCCCCGATACTGTCCATCCCATCCTGGGAGCTCTGGGTACCACATTTTCCAGGAGGGATGGAAACTCTTTATGAGTTTGGACAAATGTAAAATGACATATATCCACCACTATAATATCACATAGAATAGTTTCACTCCCCCCCACCAAATTCTCTGTGAAAAAAAATAAACTCTTTGTTTCTGACTCTGCATCACTGCCTCAGCCTTACCACTTCCGTAAGCGCTACAGAGACTGGGGTCTGGGACCCAGATAGGAAGGAGACACCGGGGAGGAGAGCTGGGGACTCCAGCCACTTGGGACAGAGGAGGAGCCTGGAGAAGCCCCCTTGAGCTTTGGATTTAGCCTTTACATTCACGCTTATGCCCAAAAGGGAGGGAAGCATGTAGGAGAGAGCCACTGGGAGCTAGCTACCAGTGAGGGAGGTTTACGAGTGGTGGTGGGGATGCAGAACAATTTACACTGTGTTCTTGCTCACCGTCCCTCGCCTCCCTGCACCAGGGACCCTTAGTTAACGAGGGAGTGGGATGGAGAAAGACACAGATTTTCTCCACGTTTCTCCAAGCTGCCAATGTAAACTGGCCATGGGCTTCCCAGCGTGCTTTCAGGCTAATTCAGTCTACGGGGTCAATAACTGAGACTAGCTTTGTAACTGGCTCCCCTGGGATCTCAGGCCATTACTCTGTGGGAGCAGACTTCCAAGTGCTACAGCAGACACCCCTAGAGACAGTTTGGCTTTAAGGGGGGGGCTTCTGCCTCCTCCACCGCCGTTCAGATCACAGCACAGGTTTGGCTCTGTGCTGCCTACATTTAAGGCCAAACAGAGGAGNCTGGCTCCCCTGGGATCTCAGGCCATTACTCTGTGGGAGCAGACTTCCAAGTGCTACAGCAGACACCCCTAGAGACAGTTTGGCTTTAAGGGGGGGGCTTCTGCCTCCTCCACCGCCGTTCAGATCACAGCACAGGTTTGGCTCTGTGCTGCCTACATTTAAGGCCAAACAGAGGAGCCTGGCGGGCTACAGACCATGGGGTTGCAAAGAGCCAGACACGACTGAGGGACTAAGCGCGTGCGCACGCACACACACACACACACACACACACACACACCCTTTCTCTGGGGGCTTCCCAGGTGGTGCTAGTGGTAAAGAACCCACCCGCCAATACAAGAGATGTAAGAGGCATGGGTTCGATCCCTGGGTCAGGAAGATCCCCTGGAGGAGGGTATGGTAACCTACTCCAATATTCTTGCCTAGAGAATCCCGTAGACAGAACAGCCTGGCAGGCGACAATCCAAAGGGTCTCAAAAAAATCAGGACTAAAGCGATTTCACACACAAGCGATTTCACACACACACACACACACACACACACACACACACACACACACACACACACACATGCACCCTTTCTCTGCTTGGCCTATGGCCACTAATCTCCTGACCAGCAATGTGTTAGGGACTGAAATTAGCAACCTCCATCCCGTATGTGATCCCAGACTAGGTGTGGGCATGAGAAGACCTTTGGAAGAACCCATTCACAGGCCCTCTTGATTTCTCAGACTCCACCTGCATTCAGAAACACCTCTTGGCCCATTCTCTTTGTATTCATTTCATGGATTTGTCAAAAGGCTCAACACTGAGCCAATTAGCCCCTCCTGCAGCCCAGCTTCTCCTGGGCCCCTTCACAAAGGGCTTCCACCTTGATTAAAGGACTGTGCCTGGGGAGATCTGTGCTTAGCATTTTTCGAAATGCTGGAAGAGGAGGACTGTGGGGCCTTTCGCAAAAGGAAGGGAGGAATGGACATGGGAGCATTGAGATTTAAGTCCCCAAATAAGCCAGAGCGATGCAGAATGTCAGGACCTTGGGACTTTTTTCAACAGTGAGATCATTTCCTTTTTAACCATCAGAACCAAGCCTCTGGGGGCCATACATGCCCATCAGGTCCAATCCACTGCCTCTACTTATGAGGCTGGCTCAGAGATCGCGCACTCCTCTCACAGGCCCTGTTTATCCTTCTCTCCCCATGTCAACATCTTGCAGCCTGGTCCCCTTCCAGGCCCAGAGGTTGGCCTCACTATTCTCCTACACAGGAAACATTTCAGAATGTCTTTGGGATGTTCAGCCCAGCTGGATTCCTGTTGGTGAGCCCTGTGGCCATCTGGAGTCACCAGGAAGGTGGCCATTCTCAAAATTCTCTTTCTACCAAGATCAGCAGCCCCAGTCTAGAGTCAGCCCAGTGTTTCCTCTTGAGCCTGGGTCAGTGCACACTTCCACCCCATGGCTGACTCAGAGATGGCTCAGAAGGTGCTGAGCTTAACAAACACTTGGAAAAAAACAAGGCAAAGGCTAGAAGGAGATGAACTGATCATTATCCTTCTACTGTCCTCTTTTCCTCTATTTCTTTCTCTTCCTGTAAACACTGAAACTGCCGTAGTACTCCACAGTCCTGATTAAGTGTAATGAAATTATTCAATGACATGTACTAAGTGCCTACAAGATATTATCAAGATTCTACACTTTTTTGTGTGTACTTCCTACTTTGCTGCTTTCCTGGGTGGAGTCCCAGGAAGACACAAGTATCTTCTCACCATTTCTTTGAGCAGCCAAAGACCCACACAAATGCTTCTCAAGCTTTCTCTATTTGTTTATCACTAGCTCAGCACTCATAGAAAGACACAATAGCATCTCTGCCCTTGAGACATTTAGTCTTTTTTAAGTGAGATAACATCACGCTTAGCTAGTACTTATTATGTGCCAGGCACAGTTTGATAGCACTCACTCAACAATCCTCTGAAACAGGTATATTATTCTCATTTTATAAAGGAGGAAACCAAGGCTCAGAGATATTGAGTAACTTACCCAAGGTGACACAGCTAGAGATACAGAACTGGATTCAAACCCAAGCAGGTGAAGTTCAGAATAAACACACACTTAACTCTCATGCATCATAGCTTTTCAAATGTGGTCTGCACAATGAGAAAACCAGGCAAAGCGGCGCAGAAGCAAGCACTCAGCGGTTATGGTGAAGACTGAGGTTATGGGTTTAAAGCTCAAGAAAGAAATGGTCCTTGAGGAGAAAACCACTGAAATAACTGGGTTGGACTGTTTCAGGGCTTCCCAAGTGGTACTAGTGATGAACAACCCACCCAACTGACAGGTTGGATCCCAGGGTCGGGAAGATCCCCTGGAAGAGGAAATGGCAACCCACTCCAGTACTCTTGCCTGGAGAATTCCCACGGACTTCGCCCCAGAGGAGCCTGCTGGGCTACAGTCCATGGGGGTCTTAAAAGAGTCGGGTAGCACTGATTTAGCACACAAATGGACTGTTTCAAAGCTAACAGAAGACCTTGGTCACATTCAGAATGAAGGAGATAACCTGGAGATCTGAAGAGAAGCTACAGGGGAGGGAGGGAGACTGGCCTGATTTAAGAACAAGGAGGATGGGAGAGCTCCGCTTTCAAATATGATGGTGCTAGGAATGCCTGCCTCCTGGTTTTGTAAGGATTAGAACAATGCCTCGTACGTAGTAAGTGTAAGTTTGGGCTATTATTGTTCTTGGATGAACTTTCACTTTGGGACTTGCTCGAGGTGGAGACTGGGGAGCCTGGCTTATATTATGGTGTCTTAGGCTAGTAACTGAAACACAGTGAAAACCTTTGTTCCTGGCAAGGCAGAACTATGCTCGCATTTCAAACCCACTTATAAATCCTGCAATGGAAAAAAACAGGGCTGGCCCGTAGAGAACTCACTGGAAAGGTCCGACACTTGGGCCACACTCTCACGAAATCCACTGGCAGAAGGGCCTTCAGGCCATCCAGCCCCATGTGTAGGTGGGAGGCGATTAAATAGGCGATCTCACCGGGTCCCTCCTGACTGAAGAGAGGGCCCAAGTCCTCGGTCCTGTAAACAGACTCCTGTCCACTGCAAACCACAGGCGTTTCTGTGGATTGTTCTTTGTTCAGAAAGAGCCAGATCAGTTCCGAAGAGCCTGCAGAATGTTAGAGCTGTCATTCCCAAAGTAACAGAGCTCCGTTACCCAGAGGGCCAGCAAAGCAAGGCAAGGCATCCGCCTCCGTGAGTCAGGGTTTACTTAATATTCACAACCCTGGCAGGTTTTTGACTGATGAAAATGTTTTGCAAACAGAACCTGGTCCTGTTTTTCTCCTCGCTCCTTCTCCTGCCCAACGTCGAGTGAGCGGTTGGCAGAGGCAGTGCTAAACCAGTAGGGCTGATGAGATAGTATCTCCGTCTCCTTGTAACACAAAACATTTATTTTGCAGCGAGTTGAAAACCAAACTGAAAGGGGTCCAAGATTTCTGGGAGCAAGAGGCTTGATCTTCCCCCCCTGCTGGATGGCCTGGTTTGTTGACTTTCTGCCTTTCGTCTCCCCCACAGCAATGCACCAGCCCCACCAGAGACTCTGGTTCAGTGATAAAGAGCCCACCTGCCAATGCACAAGATGCAGGAGACGTGGGCTAGGTCCCCAGTTTCAGGAAGATCCCCTGGAGAAGGAAATGACACCCCACTCCAGTATTCTTGCCTGGGAAATCCCACGGACAGAGGAGCCTGGCAGGCTGCTGTCCGTGAGGTCGCAAGAGTAGGACACGGCGGAGTGACTACACAACAACAGAGGTGTGAGTAGGGTTCCCCCTTTACCACCCAGGAGCCGCCAGCACCGGCTCTCAGGGGCCTCTGTGCCCACAGGCTGGGCCCTGGGCCTCTTTTCATGAAGGCCCGCTTTCCTCTTAGCTCTGAGCAGACTCTGTGTTATCGCTGAGGCTCCTCGGATTCATAATTGATTTTTTTGGTCCCACTTCTTGCTCGGGACTCCAAGTACCAGCCGGCAGCACCACTCGGCCTCAGCCTGTCTGTTCCGTTACTTAAAACACAATTATTATCCAAATTTTTTCTTTGAGAAAACAGAAACACCCAAAGAGCTGGTCCTGAGGTGACTTGCAACCACACTGCTGTGGGCCTGCTCTAGAAAGCACACCGTCGTCTCACGACTTCTTCCTCTAAGGCAGGTTTACTGGGTGCTGTTTATGTCAGAGCTTCTCAACCTGAGCACTGTGGGTATTTTGGAGCAGATAATTCTTTGTCCCTGCACCCACTTAGCATCCCCCGCCTCTATCCAACAGCCTCCATTTGTCCAGCTGTGACAGCCCAAACATCTCTGAGACGAGCCAGTGTCCCCAGCGATAAGGCTGTTGGATTTAGCAAATAAAAATGCATAGATACATGTTATCTGTCACCTCGTGGAAGTAGGCCACCCCATACAGGAACCATTAGGTTAGGCATGAAACCCTGAGCCTGTTGCGTTCACAACCACTTACTTACATGATAACCGTGTCAAGCACTTGTGAGCACCCCATTCCGAAGATGAGAAAATGCACTGTGGTGTCCTAAATGGGAGGGAAACCCAAAAGGGAGGGAGGGGGTATATGGATACCGTATGGCTGATTCATTTTGTTATGCAGTAGAAGCTTCCCAGGAGACTCAGGGATAAAGATTCTGCCTGCCAACACAGGAGACGCAGGAGACTCAGGTTCGATCCCTGGGTCAGGAAAATCCCCTGGAGGAGGTCATGGCAACCCATTCCAGTATTCTTGCCTGGGAAATCCCATGGATAGAGGAGCCTGGAGGGCTAGAATCCTTGAGTCAGACACGACTGAGCGACTGAGCTCACAGAAGCTAGCACAGCATTGTAAAGCAACTATACTGCAATAAAAGTGAATAAAAAACAAAGATGAGGAACTAGGTCTTGGAGAGAAAGTGGTCTGACCCAGTCGGCCAGGTGGGTGATTCATTTCGGTCTCTTTCTGTTCCATTAGAGTCTGGATGGTGTTCATCCCTTTGTAGAATCTTCCATGTTTATGAACACAGAAGAGCCCCCATTCCCACACATTCCAACCCGTCTGTGCCCCGATGCTCTGATAACTGGGGCGTTGATTGTACAAAGGACCAAACCAGACCCTGTCCTACAAACCCCTCCAGCCTGCACAGCTCTGAAAGCCTCTCTTGGAGAGATGGAGGGGAAGGAGAAGCAGGGGGTGCGGGGTCCCTGCCTCCCACTACTCTGCAGCCCAGGCCCAGAGAGACAAAGGGCGTGCGGTGAGGCGTGATCGCTTCCCGGGCTCCGCCACCCAGTCAATGGGGCATCCTGGATCCTTGCCCTCCAGTGCTCTGGGGCCTTATTAACAGACCTCAGCTGTTGCCCAAAGCCCTTACCTCACCCTTGAGGGCTCTATTTGCATGATAATACCCTCTTTGGGGGGATGATTGCTTAATTAAAGAACAGCAATCACGTTAATTAGCATGTCTCCGTGCGCCCCGGTCCTTCGTTGGATTCCAATGAGCTGCTCATTAGGTCTGGGCATTGGGACAAACCCGGGGCCTCTGGCAGCCAGAGGAGGCTCCCAGGGCCGGCGGCCGCAGTCAGGACCTCAGGGATGGGAGGCTCAGACCTGCCAGCAGCACAGCTCAGGCTTTGTGAGGAGGGCAGCTGCCGGGCCTGGGCCAGCAGCACCTCCTGGGCCCGTGACCGGTGTGCAGGGGAGGGCCGGGCCTGGAGGGTGGCTTTGCTGGCTTTCTCTGGGCTCCGGCTCATCCGCTCGGCCACACTTCCCTTCTCAGCTCCTTTGTCCAGAACCTTCTGCAGCCTGACACCATCCTCCTCCTTCCATGAACCACTTTCTGTCACCCACAACCCATATCTCTTCTCCTCCGGCCCAACGCCGGAATCTATTTTCATCTCAGCGCCCGGCAGAGCCCTCACTCCCGGTTTTAGGGGCCAATTTTTCTGGCTTAACAGGTTGGGTGGGGGCTGGCAGGTGAAACCAAATGGAAACAAACAATGGAAAACACCTGTCCTGATGGAGAGATGGTCTCCTGCCCCAGGCGAGATCACCACCTTTCTGTAATTTCTCTCCCCTGAAATCCACTCCTCTGAAGAGGATTTCCAGAAGTAGGGGCCAAGGTGGATTCTTACTGCCAAAGCTCACCCTTCCCTGATTATTAATAAAATAGGTGTCATGTTGGCTGGTGGACAGACACTTCTTGTACCTTACAAGGGATATCAGCTGAACTATACTTTTATATCTCTCTTGATGTTTTCTGGAAGGTTCTTTCTAGAATAAGGACAATAGCCTTCCCTCTATTTAAGAAGGAAATCTTATATATTTCTACATAAGACAAGAAAAGATCTGTCTTCTGCCTGGATGTCAATGTACCTAAGATCAGTTGATCCCCTTCTGCATTACACACACTCTCTCCATACTTCAAGGACTGTGTCTATAAGATGCTGTCTATTGCAAATAAAGGTAAAATATACATTTTAAAAGTAATGAGAGAAGTAGCCCTGAATTTGCACTCAAAGAAATCTGGCTTTCAGTACAAGTTTAGCATTTTCTGGGACTTTCAAGTAGAGACTGAGATGGACTTCCCTAGTGGTCCAGTAGCTAAGACTACACACTCCCAGTGCAGGGGCCCCAGGTTCGATTCCTGGTCAGGCAACTACATCCCTCATGCCACAACTAAGAGATTGCATCCTGCAACAAAAGATCCTGCATGATGCAATGAAGATCGAAGCTACCTCATGCTGCAACTAAGGCCTGACCTGGTGCAACCACGTAAATAAACATTTTAAAGAGAAGAAATAGAGTGACAGGCTCTTGGACTCCAGTCCCAGAGAGGGACCCAGCCCAGCCTCCCCCATCAGTTCAGGGCTCTCTCCTCCCTCAGCCTGACGAGCACACACCCAGCCTTTAGCACCTCCATCTTGCTCACCTTGGTGCCTCTAGACAAGCAGACCTGGGCCGCCCATCTCTGGAGCCTCCACCTTTGCCCGTGTGGCACAAGAATTCAGAGGAGGGGAGAGGAGGTGACCGGGACTGACTTTAGGGACTTAGGTGGAGAGAGGAGGGGGAGGGGAGGGAACACACGAGGCAGGGGTCTCTGGGGAGAAAGAGCCCCACTCCCCCTGGGTATGGTCCTGTGGCGAGAGTAACAACAAACCAGGGGTAAATCCACTTCCTGGCAGGAAGCTGAGCCTGAAACCAGATGAAGCCACGGCAGTTCAAAGGGAGAGTGACACCCAAACAAGAGAGCAGCTCTTAATCCCGCACAGAAAGACGAGAATGGGGGGCTCAGGCCCAGGAGGGAGGCGGCCCGGCTTTGTCTAACCAGGACTGAGAACACAGCCCTATTGAGAGGCCGGGCCTCCGAGACACAGACCCCGAGGGGTAGTTGCCAAGTTGAAGGCAGCCCAAGGCTGCCAGCTTTCACCTCTTTAGTTCTGGGCTTGGCAGTAATGAGGCGAAGGGCCAGGACTTTTAACTGGCTGGGTCAGAAAGGTTTCTTCATTAGACAAACAGTTGGGGGTGAGGATGGTGGAGTGGGGGGTGCATCTCAGTTTAGAAGGAGCTTCCAGAAAATAGGCAGAACCCGGGGCGTGTGAGGCAGTCTCCTTCCACCCCCTCCCTGCTGACTCCTCAGGCCCTTAACCTCCACCCCAGCCCAAGCCATGCCATCTCCACCGCAGCCTGAAGGAAGCTGGAAGCAGTGTCTAGTGAGCAAGGAGAGGGTCCAGACAGACCAACAGGTGGCCAGGGGAGGGCCCTGCCCCAAGCTAGTTCTTGACCTGTGAGTCAGTACCTGAGCTCAGGTAAACTAGAGCAGGACAGCCCTCGGCTGGTGGGCAGACAGGCCCACGGAAGGGAGGGGTCCCTCTCTCCTGGGTGGCAGCAGAGTGGCTACTGTGGCCCAGCCCCAGCCCTGGGGTCCAAAGCCCACACCCTGCTGGGTTTTCTGCAGGGCTGCTTGGCAGCCTGCTCCCAGCAGGGATCTCAGGTTTAGGAGGAGGTGATTCATACAAATGAGAAAGGGGGGAGTCCAAGCTGAGTGAGGAGTCCCATCCTCTTGTCCACACATCTCTACTGGATGTCTGCTCACATTGACTTGATCTGCCTTTCCTGTCAGCTGAAGAAACAATCACAGAATCTAGAAAGTCTGAGATGCACTGCCCGAAGGGGTAAGATACTCGGGAGGGGAGATTCATACATCTTGGTTTCCAGGACTGTATCTCTGCAGAGTTGGCATTCAAATATAATTCATTAAATGCTTATTAAACACCTTGTTTAATATACCCACTAATTCCGCAGAAGATTTGAGTCAGCTTACGAAGCGATGCGGATAAAAAGGAGAGGTAGGAATTTCCTTGGTGGTCCAGTGGGTAAGACTCCAAGCTTCCAGTGCAGGGGACCCTGTTCAACCCCTAGAAACTAGATTCCATCTGCCACAATTAAGACCTGGCACAACCAAATTAAAAAAAAAAATTAAAGAGAGATATAAATGGGAATAAATGATCAGGACCAGAGAAAACATACCTTAACTGATAACCAGACTAGGGAAGAGACGTATATAGATGCAGGTGATAAAGTTCTATATATTTACTATAACTGAACTCCAAATTGGCTTCTGAATTTCCTATAAGGGAGAGAGAGTATTTAGGTCTGGTATCCAGCTCTCCTTATCAGAATGCAGGAATGATAACAGCTTCTCAGGCTAACCAGAAACCCTTTCCATCTTAAAATTTTAGAAGTAATTCTCACAATGAATGTCATATAGCAAGTGTTGTGTAACATCTTTAGCTGGCTCCTGAAAGTATTGGGCTCCTGTGGCAGCTTCTGGGCATAGTCAATAAAAACTAAAAGCATTAACATTAAAATGCACCTCTGTAAAAACATACTGATGGGAAGTCCCCTGGTGACCTAGGTGGTTAGGATTCCAGGCTTTTGCTGCCATGGCTCAGGTTCAATCCTCGTGGGGAGCCTGAGATCCCCCAAGACTCAATGTGGCCAAAAAAAAAAAGCATGTCGATGAATATTCAAGATAAAGCAACCTGAAAGAGTAGCTTTGTGTTGCTTTAGTTGGCTCCAAGTGTAACCCATCTGTCTTAGTTTGGGTTTCCCTAGGAATAGACCTTAAGAAAAAGATTCAAATGCACGTCATTTATTTGAGATACAGTCCCAGTAAGCAATGGTAGTGGGTGGGCAAGTGAGACAGAAGAAAAAGAAGCCCCCCAAAAGATGTACGGTCACGTTAGTTGCTACAAAGGAAGATTAGAACCTTCCCATTGGAAATGCAAGGCTTGTTAAACTGCCTCAGAGTAATCCTACCTGGGTCGGGAGGGAGCTGGGGCATTTGTATACCAACTGCCATAAGTCCTTGGTTGAAGACTGCTCCTAGAAGCATTAATCCCCAGGCATTTTCAGCCTACCAAGCAGGTGGAACAGAGTAAGCTCCAGGAGGCAGAGAAAGCCTTTAGGCAAAGAGATGCAGATGCTACCAGGAACTTGTGGGCCAGTGGGCCCTGAAGTAGTCAAGGAGGTATGGGAGGGGGCTGACAGCATCCGCTACACCATCCTGCTCTGTGACATCTGCCCTGGGGAACACATGGTGACACTCAGCAAAGACAGTCTGCATCCTCCTGGCTCTTGCTCAGACCTGCTGACGCAGGACTTCTAGCTCTCTGTAAAGTCTTCCCATAGTTATTCCTAGGAGAACCCAGGGAGCATTTTGCATGTCCTCACAAGCCAGTTCAGTCAGCTGGGCATCCACTGGGCAGTGCCACCTCTTCTGGGAACAGTTTATCCTAGGTCCCAGGTCAACTGCCTTTTCTGCCGGTTCCCAGCAATGTCACAGGGAGCACCAGGCCTGTTCAGCATCGTAGTCTATGCTGGACATTGACTTTCTCTCCCTCCAGTTCAGGGTGACATGGAGCTCTCAGAAGCCCTCTGCTGAAAAGAAGAAAATGTCTTTCTTGCCATCACATCATATCTCATTAGAGATCCACCAACACGATGCAGTCTCCTGTCCTGATATGGACAAAAATTTTAATGAAAACAACTCTTTTGCTTTTTACATGAAGCTATCTCTTTTCATTTCTTAGGCCCAGACAAAGCAGGGGCCAACCCAGAGACTATTGTACACATGATTGTTCCTCCTGGCCCAACAGGTTGTATTCAGAAGTCCTCTCTCTTCCCCTTTGACACCAAGCTTTGTGATGCGATTAAACCCGACTTCCTCTCTTTCTCCTTTGGATTATTTCCTGAGAGGTGCCTTGGTCCTTCACACAAATAGATTTCTAGACAGTTTGTCTCAGTGGTTTTGCCAAATTTGCTTAGACTTGTTTCAAATTGCAGCAGTACTTCACTTTCTCTTTTCACCTTCATGCGTTGGAGAAGGAAATGGCAACCCACTCCAGTGTTCTTGCCTGGAGAATCCCAGGGACGGGGGAGCCTGGTGGGCTGCCGCCTATGGGGTCACACAGAGTTGGACACGACTGAAGCGACTTAGCAGCAGCAGCAGCAGACCAGAACTGGCATCTCCGCTTGAAAAAGATAGAAATTTTAACATTTGAAGGAATGGATAAATTCAGTATTTCTCAGACAATCTTCCATAAGTGTCATCTTTCAAAGATGCCAGATGGCAGGTAGTTCAATATTATATTCCATAAAGAGACCCTGGAGCGATGACATTCTTTGTTGAAGAATGGAACTAGATCCATAAGTATGGAAACCAGTTGAGCAGGTAACAAGTTTGAAATTGTTTTTAGTGTCTAACCAGCACTTTCACCTGTGTGGAGAGTCACACAGGAAGGCTGGAGGAGCACCCACAAGTAAAAGTTTCTATGGATTTTTCCTTAGACATTTATCTTATTTTGGTATAGTCCATGAACAAGTGGTCAGTGAATTTCCAAAGTTCTACACTGTAGAAACTATCCTACCTTTTTATCAAAGCAGTCTCTATCGAAAGGCGTGTGCACTGGATTCTTTAGCTAGGTAGGGGAGACAAGTGCTATTATAATGTGAACATGTCCTCTAATGAATGGACCACTCGTATAAGCAGCCTCCCTCCTAAGCCTAGCATTCATCTCTTCATCCCCACAGCTGCATCTACATCCTTGTTCACAAGCCTGCCTGGTGGTCTGGGTGGTAGATGTGGTGAGTATCTGACCCCAAAAGGCAAAGACAATGGCAAATCTGGCACAAAACGCAGGGATTTCATGAAGTCAATGAAAGTGGTGTTGGATAACCGCTGAAACTCATGCAAAGCCCCGAGAAAACCACAGGTCACTCATAATTACAGAGATAATTGACAAAGTTATTAACTTGATAGGTGCTCTGAAATAGAATTTTTTTTTAATTTTTTATTTATTTATTTGTCTGCACCAGGTCTTAGTTGCAACAAGTGAGATCTTCAAATGTGGCCTGCACACTTCTTAGTTGCAGCATGTGGGATCTAGCTCCCTGACCAAGGATTAAACCTGGGCCCACTGCGTTATGAGCTTAGTCTTAGTCAGTGGACCACCAGGGAAGTCCCTGAAAGATAATTTTTGAATAACAAAGGATTTAATTCCCTTGAGAAACATAACTTTCTTTATGATCCTGCTGTGAAAGTCAAAAGGGCAAGTGATAGCTCAGGCCATGTTATATCCTGTCAGAAATCTTCCCAAAGTGAAGATTTGTTTTTTGGTTTTTTTTTTAAATCATTTGCTTAAAAAAAAAAAAATACTGCATGGTTGCAATTAGAACTTAATGTTTTGTTTTTTTTTTAATGGGGTTAAATGAACTTACTTTTCACATTTTTTGTGTAATTTTCAATGTAAAATTTGAGTCTACCCCTTTCCCCCTGCTGTTTACTATGAACTATTTTTGATCCTCATTCTAAGTGGATTCACTTTCAGTGACCATTTCCCAAGACCAGTGAAAAATCTGTGTACCCTGAGGAGTCTGAGACAGTAGCTTATCACTAGCATGAAATCCTTTTAAAGTTTCACACTTTATCTTAAAATTTCATGAAAATATTTTTATACTCTATAATTGCATCTGATAAATCACTATCTGTTCAGTTACTCACACGATTCACTAAAGATTCACTGTAAGTCTTTAAATGACACTCTCAGAAAATGAGTGTATTTATCCTGCAATTTTACAGGTTCCCATGGCATGTTACCTGTTTCCCTCCAGATATATGAACTTCATTTGAAATGCATGGCCATAAAGAATGATCAAAATTACTTGGGTCTTGACAATGTCCAGAGGGGAATGTTGCCATTAATTACTGTACTGTACATATAATAGAAAAAAAATCTCAAAAATGCTCCCTTAGGAGATATAGCCTGGAGCAATGTTCTTACTCTAGGAAGGAAATTAATTGTAAATATACTCCTAAATTGCTAGGCTGATTTATCGGATCTGTGGGATTATCCTAGGTGAGACAGTTCAATTTTGGAGGATGATACTTACAGATGTGAGAGTTGAACCATAAAGAAGACTGAGTGTCCAAGAATTGATGCTTTCAAATTGTGGTGCTAGAGAAGACTCTTGACTCCCTTGAACTGCAAAGAGATCAAACCAGTCAATCCTAAAGGAAATCAACCCTGAATATTCTTTGGGAGTACTGATACTAAAGCTGAAGCTCCAATACTTTGGCCACCTGATGGGAGGAGCAACTCACTAGAAAAGACCCTGATGCTGGGAAAGATTGAAGGCAGGAGGAGAAGGGGTCAACAGAGGATGAGATGGTTGGATAACATCACTGACTCAATGGACATGAATTTGAGCAAACTCCAAGAGATGGTGAAGGACAGGGAAGCCTGGCGTGCTGCAGGTCATGGGGTTGAAAAGCTGGACACGACTTAATGACTGAACAACAACAAATCTGCCCCAGATAGTAATTCTGTAATAGAACAGCAGTGAGTCACTCAGCATGGTACTCTAGGACCCTTGGTCCCTTCAATATATCTACTCCTAGAAGAACTATCACATCTGTAGTCAGAGAACTCCTTCCCCTCCTATTTTTAAAGCAAGAATATCCGTCCATAGATAATCCTAGAGCAGATTATTGGGGTATACTTTTTAAAGTTTTAAATTTAAGGGACATCGCTGGCAGTCCAGGGGTTAAGACTTCAAGTTTCCACTGCAGGCTAGATCCTTAGCTGGGGAGATAGGGTTCTGCATTCTGCATGGTGTGGCAAAAAAAAAAAAAAAATACTGAAGTTTTAAATTTAAAAGGTGAAGAAGGACAAAAGAGAAAAAGAAAAAGAAATCAAAATGGTGTTGTGGTTCAGAATGTTCTAAACTGTCATTAGCTCTGATTCCTAAGAACTTTGATTCTCATGGTGGTGTCCAAAATTAGATTAGTATAAACGTTGACAGCTAGGGATTTGTCCTGTTCAGTCATGTCCAACTCTTGTGACCCCATGGACTGTAGCCCACCAGGCTCCTCTGTCCATAGAAATTTTCAGGCAAGAATACTGGAGCAGGTTGCCATTTTCCTCCTCCAGCCGCTCTTCCCAACCCAGGGATGGAACCCGCGTCTGTGTCTCCTGCATTGCAAGCAGATTCTCTACCCGCTGAGACTTCAGGGAAACCCATCTTGTTCTTCTGTGATCCATTTTCTGTCCACTGAGTCAAGGCCAATGAGAAGCTGGCAGAATCCTCAAACAACCTACATTGGCTTTGACAGATTCCTCAGAACCACAGGGAGAAAACCCATCATTCATGTGGAGTGGATGTGCTTGAAAACTCCAGATGCTCCCCAAGTAAAATATTGCCCAGGAAACACAAAACTATAACTTGCCAAGAAGAAAGAGTGCACAATTTAATTGAATGCAATGTGTTTCATTTTATTGCTATAACAGAAAGAATGTTCCGTATCATCAAATGCTTACCCAAAAAAAAAAAAAANCAAGTAAAATATTGCCCAGGAAACACAAAACTATGACTTGCCAAGAAGAAAGAGTGCACAATTTAATTGAATGCAATGTGTTTCATTTTATTGCTATAACAGAAAGAATGTTCCGTATCATCAAATGCTTACCCAAAAAAAAAAAAAAGTTGTGTAAGATGAAAGCTGAGAAGAACCTGTAGGCTCTCCCTTCCATTAGAAGAGAATATTGGAGCCCTGGATAGTTACATGGGAACTGAATCTTGAACTATGGTCCAGCTGAAGACAAGCCCAGTGAAACCACTGGTATTTGAAGATTGGTTAAAGGGTGTGATGGTCAAGCACATCATAAAACTAATCCAGGTATTAAGTTTAAGATGATCTGGTTTAATGGAAAGAGATTGAATCTTATGGTGATTCCACCACCTCCGGCAGTGTAGCTTTGGCAAAATTGTTCATCCTTTCTATTTTCTCATTTGTAAAAAGACAGTAATATTGAAATAACATCTACCTTCTGGGCTGTCGTGAGGATTAGAAATCTGCCAGCCTTGTTTCTGTTAAAAGTGTGGTGAAAAGAAACTGTGATTTTCACCATGAGAAGACATTTTAGATTTCAGAAGTGTAGTTCCTGGAGAAATACTTCCACTAAACATCAATTTTAATTGAGGATTATCATAATAAGTTATCATAAGAATTCTGTACAATGTTATTCATTCTGGGTCCTTGGGATTCTTTTCCAGGATAGGACAAATTACTTTGAATTTAGCCCCAAAAAGAGGCATCCTATTTTCATTTGATTTTTATCAATAAGAATCACAGTGTTTTTGGTTTTTGTTTAGTTGCCAGGAAGTCTAGGACTAAACTAACTAAATAAGTTTTTGTTTTCCTCTTCTTCCCTATATGGTTTTGGGGGTTTTATTTCTCTTTTAAGTCATTTTCTATGTGTATATTACCATTACTATTACTTCTACTTCTGATCCCTTGGAGAAGGAAATGGCAACCCACTCCAGTATTCTTGCCTGGGAAATCCCATGGACAGAGGAGCTTGGTNGTTTTCCTCTTCTTCCCTATATGGTTTTGGGGGTTTTATTTCTCTTTTAAGTCATTTTCTATGTGTATATTACCATTACTATTACTTCTACTTCTGATCCCTTGGAGAAGGAAATGGCAACCCACTCCAGTATTCTTGCCTGGGAAATCCCATGGACAGAGGAGCTTGGTAGGCTACAGTTAATGGGGTGAAGTAGAGATCTGAAGCCAGATTCTTTGTCTTTTTTTGTTTCAAGTTTCTCGGAGGTGCCATGAGGCATGTGGGATCTTAGTTCTCTGACTAGGAATGGAACCCACCGCCTCTACAGTGGAAGCACAAAGTCTTGACCACTGGACCATCAGGGAAGTCCCCAGACTCTCATCTTTAAGTCCTGGGTTACTTTTGCGGCCCCATCACTAATCTTTTTTGGAAGTGGACAGGCTGTACAAAAATGACTTGCACTGTCTTTCTGGTCTGTTCCACCCTGCCCAGAGGTGATTACTCACATGCATTATGATGGTTGGTATTTGTCTATCTGAACAGCATGCACGGCTGTCCTGGTGATTAAGGACTTTCTGCCTGGGAAGATGAAGGACAAACCGATGGATGGAGCTCCTCAAGGAGTAAGCTCTCTGTACGCAAGAGCATCATCTCTAGGCACCAAGTTGGATATGTGACCAAAGTCCTGTCCTGCCTGGTTCCAAAGCATTTGTGGTTGACCTTAGTTATTTCCCTGGTGGCTCAGAGGTTAAAGCGTCTGCCTCCAATGCGGGAGACCTGGGTTCAATCCCTGGGTCGGGAAGATCCCCTGGAGAAGGAAATGGCAACCCATTCCAGTATTCTTGCCTGGAGAATCCCATGGATGGAGGAGCCTGGTAGGGGTCACAAAGAGTCGGACACAACTGAGCAACTTCACCTCACCTTAGTTATTTCATTTAATCTCTCAACAGCTTGATGAGGCAGGTGATGATCTCCATGGTCTAGATGGGAAAACAAGGGTTAATTATTTGATGACTCTGTCTGTGGTTCCAACAATATTAATTACTATATATCAGAGACAAAAAGAACACTATCAGTTAAGGATTATTATCCTCATTTTTTGAGGAGAAAATCAGAGAAATTAAATAATTTAGATCATTTGCCCCAAATACAACAGAACCCAGTCTTTACTGGATCCTTCTGAGTTCTTTTCCTCCACCTCCTGCTCTTACTTCTGTTCTTTATCATTTTTTTAATATAAAATTTTCCTGGCACATAGTTTAAAGATACCAGGAGTTCTGCAAAGCTTGCTAAGGAATACAGCAGAGTCCCTGCTCCAGCCAGTTCCTTCTTCGACTCCTTTTAACTGATTCTTTACTTTCATATTGTTAAGTAGCAAGATTATACTACTACTTTTAATTTTTCAATGTTAGGCATTTCTTAAAAACTTTAACATAGGCCTTGCTTTATTCCTCATTATGGAAGAAAAGGATTTATCAGTCTTTGGCCAAATCCCCCTGCCCTGGTCACACACCCACACATGTTTTCTGACCCACTCAGCCTGCCTTTTCCCAGTATAACTGGATCATGTTTTGGGTTAGATCAACATTCAATGTTTACCTTATTATGAATATAAAAACACTATTCACAGCCAAGTCATAAGTACATAATGATTGTTTTCCTTTTTCTGCTAAATTTTTCTCTTCATGTTAAAAATCATTTTGGTTTGTTTGTTTAGTTGTTTTGTTTTCTATGTGTTTGTCATTTAATTAGTCCAAACTCTTCCCACATTGAGTGTTGCTTCTCATTTATCTCAAATGCTGAAACTTAGGCATTTTATCTATCTCATTGCCTTTTTTTAAAAAAAATTTTTAAAAGTATGTATTTATTTACTTGGCTGTGCCAGGTCTCGCAGCACATGGGGACTTCAGTCTTCGGTGCAGCATGCGAAATTTTTAGTTGTGGTGTGCAAATTCTCCCTGCAGCATGTAGGATCCAGTTCCCCGACCAGGGATCGAACCAGCACCCTCTGAATTGAAAGCATGGAGTTTTCACCACTAGGGCACCAGGGAAGTAAGACTCCCTTAGGAAAACTCTTGAAGTCATTTGATACTTTTTCTCAGAAAAACTTTATTTGGTCTCTTCCCTGGAGAGGATAAGCCTGGCTTTCACCATTTATGGGAAAAAGGCTGGTGGTCTCAACATTCAGTCTGTAAACTGGCACTTAATTCCTATGTGTTCATGTACCTCTGATTGCGCATGACATGCCTCAGACTAGAAACTATCTATTTGATCTCTTCTCTAGAGAGGTCCAGTCTTTGCTAGGTATGGGAACGTGGAGTAGGGGAAAGGATCTGGGGCTCATCGGCTTTCTGAACAAAATTATATTATAAGTTGAAGTTTAGAAAAATAATTTATTTTTGGCTGCACTGGGTCTTTATGGGGTTTTCCCTAGCTGCAGCAAGAGGGGGCTACTTGCTAGCTGCAGTGCACAGGCTTCGCATTTCGATGACTTCTCTCCCTGAGGATCATGGAACCTAGGCACGTGGGCATCAGTAGTTGCGGTGCTAGGGCTTAGTCGCTTCACAGCCTGTGGGATCTTCCCAGAACAGGGATCGAATCCATGTCCCCTGCATGGGCATGTGGATTCCCAATCACTGGGCCACCAGAGAAGCGCTTGAGCCAACTTTTAATCTCCTTGACTTCAGTGCTAACTTCGCCCCTCTCCTTTCTAGAATTATCTTATATCACTAGTTCCTGAGTTGTTGGGAGTTCTGAGGTACAGTTTTCAGTGTTCATATCTCAGTTAGGATTTAACTTTCTCTATCCTGCTTAGACCATTTCCACATATTAATGTGGTATTTATTTAATGTGCTTTCTAGCCTCCAAAATTGTGCTGCTATTGTCTCCTCTCCCATGTACTTGTGGGTTTATACTTTTGTTTGTTTATTTGTATCCTTTAATCTTTGTTTTAGTGGGATTTGAGGAGGAATGAAGTTAATGTGTTCAACCTGCCATCTTTAACCAGAAGTTCAAGCCTATGCTTGGATACGATCTCCACTGTTCTATCCTGCCTGCCGAGACACAGCCATAGTGACGATGATGATGGTGAAGATGATAAGACAATTATTCAGCTTTTATGATCTGTCAGATACTATTTTAAGCTTATGCTGCTGCTGCCGCTAAGTCGTTTCAGTTGTGTCCGACTCTGTGCGACCCCATAGACGACAGCCCGCCAGGCTCCCCCATCCCTGGGATTCTCCAGGCANTGGTGAAGATGATAAGACAATTATTCAGCTTTTATGATCTGTCAGATACTATTTTAAGCTTATGCTGCTGCTGCCGCTAAGTCGTTTCAGTTGTGTCCGACTCTGTGCGACCCCATAGACGACAGCCCGCCAGGCTCCCCCATCCCTGGGATTCTCCAGGCAAGAACACTGGAGTGGGTTGCCATTTTCTTCTCCAAAGCGTGAAAGTGAATTAAGCTTAGGAACAGTAACCATATACTAGTTGGGTCACTGTGAAAACTTGATGGTCCCTTAATTTTTGGCTTCATCTCTACCAGCTATGTAACTAACTTCTCTCTGCCTCAGCACCTATCTGCCTTTCAGGGCTGTCTTGCAGATTACGTAATATAAGACGTGAAGTTCTCAGCATGGTGTCTCCAAGTAGCAAGTATTCAGAAAACAAAACATGCACTAGGATAGAGAAAACGGAAGGACTGTCCCCACAAGAAGTCATGTGTGTGTGTGTGTCTGTGTGTGTGTGTCCTGGAGACAGACCCCAGGGTGGGGGATGTTCCGAGGCCCCAGGAACCACCTGAGATTTCCAAGTCTCCACATGTGTCCCCTCCCCCTGTGGCTGGACCTTTCTCTGTCTCTCTTTAGCTCTGCCTTTCTTCTTCACCATATTCCTCTCCATGTTCCAACCCTTCAGTGGATATCTTGCTTTGTCTTTGTGCATTTGCTCATTCAACCCACATGGAAGCCCTGTAAGGCAAGCATTTCTATCCTCCTTTGCAAATAGGGAAACTGAGGTGGAGAAGAGCCATGGCCAGCGTCACACAGTGTGGTACCCGGGGCCTGTGCTCTTAACCCAGGCTGCCCTTAATTTTCCCAGAGCTTCCTTATCTATATTTTAGATCATCCTTTCTTCTGCCACCAAACCTACTGACCATTTTGTTTTCATTCTCCTTATTTCCTTCTCCATGAGCCTTTCTCATGCACAGACTTCTTGTCTCATCACTTTGCCTCATTTCTTGCTCTCAGGGGAGTTTTCTAACACTTCCTGGGCTCAGAAGCCTAATATGTTAAAGTGGGGCTTAGCAGGGGTACAGGAAGTCCTCCTCGGAGTCCAGACCAAAAACCACACACACACACACACACACGCACACACACAAACCCACTGCCCTCAGGCAGCTGTCTCACTCACCTCACAAAGCAGATGGTCGAGAAGTCTCTGTTCCAGGTCACACGTGGGTACCCTCGTGATTCTGCACGTCGGCTATGATCAGCTTTGAGGCCGACTTGCCTCACCTTGTGGTTCCCACACGTGCTTGAAGACCACTGCCATTCTGTGGTCTTCTCTCCCACCACTTCGTGGCTGAGAAACTGATCTCTGTGAAGAGCCCTGGCAACAGACCATCCAGCCGCCCCCTTTTCTTTGGGGTGACTGGTCTACGGGATCATTGCCAACCAGAATCTCTGCCTCCGCTCCCAGTAAACACCTTCTCCTGATCCAAGCTCCCCGGGGTCTCCTCTCTGCAGCTACTCCCCTGTCCCTTAGCAGATCATGTTAATTCCCTTTACTGGCTGTAGGGATGAGGCACAGAGGGGCGGGAGAAAAAGATCTCCTATGGACTCAGCTTTCCATATATGACTTACTCATGGACTCCTCACCTTGATCCTCATTTTATAGTATGAGAAACCGAAGCCCAGAAAGACTCATGAAGAAAATGTTCCTAAGTGCTGTAAGGCGATACAGCCAGAAAACGCTAGAACTAGAATTCCTCTCATCCTTGATTTCAGAGGAAGTGAGACGATAAAGAGAGAGGATCGCAGGAGTGATCAGGAGGGAAGCTTCTGATGTGGACACTCAGAGGGTACTTGGAGAAAGAGGGCTGGTGGAGACCTCAGCTCACATTCACCTGGACAGACACTGTAAGTCTGAGCACTGTGAATGTGGGAGGGGCAGTGGGAGTGGGGAGATGCCCAGCCATGGGGATCAGGGCTGGGGCCTTCTGCTGCTATCAGGACCTGAGCATCTGATGCCTAGCAGAACCCCAGATCTCTCTGTCTGTCCCCCAGTGCAGGGCACAAGCTCTGGAGTTCGGAGTCAATACGGGCAACCCTGGCTGCTGAGGGCTCAGTGTCAGCGGAATCCAGGAGCACGGAAGGGGGCAGGCTGAGCTGCCCGCACTCCCCACGTGGGCCGGGGCCCCCATGGAGTAGACAGACAGCCGTGGCCTCCGAAAGGCAGCCGCTCCAAAGGCTGCATTGTTCTCTGGTTCTTCCTCTGGGACTCCAGGACCAGGATGAGGGAAAGGGGCATTTGGGCAGGAACCTGGTTTACATTTCAGATAGAGACTCTAATTGATTCAGACCTGAGCCTCTTCATTTCTCATTATCGCTGGAGCCACTGAGTTCCTTTCATGTTCCTGGAGACCTAGGCTTCTCTCTCTCCAGCAAGACACCGGGTTAATCCACTCCTAGCATTTAGATGTAAACATGTGTCCCCTAGCCAGTGTATGCTGGCAGAGGAGGGGCAGTGGGCAAAAGCTGACAGCATCAGCAAGTTATAGAATCAACACCCACTCTGCTCCTCCACTTCAGGCTCCCTCCTTGCTCCCGGGCCCGCCCCTGGTGCCGTCTGGACTGGATCCCCGTGGGTTCCCACCACCTCCGTCCCTTGCTGCTAGACTGGACAGATAGTGAAAGAAGGCCACCTCCTCGGCAGTTTGAATGTCAGGCTCTTATTTTTTTGTGATTTTGTGCAAGTCATTTAATTTCTTTGTCCTCCGTGTTCCTTACCTGCAGACTATAAGCACTGGACCTTTTCCTTCTTGTGTATTTTCATTTTTTTTTTTTAAATACAAAAGTAATGCATACCTTTGGGCTTCCCAGGTGGCTCAGTGGTAAAGAATCTGCCTGTCAATGCAGGAGACATGGATTGGATCGGGATTGGGTCAGGAAGATCCTTTGGAAAAGGAAATGGCAAGCCACTTCAGTATTCTTGCCTGGGAAATCCATGGACAGAGGAGCCTGGCAGGCTATAGTCCATGGGGTCACAAGAGAGTTGGACACAAGTTAGCAACTAAACAACAACAATATATATCTTTGGTAAAATAATTTTTAAAAATGTGTACATATATAGAGGTCATCCTATTTGACAGTTTGGTACAAAGTTTTACCAACCTTTTAAAAGTAAATTTTAAATACATAAATATATATATATATTGCTTTGTTATACATAAATACTATATACAGACTGTTCTGAAACATGTTTTGCTTAATATATTAAGGATAGTTTCCATCTAAAGATGTACAGCTCTTCTTCAATCTTTTTAACAGCTGCATAGGATTCCATAAGAGGTACCAGAATTTATTCACCTATTTCCCTGTCAGTAGACAACAGAATGTGTCTAAATGCCATAATGAGCTTGCTTCGTAGTAGACTTGATACAGCGTGATTGTCCAGCTCGGGGTTCACACAGAGGCTAGTTATGTGATGACCCTGTCTTAGGGAACCATTCTCCATCCTTTAACCGATCATCCAAATACATGCAGGGTCATACCCGCTCCAGGGTCCTAGGGTGGTGAGCATCCCTCAAGCTGGACTAGTGTGGAGTCCATTCCCAGGATCCTTCATACCAACCTCATCCAGGAGAGAGAAACCTTATTTTCTTTCTGGTTAGGAAGCCTGGATGACAAAAACCCAAGAGCTGCCAGGGGGCCTGAGTGAATGAAACCAATACACAGAACGGGAGAAATAAGGAACTCTTCCTTCTTCCCTTTTTAAAAAAAAAACATAGGGCATTTTGGCCACAGTAGAGATTTCATTTATTTATTTTGGCCGGAATACATGGTATGTGGGATATTAGTCCCTGCCCAGCGTCGAACCTGTGCCCCTCGCAGTGGAAGTACAAAGTCTTGACCGCTGGACCACCGGGGAAATTCCCACTTCCTTTCTTCTTAACCAAAGGTCTAGATCAGAGTCCCCCAGCCTCTTACATTCTATGACTCTGGGAGCGGGACTTCGGAGGGAGCGGCAGAACTTCTCCCGGGCTTCCTTTCTGCTCCATCAGAGTCTCCTTGCTCTGATCCTCCGCCCCCACCGCCGCCAGCTGGGAGCCCCTGAAGCCTTGGCAAACCCTCGTCTCTGTCCTTGTCTCCTGGGGCTTCCCATTGCAAGGTCTCTAGGGTCTGTTCACTGGAATGGGATCTGTAACACAAGAACAGACGCCTTTGAGGGGCATCGTTTGAAAACTACCATCAGTTACTTATATGTCAGTGTAGCTTTCAGGTCTTCTCATAAGAAAGTATAAGGCAGGAAGATCAAGAGAACCCTGGGCACATTCGATCAGTCAGCGAACATTCACTAAGCGCTGCCAGAGCTCTGGACACTGGGGAGAGAAAGTTTCAAGCTCCTGGCCCCACACTGTGGGCTCCTTTAACCACTGGCTCCCTAGTAGCCCCTCCATCTCCACCCCTGCCATCTCTTGAGGCAACTGGATCATCCGTATGAGCACTCCCTCCCGTATCCTAAACCTCTTGCCTCCAGAACTCCTACCGCCTCTGTTCCTTCTTCCCTACCTGCCTAAGATGAGGGCAAGAGTACCTACTTCGTAGGGTTCTCAGAATCAGATGATCTAGTGTGTATGGATGTTTTGTGAACAGTGAAGCACCACGTTTGCTAATACCCAGGAAGAAAGGAAGTGCAGAAGGGGAGGGGGCAGAGGGTAATTGGGAGGGCAGAGAAGGGCAGGCCCAGAGGACCCTACACTGGTGAAACTGGGCTGGCAGGGAGAGATGAAGCGCTTTGGAATGCAGAAAGCATTCAACAGTCAGCCCCGGGGTCAGCACCCGCCTCCAACCCCCAAATTATTTATCTCCCTGGACAGGGTAGCCTCAGGAGGCTTCTAGGGCCTGTCTTCAGCAGCGGCTGCAGAGGCCTGGCAGCCTCTCCTGTGGGACATCTGTCTGTCTGTGCATCCTTCTCTCAAACCCCTGAGGAGCAGGCAGGAGGCTCAGCCGAGCTCCCCCACCCCGCCCGCCCTCCCAGGGCCTAT
>SJYX01017839.1:340555-356445 GCA_006410675.1 Oreotragus oreotragus
GCCCGCCCTCCCAGGGCCTATTCCTCAGACTTCTGGAGATTGATGATCGATGGAGATGGACAAGGAGATGCGAGCACCTGGGCGCACTATCTGAGCTGGGGTGTCTGCATCTGAACTTTTCACTCTCCACCTCACCACCACCACCACCGCAAAGGGTCACCATGGGGCAGCGGGGCCAGACAGCTCCGGGATGCGGGGCTCCCCGGAGGCAGGGCTGGGATATCAAAGCTGGAAGCGCGGGGCCTGTCCACTGGCTTTGTGAGCCCCCTTCCATCGCGGCAGGAACGCCTGGCTGTACAAACTGCATTCGTGCCGTACTCCCAACCTGCATTCCTGATTGGTCACGGCCTGGCCCCAGCTGCATTCCTGGGCTAGAGGAGGCAGAGGGGCCTGGCCTCTTTGTTCTTCCCAAATCAGGGCTCAGAACCATGACAGGCTGATCACATTACCGCACTGAGGTCAGCCTGGTAGAAATGACCCCTCCTTCTCCTCCCCCACCTTATCAAGACAGAACTGCCCGCCCCACACCACCTAGGTCCCTTACCTGGGTCCTTATAACAGCCTCCAGCAGGTCTTAGCTGAGGAAGGAAAACCTCCCAAACCACAGCTCTGCAGCCTCCTTCCAAGGTCAGATGCTGGGAGTGCGGCCCGGATGCTCACTCCAGGGCTTGTCTGGTTCTGGGCCATCTCTGAAGGTTGCAGCTGCTCTGGGTGGGTCTAGCTGGCCTCTTTGTTGTTGGACCCTTCAGAACCCACATGTACCTGGTAACACTTAAGATCTGGGCTTAGCGTCAGAACGAGCCCAGCTTTCAGAATTACCACAGTTTAGATGCTGTTCTGCTATAAGCCCTATTTGAACCACTGCCCACTTTACCTGAGTAAATTCTTACCACCTCCTTTCTCATTCTACTAAGCCTGGTTGCAAAAATGCAAGCTTTGACATCTGGCCTGGTTGATTTGATATCCTGGCTCTGCCACTGACTTGGTGTGTGACTTTGAATGTGACTTGGACTTAACCTCTCTGGGCCTCAGTTTCCTCATTTGCAAAACTAGAAGATTTAACTGAAGGTTTAAAGAGATGTTGTGTGATACACTTCTGGCACATTGTGGACACATGATAAATGTGACTTTTCCTGCTGTCTTCCATCTCCCTGGAAGGAGTGACCTCAAGCCGTGTCTTCACAAGGTAGCTAATACCCTTTCCTCCTTTCTCTGAATTCCTGAAGCCTCAAGGGTGAGGGCCAAGCTCTCTGGAGATGGGCTAGACACAAATCATCCTGCGTTGTGCCGAAGTTTTCTGTGTCAATCTTTGTCTTCCCAGAGAGCTTGCTGGCATTCCAGGAAAGACCTTTTACTTTGTTATTCCTTTAACAAATATGTGCTGGAGCAGAGCTGCACTGGGGCCACTGGAGACCAAGCAGTGGGGAAGCCAGTCAGGCTTCCTGCTCTCACAACGAAGCTCCAATCCATCCCATGCGGAGCTGCAATATGTTTTCCCTGGATGCAGTCACTGCTATGATGGGAAAGGACAGCAACTATGAGAACATTACAGGGAGTTCAGAGGCTTTGGGAAGCCTCCTCTGAGGAAGTGACATTTAAGCTCAGATCTGAAACCTGGCAGGGATAAGGGGGAGGAATACAGTCCTGGCTGAGAACGGAAGCACAGCTGTGAGATGGTGGCAGCCCCATAAGGAAGCTGCATTGTCTTTAAGTGAAATAAGAAGCCGTGGTGAGGCTTTGAGCAGAGGAATGGCATAATCCCATGTCACTGGGTAGAGAAAAGAGGTGGGGTGGAGGGTGGTGGCCAGAATGGAAAGCGGTGGGATTTCCCAGGCTGCTCGAACAGCTGTCCAGGTTGGGGGTGCAATATCTTTTTTCCCCCCTCCTTTTTTTCATTTTTTCTTTTTTAAAAAATGTATTTATTTTTGGCCATGCCGGGCCTTCGCTGCTGCTCGGGCTTTCTCTAGTTGTGGCATGTGGGCTTCTCCTGTTTGAGGGCAGGGGCTCTCTGGCACGTGGGCTCAGTAGTCGGAACTCACAGGCTCCAGAGTTCAAACTCAGTAGTTGGGGCACACGGGCTTAGCCGCCCCCAGGCATGTGAAATCCATCAAACTCATGTCCCCTGCACTGGCTGACAGATTCTTTTTTTTTTTTTTTAATTCCCCGGAGGGGGTGCACCATTCCTAGAAGTACTGCAATACCAGGTTGATGTGTGGAGCGTCCGGAGCAAGCTCCTATTCCAGCTCCCTGCTCCAGTTCAGTTCAGTTCAGTTTCTCAGTCGTGTCTGACTCTTTGCAACCCCATGGACTGCAGGACACCAGGCTTCCCTGTCCATCATCCACTCCTGGAGCCTGCTCCAAAAATCCATTTACTATATTGTCCTAGGATAGAGGATGCATCAGATATTAAAATGATAAGAACAGATGCTACACTTGATCTTAGCCAAAAGGCTGAGAAGCTATGGAAGACAGATTCTTAACCACTGGACCATCACAAAAGTCCTTTCTTTTCTCTTTTCTGGCATCCACTCCCATCATTTTATGGCAAATAGAAGGGGGGAAAGTGGAAGCAGTGACAGATTTTATTTTCTTGGGTTCCAAAGTCACTGCAATGGTAACTGCAGCCCTAAAATGAAAAGACACTTGCTCTTTGGAGGGAAAGCTAGGACAAATCTAGACAATGTACTAGAAAGCAGAGACATCACTTTGCTGACAAAGGTCTGTATAGTCAAAGCTCTGGTTTTTCCAGTAGTCATGTANTCACTGCAATGGTAACTGCAGCCCTAAAATGAAAAGACACTTGCTCTTTGGAGGGAAAGCTAGGACAAATCTAGACAATGTACTAGAAAGCAGAGACATCACTTTGCTGACAAAGGTCTGTATAGTCAAAGCTCTGGTTTTTCCAGTAGTCATGTATGGATGTGAGAGTTGGTCCATAAAGAAGGCTGAGCACCAAAGAAGGGATGCTTTCAAATTGTGGTTCTGGAGAAGACGCTTGAGAGCTCATTGGACTGCAAAGAGATCAAACCATCAATCCTAAAGGGAATCAACCCTGAGTATTCATTGGAAGGACTGTTCCTAAAGTTGAAGCTATAATACTTTGGCCACCTGGTGGGAAGAGCTGGCTCATTGAAAAATACCCTAATGCTGGGAAAAATTTAAGGCAAAGGGAGAAGGGAATGGCAGAGGATGAGATGGTTAGATAGAATCACAGAGTCAATGAACATGAATTTGAGCAAACTCCAGGAGAGAGTGGAGGACAGAAGAGTCTGGCATGCTGCAGTCCACGGGATCACAAAAAGTCAGACATGACTTAGCGACTAAACAACCCCAGCAGGGAAATGATAGCTTTATTGCTTTGCCAGGCAAAGGGAAACACACTGGGCTTCTGCCTTGAAAAACGATGTGTTCCCTGATATCTTTTTTAATCTTCACAGTTACCCTACTTTTACAAATGAAGAAACTGAGGCCCAGAGAAGCAAAGTAAGTCATCCGAAGTCACACAGTAAGTCAGTGCAGAACCACCCTGAGGGGGTATTGTGGCCTGAATGCCTGTGTCCCCCCAGACGCATATGTTGAAGCCCTACCTGCTTCCAACGTGAAGGTATTTGGAGGTGGGCTTTTGGGAGGTGATTAAAGTTGGATGGAGTCATCAGGCTGGGGTTTCCCATTTGGGGATTGGTGCCCTTATAAGAAGATATAGGAAAGCTCTCTCTATGTGCATGCATTGAAAAAAGGCCATGTGAGGACATAGTGAGGAGGTGGCCATCGACAAGCCGGGAGGAAAGTCCTTGCCAGGGACCAAATTGACCAGCGCCTTTATCTTGGACTTCCAGCTTCCAGAATGGTGAGAAATAAGCTTCTATTGATTAAGCCATCCAGTCTATGGTATTTGATTATGGCAGCCTAAGCTAACACCAGAAGTAGGCTGGATATTGTCCTTTGTCCCTCCAAATCCATGCTACTCCCAGATCACCCAGCCCTGGACCTTGAGGTCTGACTTGAAGGACTGTCTCAATGGCTCTTGTGCCCTCCAGCTTCCAGGGGAAGAGTGTCAGCTCCCTCCCTGATCAGCCACCATGGGCTGGCTGAGGCTGTGATCTCTTCTAAAGGCCACAGAGCCTGCCAGGCAGCCCCTTCTATCACCACAGGTCTTGCAGGGGTCTGGTCACTGCCTCTTTCCCTTGTCTCTTTAGGGCTCGGGTGAGGGAGGTCTTGAGATGTTGTCATACATGTCCCTTAATTCTGCCAATAGTTGCTATTAGTTTTTTTACCATATACTTCTATTTATTCTTACTCGAATTCTTTTCCCATTTAAGTAATTGTAGAATACTGAGCAGCGCTCCCTGTGCTATGTAGTAGGTCCTTTTTGATTATTTATTTTAAATAGAGCAGTGTGTACATGTCCATCCCAAACTCCCAGTCTATCCCTCTCCTTGAGCACTCCCCTCTGGTAGCCGTAAGTTCCTTCTCTAAGTCTGTGAGTCTGTTTCTGTTTTGAAAATAAGTTCATTTGTATCTTTTTTTTTTTTTTTTGAGTCTGCATTTAAGCAATGCAATATCTGCCAACAGATTTTTCAGTAGTCCCTTCTTAAATTCTCAGTTACCCAGTTGCAATGAGCCATCTGTTCCTGCTGGGAACCTGACATGTGAAAGGTCAGGAAAGCTTCCCAGAAGGGGGACATTTAAGTTAGGTTTCTGAAGGATGAACAGGAGTTAGCCTTATGACAGAAAATATATGATTTCTGTGAGACATGTCTAGAAACACTAAAATAGCTTACCAAAACTCCAAAACTCCAAAACTGGGGACACTTGGAGTCTGGGGATGACCAGGTTGGAAATCACTGGTCTGGAGCCCTACAAGGCTGCACAGATTCCAGTTCAGGGAATGTGGGAAGAGAAAAGTTGGGGGCTGCACCCAGTGGCGGCTGTTTTTCAGTCGCTCAGTCGTGTCCGACTCTTCATGACCCCATGCAGAAAGCCGGGCTTCCCTGTCTTTCACCATCTCCTGGAGTTTGCTCAAACTCGTGCCCATTGGGTTGATGCCATCCAACCATCTCATCTCACCCAGTGGGGCAGAGACCCTGTCACCCCTCTTTGTGACTCTCCTGTGATGCCTGTGCTCTCAGAGAGTTGGTGGGATGTTGGTGGAAATGATGCCTTGGGAAGGGACAGCCCGTGCGTCCCCTATCCCCTCCTGTGGTCCATTAGGCTGAGGGGGACAGCTGCTTGAAAGATCAGGTTTCAGGACAAACAGGCCTACTTCCTTCTGCCTGCAATGCTGGGCCTTGGGACACGTGCCCAAGGCCCATCCTATCCCAACCCCTCTGGCCCGGCTGTGGGTCTGTCATGCTCCTCCCTCCCTCCCCGCTGAACCCAAATCCAGTCCCTCTCCCACTCTTTGTCACCTCCAATTAGACAACGCCTGTTCGTGTCTTCAGAGTCAGGCCTTCTCATCAGCTTGATCATGCACCTGCCCAAGCCTACCCTCCCCTTCTGTCTGTCCTGCTGACCTCACCCTGTGTGTCTTTGTGACCATGAACCCACCACTCCGGCCCCTGGGTTCTGTCAGGTCCCTTCCTCTACCGCCTGATCCCCATCCCTCTGGCAGTTAGCTGTTTCCCCTACCTTGAGGAGACCCACGGACTCCACACCATCAGCTGCCATCTTCATCCTCAAAGTGAAAGTCGCTCGGTCCTGTCCGACTCACTGTCCATGGGATTCTCCAGACCAGAATACTGGAATGGGTAGCCTTTCCCTTCTCCAGGGGATCTTCCCAACCCAGGGATTGAACCCAGGTCTCCCACATTGCAGGTGGATTCTTTACCAACTGATCCTCCAATGAAGAGTTTAAAACTACCCAGTATTATTATTCAATAATAACATAGCCACTGTTTTATTTTTCTGGCGCTGGTACTATGTGATGAACCAGGCTTCAAAAATCACCCCATCAGGAAGGTGTGGTCATGGCAGCAGCTGAGAATTTGGGTAACTTTCCAGGCTGAGAAGCAGAAGAGGGAAGACTGAAATCCGGAGTTCTGTCTTAAAGTCCCGGCTCTTGCTGCTCGACACAACGCCTTGCCGTGTCTCCCCAGCACTGTGTTTCTCTGTGGATGGGGTCTGTACCGGGCAGGGACTGTGTGTCCCACACCCTGTCTGGCAGTTCTGGGCACACATCATGCCCACCGTCGAGTAGCTGCAAAGACTATTTAATACTTGAAGCAGATCATGCTAGCCCTCTGCTCAGAAACTTCCACAGTCTTCCCTTCCCACCCAGGACACAAACCACAGTCATTCTGATGGCCTGCAAGCCTCAGTCAGTCCTAAAGGATATCAACCCTGAATATTCATTGGAAGGACTGATGCTGAAGCTGCAGCTCCAATACTTTGGCCACCTGATGGGAAGAGTTGGCTCATTGGAAAAGACCCTGATGCTGGGAAAGATGGAGGTGGGGAGGAGAAGGGGTAGACAGAGGATGAGATGGTTGGATGGCTTCCTCGACCCAATGGACATAAGTTGGAGCAAACTCCAGGAGATAGTGGAGAACAGAGAAGTCTGGAGTGCTGCAGCTCATGGGTCACAAAGAGTCGGAGACAACTGAGCAACTAAACAACAACAAGGATCTGATAGCAGCCTGCTGCTAACAACCAGCAAGGAAACCAGATTCTCCATCTCACAACCACAGGCAACTGAACTCAGAAACTCAAAGGAGGAGGAGCAGATACATCCCAGAGCTTCTAGAAAGGAATGCAGCCTGACCAACATCCTGATTGCCGCTTGTGAGACTCTAAGTAGTGGACCTCCATGAGTCACATGGGCTGAGTTCCGACCCACAGAACTTGGAGCTAATGAATTTGTATTGTTTAAGCTGCTACCTTTGTTGCATAGCAATGGAAAAAGAATACAATAAATATGTCCCAAATATTGCATGGGATGTACTTATACTAAACAATTATTCTTGTCGACCTGTAAATCAATTTTAACTGGGTCTTCTGTAATTTTGTTCGCTAAGCCCTAAAGCCCAGGCAGGTCACAAGGACAGATTATTTAGAGCTGGGCTAAGGAGCCACTCAAGATTCCCCAGCAGGAACAGAGCTCCACAGTCTGGAAGTGGTCTGCACACCCCTTGCCACCAGGGCAAAAAGAGAGGTTTCCAGTTCTGTTTCTAGAGCAGTGGTTCCTAATCTAGAGCTAGACCTCTGACTCTTCCTCAGGAATCTGGGGGCCTGGGAACACGATGAAGGGGAAAAAAAATCACACCTTTATTTTCACAGTTCTCTAACTGAAACACGACACTGCTTTCAGTTAAGACTATCCATGGACTTCCCTGGTGGGACAGTGAATAAGAACCCACCTGCCAATGCAGGGGGCCTGGGTTCGGTCCTGAGTCTGGGAAGATTCCGCGTGCCGCCGAACACCTAAGCCCGTGTGGCTGCGCTCCAGGGCCCATGCTCTGCAACCCGTGAAGCTGCCCAGTGAGAAGCCTGCGCACTGCAGTGAAGGGCGGGCCTCGTTCACCACGACTAGAGAAAGCCCATGTAGCATCGAAAACCCAGCACAACCACCAGTCACACTGGAGGATGGTGGTCAAAACTTGGAGACGTGCGGCATAGTATTACATGTGCTTTTTATGAACACGTTAATAATAAGATGTAATAACTACCCTCATTTCAAAATGGCGATGGATGCAAAAATATTTCATGATATCAGAGAAAACTGCCGTGTGATTTCTCCTGGTGGTAAAGTTGTGGGTACCAATAACATGGATATTCTTTTTTTTAAGTTAATTAATCAATTAACTGAAAAAATTAATCAACTAAAATAATATTAACTATTTGAAAAGAGTTAATTGGTTTATCTAAAAGAATTATCTGAAAGAATTACTAAGAAGAAAATTAACCAACTAATTAAAAAGAATATTCATTAATTTAAAAGAAGAGTAATTAATTACCTAAAAATATTAATTAATTAACTAAAAAAAGAATATCTGTGTTATCAAAACCCACAGCTTTGCCACCAATAGGAATCACACAGCAGTTTTCTCTGATATTATGAAATACTTTTGCATCCATCACCATTTTTAGACTACGATGTGTTCTTCTCCATGCTAGTTATTACTACTAACAATAATTATGGCCAATAACTAATCCTAGCTTCACTGGGAGCTCCCCAGGTGGTGCTAGTGGTAAAGAACCCCATGCCGTGCAGGAGGTGTAAAAAGATGTGGGTTTGATCCCTGGGTCGGGACTATCCCCTGGAGGAGGAAATGGCAGCCCACTCCAGTATTCTTGCCTGGAGAATCCCACGGACAGAGGAGCCTGGCGGGTTACGGTCCGTGGGGTCGCACAGNTGCCGTGCAGGAGGTGTAAAAAGATGTGGGTTTGATCCCTGGGTCGGGACTATCCCCTGGAGGAGGAAATGGCAGCCCACTCCAGTATTCTTGCCTGGAGAATCCCACGGACAGAGGAGCCTGGCGGGTTACGGTCCGTGGGGTCGCACAGACTCAGACGAAACTGAAGCGACTTAGCATGCATGCACAGCTTCATCTGTTTCTCTTTTCCTCATGTCTCTGCACAGCTGCCCCTGGGCTCCAGCAGGGACCGTGGCCTCCTGAGGCCTCCAAAGGCTCTGCCCAACGTGGTCGCAGCCCCGTCCTGGGTCCCGCAAGCCCCATCCCTGGCCCAGCCTGCAGGTCCCCACCGCTATCTACCCAGGGCTCCAGCAAATAGGACAAAAATGCACATCCACCCCGTGGTGATGACATAGTACCATTCGCTAATGAGAAACAAGTGGCCTGCTGTGCTCCGTGTGGAGGGAGGGGCACAGACTCCCACCGCAGCCCGAAGCCACATTGCCGAGGTGGCACAGGCTGACCCGGCCGGAAGGTGCCAGGGCTTCTCGGCCTGGATGTCTCCCTTCCCCCTGAGGTCCCCGACCGCGCCCTGTCCTCTGCGCCCACGCCACAGCCCTTCCTGAGCTGGGGCACCGGACCCGCCCTGGGCGTGGGCAGGACAGCAGCCAGGCCTGAGTCACCGGGAGGGGACAGCTGGGTCCTGAGCTGTGGTCTCTGTGGGGAAGACTGAGAGGATGGGAGGGGTGCAAGCCTCTGCCTCCCACCCAAATCCCTGTGGCCCCACATGGGGTGAGCTGGAGCCCCGGGCAGCTGTCTCGGCCCTCACCGCCCTTCCCCTGTGTGCCCTGCGCTGCCCCTGACCACCTGTTCTCTCGAAGCACCAGCGCCCAGCCTCCTCATCACAAGCCCCTTCTCTGTCCCCAGCATTACTCGTCCAGCAGGAAAATAGAGGGCCGCTCACTCACTCACTCCAGATAACAGGGCCGTGTGAGGACCAAAGGCCACTGCCCTGGACTTTGGGTGGAGCTGGAGACACAGACCGGGAAAAGGGACCATCCCTGAGGCCACGTGGCCCGGCGTGTCTCTCCCTGGCCTGGCCAGTTGCCTGCCTGCAGCCCTTGCTTTCTGTCCCACGCCCAGGCCGCTCCATCCCCGTCCTCGGCTTCCCACCCTGGCTCCTGCTGCCTGGATCAGGCATCCACCCCACCACACGCTGGGTCCCCGATCCTTTCGGATGCGTTTGTTCGACATCATGGCTTGGGGTCCTCAGCCCGCCTGTCTTACCAAGGCATGGCCCCCTGCGAAGAGGGGCGGATTTGAATGCTTGCAGCTTGGTTTCTAACACACTGCCAGGGACTTCCCCCCACCAACTACTCCCATTTATAACTGCTTCCTTGTGCACCAGGTGGGAGCCAGCCATCCCAGCCCTCACCCCTGATCCCCAGGCTCAGAACCTTGCCGTCTCTTTTCAGCTGTCAGCACTGGCCCTGCCCACTCGAGTCCAGACAAGTTCTGGGCTAATCCTAACAAAATCAAGAAGCACATTAGTCTTAGGGGAAGGGTGTGGAACCATCTCCCCTTCCGGGGAAGCAAGAGCTCTGTCAGCCACCTCCCATGGGCTGTTAGACACTGTTCTTTCTAAAGAACATCTTGTGTGTGCATGCTAAGTCACTCGGTCGTGTCAGAGTCTTTGCAACCCCATGGACTGTAGCCCACCAGGCTCCTCTGTCCATGGGATTCTCCAGGCAAGACTCTTGCACTGGATTGCCATGTACTCCTCCAGGGCATCTTCCCAACCCAGGGATTGAACCCACGTCTCTTACATCTCTTGTGCTGGCAGTCTGGTTCTTTACCAGTGGTGCCGCTTGGGAACACCTTAGCTGTTGTTCAGTCGCCAAATGATGTCCACCTTTTTGCGACCCCATGGACGGCAGCACGCCAGGCCTCCCTGAATCTGCAAAATCGGTATGTTTTCCATTTCACAGATGAGCACCCTGCGGTTCAGCGAATTCTCGAGCTTGTCCAAGGCTGAGTGGGGGAGCTCGATGTCCAGCCGTGTCTGCTTGCTTCTTTACACTGGACACTCCTCAGCCTGCCCACCCACCGTCGCCCCCGAACCTTGGCTAACTTGGCCTTGTCTCGGTTTCCCATTTGGCCTTTCGTGCCTCCCTGGAAACAGAGCCTCTCCTGAATCCTGTCCAGTCTGACTGCAGCTCTGCTGCACCACCTGATTCTGGACAGGCCCTCTCTCTGGGGCCTGTCCCTGTCCCCCGGCCCCTGGGGCCCTCTCAGAGCCCAGGGGGCCCCTGTAGTCTATTGGCTGACCCCCAGAGCCTTGCCGCTGTTGTCTCTTCTGACTGTCTTCCTGCTGGTCTGTTTCATCCACAGGATTGAATCTCTTTGAAAGGCGCTGGCCCAAGAGAAGGCTGATGCGATGTGTTCTCCTGGATGCTGGCTGTGTGACAGCTGACTACTGCCCTCAGGGCCCCGCCCAGTGGCTGCCTGGCTGGCCTCTTCCTTTTCATCCTGGGTCCCAGCACTCTTGGGGCTGAGTCTGCGGGAGCCGTGGTGGCGGCAGTTTCTCAGCCACCGGGTTCTGAGTCTGACGCCACTTCTCTCTCCTCCAAGCAGTCCCCTGGGGAGTGCCGATCCTGCCTGAATATCTGGGTCAGTATAGTACCCAGGCCTACCTTGTTCAGAGGGTGGGCACCAGGCTTGATCAGAAACAGCCGAGGATGAATGAGGACGAATTGGGGAAGTCAGCTGGAAAGGCCTTTCCGGAGGGTGTGGCTGCAGACACTTAGTAGAGAGCAGCTGGTAAGAGCTGCCAGGCCTCCTGGGCAGGGAGGGAAGGAAGACCCAAGGGCGGAAGTGGGTGGGGGAGCCAGGAGACACCCTCACCTCCCGTGGAGCTGCCTGTTTATATTCCGTCTGCTCACATGGCCTTTTCCAGACGGCTGGCCCAGCTCCCTCCCAGGCTGTGGTTGTCAACACCCTCCCTGTTGCCCCATGTCCCCACGGAGGGACACTGCTGTCCATGATGGCTCTGCCACACCCACAACTCAAGGAGAAGGACTGAGAGCTGCGAGGGCCCTGGGGAGCCAGGGTACCTGGATACCTTACAGCCCCTCCTTCTGGGGGACTCCTCAGCTTCTCTTTGCTTCTCTTGAGTGGCTTTTAGCTCTCTCCCTGGCTCTATCACTCTACACCTATCTCTTCTCCAAAAGTCCAGGGGAAGAGAGCTCTGGGAAGCAGGATGACACACTCCCACACACAGGGAATGTCAGGATCAGAAGCTCGGGTCCTAGGACTTTCCCCGGTGGTTCAGGGGTTAAGACTGCATGCTCCTGGACTCCTACTCCTTTGGTGGGAATGTAAACTGATGCAGCCGCTGTGGAAAACAGTGTGGAGATCCCTTTAAAAACTAAAAGTAGAGTTACTGTATGACGCTGCGATTCCACTCTTGGGCATATATCCAGAGGAAAACATGGTCCGAAAGGGTATATGCCCAATACACCTCAGTGTTCATTGCAGCACTGTTTAGAGTAGCCAAGACATGCAAGCAACCTAAATGTCCATCAACAGAGACACGCACACACACGCACACACGCACACACGCACGCATGCACACACGCACACGCACGCACGCACGCGCAAGCGCACGCATGCAGGCACACGCGCACACACGCATACGCACACACAGGAATATTACTCAGTCATTAAAAAGAATGAAATAATGTCACCTGCAACACGGAGGGACCTAGAGATTGTCATATTGAGGGAAGTAAGTCAGACAGTGAAGTATCATATGATGTCACTTACATGCAGAATCTAAAAAGAAATGATACAGATGAACGTATTTACAAAACAGAAAGAGACTCACAGATTTAAAGAACAAAGTTACGGTTGCTGGGGTAAAGGCTGAAAGGAAGGGATAGTGAGGGAGTTTGGGATCGACATGGACACACTGCTATATTTTAAATGGATAACCATCAAGGACCTACTGTAGAGCACAGGGAACTCTTCTCAATGTCACGTGGCAGCCTGGATGGGACAGGAATTTGGGGGAGAATGGATACATGTATATGTTTGGCTGAGTCCCTTCTCTGTCCACCTGAAATTATTGCACCACTGTTCTGCAGCCATACTCCCACACGAAAATGAGAAGTTTAAAAAAAAAGAAAAAGACTTTGTGCTTGCAATGCAGGGAACACCAGTTCAACCCCTGGGCAGGGAACTAAGACCCTGCATGCTGCACAGCGTGGCCAAAACATAAAAGTAAAAAAAAAAAAAACAAAGAGCTGCTTCATTAATTTTTTAAAAAAATTTAAACCTATGTTTAAAAGAAAAAGCCCACATCCTTCTAACCAGTGTCTCCCAGAACCTAAGCCCCTCCTTCCCAGGGGCCTCCAGCAGGCAGGGAGCCAGTCTGTCAGAGAGCCCAGAGCCTGGCTGAGCCCTTCCCTAGCCCAAGGCCAAGCTCCTGCACTCTCCGTGCTCCCATCCCTTCTGGGACGTTCTTAGCCAGGAGGAGTTGAGGGAGGGCTGTCTCCACCTACATCATGCAGGGAAGCACAAGCAGATATTTCCTGGGAGAAGAAAAATAGAAAGGCCCAGAGACAGGCTGAGGAAAGACAGAGACGAAAATGACAGAGAGACCCGAGCTGGGGGAGACAGACAGAGAGACAGAAAAGCACCACGAGGCCCAGACTGACACCACGTGGCCTCTCTGCTGGACCCCGGGGCCCGGCAAACCAGGTTTCGTGCTGAGTCAGCTGCCATGGTGACAAGCATGCAGGAAATGTCCAAGATAACTAGAATAGTGGCAGCAACATGTGTTTTGGATAAAACCTCCTCCACACCCCACTCCCTCCAAGATATTCACTGCACTTCTTGAGATAAACTTGGCTTTCGCACAATCACCTTTTCTGAGAGGCCCAGGGTGGGGATGCAAAGGTCACTGGGTGAAAGGAACAGCTGCCTTAGGGAACTGGATGGATGGGAACTGACTTTTGCTCTGGAAAAAAGGATACGTTCTGTGCCTCTCATCTCACTTCTGCCTCTCAGGTCTAGATTTGGGTTGGGTTATCTTGCTCCAGAATAGAAAGGCTCAGAAGAGTCTAAATTACCATTCGAGGTCACATAGTGAGTCTAAGGGTCAAGGTCACATAGTGAATCTAAATGTGGGGGGTAGGTACTGGGGGTTCTTTACAAGCCCTGAAGCATCCAACAGAAATGAGTTTCTGTGGTGAGGCCACAGCAAAAATGAAGGACGTGAGGCAGCGCTGGAGTCGAGCGCCCCGGGAATGCTGCACCTTCCCTGGGATGACCCCTGCCCCCGCTTCTGAAAGAGAGGCAAGCATATCAAGGGGAAGAAGTGGAGAGGCAGGGGTTTCTCTGGTGGCCATTGAGAATCTGCCTTCCAACTCAGGGGACACGGATTCTAGCCTTGGTCGGGGCACTAAGATCCCACATGCTCTGGAGCAGCTAAGTCCAAGCACCACCGCAAAAGATGCCTGCCTGCCAGGACTGGAGAAAGCCCACATGCCACAACGAAGACCCAGCCAAAAGAGAAAAACGTGGAGAAGCAGAGAAGGAGCATGGGGTCTTCGGGGCAGGTGACCCAGAGAGAGAAAAGGACAAGCTTTGGCCTGGCAGACACCCAGGGCAGAGAGCAGGAAGTCCTCCCGGAGATCTGCGAGGGCTGAGGCCGTCACCAAAGGCCCAGCTGGAGGGCAGTCAAGTCAGCCTCTTCATCCCACCGACGATCAGGAGGGTGCCAATCCCACCCCCATCCCCAGCCAGCAGAAAGGATCCAGGGAAAGAACCCAGGATTTCAAGCCAGGCCCTGCCTTTGCCTGATGCTTGCTCAGTCCCAGGAGGGCCCCACAGCTGCCCTGAGCGTTCTGGCCTCTGATGGGTGGAGCAGAATATCAGTTATCTAGCAGGGGCAGGGCCGGCAGGAACAGGGACTGTGGGAGCACTTGGCCCAGAGGAAAGCCCTGTGTCCAAGTTGTTCATCGTCCTGACTCAGGGGAGAGGGGTGGACGGGCCGGAGGAGAAAAGGTTCATATGAGGAGACTTTCTGGTTTCTCTAATGACACTATACCCAGATTTTCTGATCTAAACAACCAGCTTCAGTTGTGATTGCCCATCCTGAAAAGTCTCAGGGAAATGATCCATGATAGAAATGGGTTTGGGAATGCTTCACCTGGACACAGGGGACCTTGTTTGGGTTAAAGCATTCCCCTTGGGAATACCAGAACCACACTGTGCCTGGAGGGTGGGGGGAGGGGCAGACACCAAGGGAATTCTACCTTCTGACCCTTGTCCGTGACCTGAGTCATGCCAGCCCCTCCTGCACTGAGGTCTGCACTGAGTCAGGCCTGGAAGCCGCCCTTAAATGACCCTCCAGGCTTAAATGAGGTGCATGGCACCAGCTCCCTTGGGAATATAGAGATCTCTCAAACCAAGCCCACTCACATCCCAAATTCAACGCCTGGCTTTGGTTCCATGCCGGAAGGGAAGTGGAGGCAGAGACAAGTAGGAGAAAGCAAGAAATAGCTCGAGCCTTGGGACCTCACTCTGGGCTTCCCTGATGGCTCAGATGGTAATCTGCCTGCAATACAGGAGACCTGGGCTCGATCACTGGGTTGGGAAGATCCCCTGGAGAAGGGAAAAGCAACCCACTCCAGTATTCTTGCCTGGAGAATCCCATGGACAGAGGAGCCTGGAAGGCTACAGTCCATGGAGTCACAAAGAGCCGGACACGAATGAGCGACTGACTAACACTTTCCTTTTCTTGAGATCTCGATCACTGGTGACAGCCGAGCAAGAGGAGGGATTGTCTTCTGGGAAAGACTCTTGTTTCCCAGATCTGAGACTAAGGGTCCTAGAAGCAGGGCCTGGCAGCCCTTCCCAGGTGACCTGTCAGTTGAACAAGCAGGGAGAAAGGCAGGCCAAGGCTGGCCTGGGACCCCCCCACCCCCCCGCCCGCCCAGCCTCCAGCTCCAGGAGGGGCTGGCAGGAGGTCTGCGGGAGGCGGGGGAGGGGGTGCCACCTCCCCCACTGGCTGCCTTCTCAGTATCGGGTTTCACTCTCCCCTCAGCTTTTTCCACACTGATTCTCTTTGGCCTGGGGGTGATTTTTCCAGCTCTTCATCTGTTTCTGTGTGGTACCAGCAAGAGAGGCAGCCTCACTGGCAGAGGGCTGACTCTGTGTGTGAGTTTGTGTGTGTGCTGGGGGCAGAGGTGGGTGGTGGGATGATGGGTAGGAGGAAGGAGAAGGAATTACTAGCCCTGGGCTTCCCTGGTGGCTCAGTGGTAGTGAATCCACCTGCCAGTGCAGGAGACCTGGGTTCGATCCTTGGTCCAGGAAGATCTCATATGCTGCAGAGCAACTAAGCCCGCGCACTGCAGCTCCTGGGCCCGCTCTCGAGAGCCTGGGAGCTGCGACTGCTGAAGCCCCTGTGCCCTGGGCCTGTGCTCCACAACAAGAGAAGCCACGACAATGAGAAGTCTTCCCCCCCCCGCCCAC
>SJYX01017839.1:357075-372562 GCA_006410675.1 Oreotragus oreotragus
GCCTGCCTGCCAGGACTGGAGAAAGCCCACATGCCACAACGAAGACCCAGCCAAAAGAGAAAAACGTGGAGAAGCAGAGAAGGAGCATGGGGTCTTCGGGGCAGGTGACCCAGAGAGAGAAAAGGACAAGCTTTGGCCTGGCAGACACCCAGGGCAGAGAGCAGGAAGTCCTCCCGGAGATCTGCGAGGGCTGAGGCCGTCACCAAAGGCCCAGCTGGAGGGCAGTCAAGTCAGCCTCTTCATCCCACCGACGATCAGGAGGGTGCCAATCCCACCCCCATCCCCAGCCAGCAGAAAGGATCCAGGGAAAGAACCCAGGATTTCAAGCCAGGCCCTGCCTTTGCCTGATGCTTGCTCAGTCCCAGGAGGGCCCCACAGCTGCCCTGAGCGTTCTGGCCTCTGATGGGTGGAGCAGAATATCAGTTATCTAGCAGGGGCAGGGCCGGCAGGAACAGGGACTGTGGGAGCACTTGGCCCAGAGGAAAGCCCTGTGTCCAAGTTGTTCATCGTCCTGACTCGGGAGAGGGGTGGACAGGCCGGAGGAGAAAAGGTTCATATGAGGAGACTTTCTGGTTTCTCTAATGACACTATACCCAGATTTTCTGATCTAAACAACCAGCTTCAGTTGTGATTGCCCATCCTGAAAAGTCTCAGGGAAATGATCCATGATAGAAATGGGTTTGGGAATGCTTCACCTGGACACAGGGGACCTTGTTTGGGTTAAAGCATTCCCCTTGGGAATACCAGAACCACACTGTGCCTGGAGGGTGGGGGGAGGGGCAGACACCAAGGGAATTCTACCTTCTGACCCTTGTCCGTGACCTGAGTCATGCCAGCCCCTCCTGCACTGAGGTCTGCACTGAGTCAGGCCTGGAAGCCGCCCTTAAATGACCCTCCAGGCTTAAATGAGGTGCATGGCACCAGCTCCCTTGGGAATATAGAGATCTCTCAAACCAAGCCCACTCACATCCCAAATTCAACGCCTGGCTTTGGTTCCATGCCGGAAGGGAAGTGGAGGCAGAGACAAGTAGGAGAAAGCAAGAAATAGCTCGAGCCTTGGGACCTCACTCTGGGCTTCCCTGATGGCTCAGATGGTAATCTGCCTGCAATACAGGAGACCTGGGCTCGATCACTGGGTTGGGAAGATCCCCTGGAGAAGGGAAAAGCAACCCACTCCAGTATTCTTGCCTGGAGAATCCCATGGACAGAGGAGCCTGGAAGGCTACAGTCCATGGAGTCACAAAGAGCTGGACACGAATGAGCGACTGACTAACACTTTCCTTTTCTTGAGATCTCGATCACTGGTGACAGCCGAGCAAGAGGAGGGATTGTCTTCTGGGAAAGACTCTTGTTTCCCAGATCTGAGACTAAGGGTCCTAGAAGCAGGGCCTGGCAGCCCTTCCCAGGTGACCTGTCAGTTGAACAAGCAGGGAGAAAGGCAGGCCAAGGCTGGCCTGGACCCCCCCCACCCCCCCGCCCGCCCAGCCTCCAGCTCCAGGAGGGGCTGGCAGGAGGTCTGCGGGAGGCGGGGGAGGGGGTGCCACCTCCCCCACTGGCTGCCTTCTCAGTATCGGGTTTCACTCTCCCCTCAGCTTTTTCCACACTGATTCTCTTTGGCCTGGGGGTGATTTTTCCAGCTCTTCATCTGTTTCTGTGTGGTACCAGCAAGAGAGGCAGCCTCACTGGCAGAGGGCTGACTCTGTGTGTGAGTTTGTGTGTGTGCTGGGGGCAGAGGTGGGTGGTGGGATGATGGGTAGGAGGAAGGAGAAGGAATTACTAGCCCTGGGCTTCCCTGGTGGCTCAGTGGTAGTGAATCCACCTGCCAGTGCAGGAGACCTGGGTTCGATCCTTGGTCCAGGAAGATCTCATATGCTGCAGAGCAACTAAGCCCGCGCACTGCAGCTCCTGGGCCCGCTCTCGAGAGCCTGGGAGCTGCGACTGCTGAAGCCCCTGTGCCCTGGGCCTGTGCTCCACAACAAGAGAAGCCACGACAATGAGAAGTCTTCCCCCCCCCGCCCACCCCCCCGCAACTAGAGAAAGCCCGAGCACAGCCCAATATAAACAAATACAGTTAGTAGCCCAGCCTGGCAATCCTGGCCTCCCCTTCAAACACTGTCAGGGAAGCCCACAGGCTCTTGGGAGCTAGAGGAAACCTGGAGCCTGGAGAGGGCGATGTGCCCACCTGCCCTCTTTTCTTCATAATTCCTCTGGGTTTTTGAGACGAATCGGGGTAAGCCACAGATTGCATGAGAGCCGTAACCAGAAAGGGAAGAACTCGGTCTCCCTTTCTTGCCCGACAGGCTCAGCTGGGATCACAGCCCCGACACCTGTGAGCAGAGCACCGAGACACAAAGCCTGCCTGGAGCCCCCTGGGGTATGGTCCCAGGCAGGGGCGGAGGGCAGGCACTCACTCCTCTCTGTTTGCCAAGGAGGTTTCTCCCGGGGGCTTAGCAGGGCCTTCCTGCCACCCTTCCCGGCTGGTGTAGGAGCCAGAACACCAGCCCTGGCTGCCAGCCAGCCTGTGTTTGGGGGGCCGTGCTCCCTTAGAGACTTGCAGACGCACTGCTGGGCCTTGGGGCAGTGCGGAGGGAGAGAGACGCCTCTGGGGGAGTCCCTGGGGCCACCCAGCTGGGAAGAACCAGCTCTGAACTCCAGCCAACTCTGGCTTCTGGGGGAACAGGCCTGCCTGGCCTGTAGCCGACGGCAGAAAGGGTCTCAGGAGGGTCTTTTGTTGGTGTGTCCCCTTTCTTTCTCTCTCTCCTAAAGTCAGAGAACCTGTGGACAATATATAACCTGGACGACGGATGGCGGCGGGCGAGGAGGCTGTGGGCCTCAGCCTCACACAGACACGTTGCCTGGTGCAGAGGCTGGTCTAAGCTCGGGGTGGGGGTGCAGGGGTGCTGTTGGGCGAGGGGGGAGTGGGGTGAGACCAGAGCAGCGGCTTGGTGCTCACAGATCCCAGGGGATGGGAAGCAGCTGGTGTGTGTCTCCAAGTCCTGAAAGAAATGACACAGGGCTGCAAGGAAACTCTGAAATCCCTCATTCTACAGACGAGGACCAGGTGAGGCCCAGGGTGGTGAAGTGACCTGCCCAAGGTCAGTGGAGCCTAGCTTAGAATCAGTTATTCTGTCATTACACTCCCTCCCCTCCTGCTTCTCCTCCACCCTCTCTAGGGACCCTGCCGCCAGGAGACCCCCCAGCATGAAGGGAAGGTCTGAGTGCATGCTCAGTTGTGTCCGACTCTTTGCAACCCCATGGACTGTAGTCCATCAGGCTCCACTGTCTGAGATTCTACAGGCAAGAATACTGGAGTGGGTTGCCATTTCCTCCTCCAGGGGATCTTTCCAATCCAGGGATTGAACCTTCGTTGGCGGGCAGATTTTTTACCACTGTGCCACCTGGGAAGGCCTGATGGAAGATGGGGGATTAGCAATTCTATCCTGCTTGGGTGGGGGACCCCCACTAACTGGTAAGAGAGGCACACCTGAGCCAGTGGCCCTGAAGGGGACGCTCTCAAACCAGCAGCACCCAGGACTGGGCCCCTTCAGAGTAGCACCCAGGACCAGCTCCAGTTGCTCAGAGCCTGCACTTGTCTCTCGCCTTGTCCTTCCCTGCACTCTGCTAAGTAAACAAACACGGCACTCAGGCAGCTCTTTGCTGGCAAACACCCCCGACTTAGCAACAGCTCCTAGAATAAATAAACACGCTGCACGCTTACGCACGCCTGCGCTCCCTGCCGTCCGCAGAGCCCCCTTGGGGCCCCGGCCCTGACAAGCTACCTTCAGCCTTGTGGCTGACACTGCCACCTTCCCCCAGGATGCTGGAACATCAGGGGCCCCGGTGCTTGGAGACCCAGCTCCCAAGCTCCATAGAGGCTGGCTCTGGCAGCCCCAGCCCCAGCCTCTTCTAAGAACCGCATGAGGTCAGCCCTGAGGGTGGCTGGAATATGAGGGCACTTTCGGGATGATCTAGAAACTCTTTCAACTAATGGGAGCCCTGGGAGAGAAGATCTTAAGAATGGGGCTTCCTTGGCAGTGCAGCGGTTAAGATGCTGAGTTTCTAATGCAGGGGGTGAGGGTCTGAACCCTGATCTGGGAACTAAGATCCTACATACTGCGCACTCAAAAAAAGCGCTAAATAAATAAAAATAAACTGCCTAGCACAGAAAAAGTACATAGTAAGTATATAGTCAGGATCAGAACTCTATCTACCTCCCCCAAAAGACCCCTTCCCCTGCCAATCTTCTGGGTCATTTTTACTCGAGGTGGTCCTCTGCAGTCTAGGACACTCACCTAGAGCTTGAGTGCCAGCTGGGGAACAGCAGAGGCGAAGTCACCTTAGGCCAACGGGACTCAAGAGGAGCACCAGGAATTTGTGTTTAATGCACAAGAAAATCAGGGGACTTCCCTGGCAGTCCAGTGGTTGGGACTTCTCCCAGGGCAGGGGGTGTGGGTTCCATCCCTGGTCAGGGAGCTAGGATCCCACATGCCTCTCAGCCAAAAAAACAAAACATAGAACAGAAGCAATATTGTAACAAATTCAGAGAAGACTTTTAAAGTGATCCACATTAAAAAAGAAAATCTTTTTTTTAAAAATCCACATAAGAAAATCAAACCTCCTGAAGGGTTCAGGGGAGTGGGTGGTGTTAAGGCTGTGTGGAAGCCCAGAGCCCAAGTCAGGGCGAGGGGCAGTGGACAGAGCCCAAGGCCATAAGCGCTAACACCAGGCAGATCTGGTTTCAGGTCTTGGCCTTTCTGTTATTAGCTTTTCAGGACAGTGTGCAAGTTCCCAGACTCCTGTCTCTAAAATTCTCATCTTAGGTGGTTGTTTTAAAGATGAATCGATTGCCTTATATGAGGTCTCCAGAACCCCTTCTGCTGTGGTCTGCAGTGATGGACGAGGATGGCATGGTTTTCAATCCCAACTCTATTTCCCCTTATTGTATGAAAAATAAATAAATAAGCCAAATTGGAACAAGATGAAATGTGGGAAAGTGCATTATAGAAAAATGACCTACAAAATGAGGCATTAGCTTTTAAAACAGTTTCCCTGTTGAGATCAATCAGTGTGTTCCTGAAGTCCAAGTTTTCTTCATGAGTGACTGCATATATTATTAATATGATTTCTGTAGTCAGATACTAGTGATCATTAAGGGCAATCAAAGCTGGATTTAAAGTATTAATCCTGTTGTCAGGAGTACGTTCCTTGTACTTTCATTGTAGCTTTGCCGTAATGACAAGCAAACAGCAGCGGAGGGAGAAAAAGCAGAGTGGGCCTGTGGCTCAGAGTCAGGTGTGAACTCTCCAGTTGCGGGTGTAGGGGACCACTGGCTGGAGCCCTCTGTCCCCGCGTTTCCTTGATCAGCACTCAGAGGCCTTTCCAAGGCCTCATTCTCTGTCTCCACCTGCTCTCTGGTCCCTGAGCTGCTGTCAGTGTGAGGAAACAAGATCTTAACTCAGGACGAGGAGACTCAGAGCAAAGCAAGGAGGCCCTGGGCTAGGTGGCAGGCATGCTAAGTGCTGTGTCGATGCAGGAAGTGTTCGCATCAGAGCTGGGGGTGCGGCCCGGCCTGGGGTGCACACCAGGTCAGAAGGCCCAACACAGACTTACTGGCTAGACAAGCCTGGGAAGCAAGCATCCTTGAGTGCTGATGGCTTTAGGAAGCAGAACTCGTTATTTTTTTGTCTGTTTTTTTATTTATTTCTTAATTAAAAAAATCAAATTGAGGTATAATTGACATATAACAAGACATCGGTCTATTTTTATTTTTTGAATATAGAAAAAAACATTTTATTTGTGAAACTCTAACATCTAGCTCTTGGGAAAAACAAAACTGATATATAATAGACTTAATAGTAAAAAGAAAAAATCAGAATAAAACACTCCAAATAGAAGTGAGAAGAGGAATTACAAATTATGTGTATTTTCACTTTTCTTTTACATTGAACAGAACTCTTTTTTAAAAAACGTTTTATAATTTTTGAAGGTTATTTTCCATTTACATTGTCACAAAATATCGGCTATATTCCCCACGTTGTACAATACAGCCTTGAGCCCGTCTTGAGCCAATAGTTGTACCTCCCCCTCCCCCATCCCTCTATTGGCCCCACACACTGGCCACCACTAGTTTCTTCTCTGTACCTGTGAGTCTGCTTCTTTTTTGCCATATTCACTAGTTTGACTTATTGTATAGGTTCCACGTGTAAGTGATGTCATCGAGTCTGGGCAGGGTGGTGGGACTCTAGCAGTGAGAAAGGGTTTTGACTTAGGAGAAAGGCCTGGCTGAACTGTGAATGCGGAAATCCCACTCACCAAGTGCGGGACCCAAGGCCCAAGGTAACAGGTAGAGGCCCATTAACTGCAAGTACTGATGGGCTGAGCAGAGTGGGCAGTGTGGAAGGCAGCCCTGCGCTGAGTGTTTAACCACAGAAGGGCTGCAAACAGCAGCGTACATGCACCTCTAAGTGGGAGCGTGGCTCACACTGCCTCTGAGGCACTTACTAGCTGGCGAGAGTTGTGGCTCTCCTCTAAGCCTCAGTTTTCTCATCTATAAAATAGGGATTAAGACTTCCCTGGCAGTCCAGGGATTAGACTCAGTACTTTCCCTGCCATGGCCCAGGGTTCAGTCCCTTCCAGGAACTAAGATCCCACAAGCCATGTGACACAACCAGGAAAATAAAATACAAGACAATAAAGCAAAATAAAATAGGAAAAGGGCATCTACCTCATGGGGTGATTGTAATTGTGTGAACCAAATCATACAGCGAATTAGAGGGCTTAGCACTCCTTCTGGCCTTATTTAAAGTGCTTAATAAAAGCTAGGCATAATCACCAATTAAACAGTTATCAAGTACCTATTATAAGGTCAGACCCTGCACTTTGTAAAAAAGGTACAAAGATGAAAAGCTCTGGATACTGCCCTCCTCTCGAGAGGCTTAGATGTAGAGGTGGACAAAGGCCCCAAGTTCACACTGGCACTAAATGTGAGGTCCTGATTCACATGGGGCCAGGGGTGAAGTGCAGCAGAGGGAGATGAGGGCCTTGAGAAATCAAGGAAAGCTCCCAGGAAGAGGCAGCACATTAGTTGCACCTGGAAGGATGAACAGGAGTTTTCCAGGCAGACAAGCCAAGAAATAGGAGCATAGACAGAGGAAGGAGCAAGAACAAAGATGCAGAGCCGTGGGAAACCCCCCGGGTTCTGGGAGGTGGAACAGTGAACATCAATGCTACAGCACAGAGATGGGGAGTGGGAAGGAGACATGAGGCTGGACTGACAGAAACCAGGTCCCACTGGATTTTTTGTGCTGAAGGGTTGAGCTGCGATCCCAAGAGTGATGAGAAACCACTGGAGAAGTTTAAGTAAAGAACTGAAGGACAGCATAACAATGTCGCTCTTACTGCCCTGTGTGGTACGGATGGAGCACCGCAAAGACCGGCCAAGGCAAAGCCAGCCAGGAGCCTGTAGCAATTGCTATCAAGAAGGGAGTGCTCCACATGCATGATGTCATTTAAATGAAATACACAAAACTGACAAACCTACAGAGACAGAAAATAGACTGGTGTTTGCCTAGAGCTGTTGGGGGAAGTTGGAGAGAAGTAGGGAATGATTTCTAGTAGCTATGGAGTTTCTTCTCAGAGTAATGAAAATGCTCTAAATTTGACTGTGAGAATGGATACAAATATTTGTGAGTATATTAAAAATCATTGATTTGTATATACTTTCAATGGGTACAGTAGATGAATTGTAACTCAATTAAGTTGTTATTTATATTTTAAGGTTAGAAAAATGGTAAATCATGAGGATCCTTATGTTGTACTTTAAAAAAAATGTTTTTCCCTTTGGCCATGCCCTACAGCATGTGGGATCTTAGTTTTCCAACCAGGGGTCAAACCTATACCCCCTGCATTGAAAGCACAGAGTCTTAATCACTGGACCTCCAGGGAAGGCCCATTCATGTTGTACTTTTATAACCACACTTACCTTCTTCCCATCCACCTCTCCATCCTCATTTCTTTTCAGTGGCAATTGCTAGTCTGCCCTCTATTTCTAAAAATTTGTTATTTAAAAAATATTTTTGTTATTTGAAAAAGTCACATATTGAATTATATGTGATTGAATTATACACAATGTGACTTTTGGGGATTGACTTGTTTCACTCAGCACAATTTCTTGGAGATTCATCCAAGTTGCTGCATATAGCAATAATTTATTTCTTTCTATTAATTACCATTGGTATGGATGTACCATAATTTGTTTAACCATTCACCTATTGAAAGACATCTGAGATGCTTCCAGTTTGGGGCTGTTAGAAACAAAGCTTCTGTGAATATTCATGTGTCAAAAAAAGAATACGAAGGAGTGATTGCTGGACTAAGACTGGAAATGGGGTCAGCGGGCTAGAGCAGAAGGGAGGGGTGCTGAAGGAGTGGAATTGTCAGGGCTGAGCTGGGGATGTGGTGGTGGCCCTGGGGAAATGTCGACACTCTCCTCCGAGTTGGGGGTCTGCCCTAGGGTGAGCAGATTCAAGGGGAGAGAGAGTCCTGCTCAGGAGTCCTGCTTTATCTAAGAGAACTGCAGGTGCAGTTCGGAAGAGAAACCTTGGCTAGAAGTACAGATACGGGGTCATGGGCATGAGGGTGCAGCTTTGCCAGAAGAGGGGAGTGGGTAGAAGTGAGAAGCGAAGGTGTGCAACCCCCCCGCAACATGTATGGATCTAGTGGAAGGGGGTGGGGTGTATTAGAAAGAGACTCAGGGAACAGCAGTACCCCCACAAGCCAAAGGAGCAAAGCAGGTCAAGATGGAAAGGCCACTGGTAACGAAAGAAAAAATGATGACAGTCACTCAGTTGTATCAAACTCTTTGGGACCCATAGACTATAGCCCACCAGGCTCCACTGTCTATGGAACTCTCTAGGTAAGAATACTGGAATGGATAGCCATTCCCTTCTCTGGGAGACTTTCCCAATCTAGGGATTGAACCTGAGTCCCCTGCACAGCAAGCAGATTGTTTACCATCTTAGCCACTAGGGAAGCCCATAGCATTGAGTAACCACTGACCGGTTAAGTAAAAAAAAGGACTGAGGAGCGCCTGCTGGTGGTGACTTGGGGGAGTGCACCTCCGTGTTGACGATGCCAATACCCTGGGTTGAGGGAGTGTGAGATGAAGGGCGTGATGATGGGTCTCTCTTTTGAGAAACTTGACCAAAAGGGAGGATGTGAGGGGTCATCGATAGAGAGAGCCTGCAGCTACAAGAAAGTTTAATTTTCATGTTTTAGTATGGGACGGACTTGAAGATGTATATACGCTAAAGAGAGTTGGAATTTGAAGATTCAGGGGGGAAAGAGGAGGGAATGAAATGGAGGAGGAGATGGGATACCAGCTGCATATTCCTTGTGCCTGAAACACTTCTTCTCCGAGGTCAGGTTCCCCAGGAAATGGACTCTGAGATTTTCTCATAGGGGAATGACCAGGGGTGGATCTTGGGGACCACACCTGCCGAGTGAGGGAGCTGAGGAAACAGGCCTGGCAGAGAGAAGTTGAAGGTGATGCTGCTGGCAGAGAGGAGGGCTCTGGAGCTGGGCTGACCCTTCAGAAGTGGCCCATGAGGAGGAGGGATGCAGAGTGACAGGTGATGGAGGAAACGGTCTTGATGGACTCTCTCCTTTTCTCTGCAAAACAGAAAATTGTTGAGAAAGAGGATCTGGGGTCTTGAGAAGACCCCAAGATGGGTTGAGGTCTGGAAAGGCCATGGAGACTGACCTGAGGGGTCTCCATGTACTCTCAGGGGTGCACCAGAGATTAGATGTCATAAATCTGTGATGATACCATCTCCCAGGCTGGGTGAATTTCTGTAGTAGGGCCCAGCACTCCAGAAGTACAAGCAGAAGGGACGTTAATTAGCTAAGGTAGGTTTCTGGGTTTTAGGTGCTCTCCCTGCCCTGACGCACCTCCTGTCCCCAAGTAGACCTAGGGGAGGAGCCTGCAGGTCATGCCTCTTCTTGAAACTTGCTTCTGTCTCTCTGCATAGCTGTTTATTTTGTTTTGGCCAACTCACCAATCTAAGAGTTGAAAAAAAACAGAATACATATCAAACCATTCCCAGAGTCAAACATTGGGATAACTTATAGTTCTGTGAATCAGTTGCATGTGGGTTACATTTCCTTCTAATGATATGCTTGGTTAAAAAACACTAGTCTGGGATTTGGGGGTGATGGGTGCTATTTGGGACACTCATTTAATTATGAAGTCCTTGAACACTAAACAGTGTTTGAACATCTCATTCAAGACTGCATAAATTCCCTTATCTGCACAGCACTGGAAACTTCTAGAAGGCAAGACTTGACACCTCGGTAAGAGCCCAACCAACCCAAACATCTCATGGATTCAGCCTGGTGTGAAAGTGGCCCCATATGGTTGGCTACCCTCACCCAGCCTTCAGTTTTAGTGGGGTGACCTTGAGGCCACAAGGCAAATGGATTCAAGAATGGTGAACTCAAGCAGGTTCAGATTACTTTAGGGTTAATAAGCCCACCAAACAAGGATCCCCAGGTTAGGTACAGTGCTTTTCTGGAATCAATGAATTTGAGGTGAGCATGGAGAAAAGGAAATGAATGTTTTGTCAGGGACGAAACAATCAAGAGATTCAAGACCTCAGTCTGGCTGTGTTGTCTTAAGGTCACTTGGGTTGCTGTCCCTTCAGGGCTTTGATACCTCCCCTGAAGAATTATAGGTTTGAATTAGATGTGCTGCAAGGAGATCAAACCAGTCAATCCTAAAGGAAATCATTCCTGAATATTCACTGAAAGGATTGATGGTGAAGCTGAAACTCCAATACTCTGACCACCTGATGTGAAGAGCTGACTCATTGGAAAAGACCCTGATGCTGAGAAAGATTGAAGGCAGGAGGAGAAGGGGATGACAGAGGATGAGATGGTTGGATGATATCACCGACTCGATGGACATGAATTTGAGCAAGCTCTGGGAGCTGGTGATGGGCAGGGAAGCCTGGTGTGCTGCAATTCATGGGGTCGCAGAGGGTCAGACACAACTGAGCAACTGAACTGAACTGAAGGGCCCTTTCCCATCTTCCTTGACCAGGTCTCTATCCTTTGTGCCTCAATTTAAACTCATCCTTTCCTGCCTCTCCCATGCAAATCTTTCTTCTTCCCCAAAGGCGTGAGGGCATCTGATGAGCTACCCTGTCTTGGTCTTATCTTCCTGTCTTTTACTGAAACTCCAGTCAGTTCTCTAAGATACCATCTGTCCCTGAGTTCATTCATCCTTTCATTCAGCGAAAGTTCATTGACTCCAGTCTCCCTCCACCATGCTAGCTAGAGCTGGGCGACTAGACACATGGAACCTCCTGGGCAAGAAAACAGTAAGTCCATCTGGGGCATCAGGTTCGGGTGAGATAATGTTCAATTAGGTCAGGTTAGGTTAGGGGTGGGCCCACTTGGACTCCAAACTTCCTCTTACTCAGCCATCTAAGGGAGAAATCTCTTTTCCCAGCCCATGTGTCCTCTGCTCTCACCATGACTAAAAGGAAGAAACGTCCCTCTTCTTGACCCCATAGTGAGGAGAGAGAGGGGAGAGGCTTAGGCAAAATCAACGAGGCCTCGCGTCAGGTGGCAGTAGCTGGCAGCTCTTCACGGCTTGATCTCCAGGCCACATTCCCTCAAAGGAATGATGGTGGGAGGGAAGTCAGCAAGGGATCCTTGCAACGGAAGGCGAGAGTTTGGGGCAGGAGGGGTGCCACGACAGCTGTCCTACAGATGGGGAAGAGCACTTGAACTTTGAGTTTATACTTCTAGAAAAACTCCACGCTCCCCACACACTCCTCTCCTTCCTGCCTCATTCTCTTGCTGTATTATGGGGCTTTTGTGAGGTTTAGAAAAATAAACAGTTTCTAACCATAACTGTCTGAAAGTGCTAAATTACCGAAGAAGACGTAACAGATTAGCTGTGCAAATGAGGCCTGGGTGGGAGGTGGCTGGCACCCTGGGGAGCTAAGACTCCCCCGGGAGAGCAGTGCTTTCCTGCCCCACCCTCCTCCGGGGTGAGCTGACCTTGGCCGCTGCACCTTCTCTGCTGGTGCTGAAGATTGGGTCCGATTGTCTATGGAGGTGAACTTTACGGAGGGGGCCCATCCACCCTACAGGTAGCCACACCTCCAGGCCCGAAGAGATCCACCTAATAACATCTCATCCATTTTCACCTTTCAAGGAAGATGGCCCCTCACTCATTCAAGTTGGAGGTGAAACTTTTTCCTGTTGTCTTATTTTTAATTATTTATTTTTGACGGTGCTGGATCTTCACTGCTGCACGCAGGCTTTCCTAGTTGCAGTGAAGCAGGGCTACCTTTCTTGGGGTGTCTGGGCTTCTCACTGTGATGGCTTCTCATGTTCCGAACAAGGGCTTTTGCCCAGGAGCATGTGGAATCTTCCCAGTCCAGGGATCAAACCCATGTCGCCAGCTTTGGCAAACAGATTCTTCACTACTATACCGCCAGAGAGGTCTTTGTTTTCTGTTTTAGGAGGTGACTTTCGTTATCTCCCCCTGGGCCGGGAGCCAGTGTGAGGAATCCTGCCCGTGGCAAAGGTCACGAGGAAGGAAGCCGGACAAAACGCAAGGGCGTGATCAGGCTTCAGGGGTTCCCCCTGGAATTTCCTGAGCATCCACCCCCAAAACCAGAGTCTGCCTGCTTTACTGTGTTATGCTTTCCACCTACTCTTCTGACATCAACAGGGAGCTGTCCCCCCACCATCTTTTTCTGGAAAAAGTTAATTTAGAGCTTTTAGATAATAAATCTCCTGGGCATAAAAAGAGTGTTTCAATCCAAAAACCCCTGTGATGGCTTTCTAGCCTGCCTGCCGGACTCTTACAGCTGTGCACGTGATTGTTTGCGGCCTCCCGACCGCCAGAGGCACAGGAAGCTTAAAACATCCTAGGAATGCAGGGGCTTCCGAGGAGTCAAAATCATTAGAGTAAGACTGATTAAAGGTTTCATTTGTTGAGTCAATACTTGCTGCCAAATTTTCATGTCTTTTATTTGTAGATATAGTTGGTATATAGAAAAAACAGATAGTAGACCTGGTATTAGCAACATTAGATCTTTGAGTTAAGTATTTTCTTTGTTATAACCCACTGCACCTTTGTTCTACAGGAATGTAACTTTATTTAGTACTTTGAGGGTGATGCAGAGTAAAGAAAAAACACTTCTGGGAAAAAGTTTTCTGGTTGATAGACATTTATCTAGGAAGAGAGCCATAAAAATGTTAACAGGCCTCTTGGCCAGAAGATAATGTAAACCACCTGAGACCTTTTGTATACAGGAGGGTATGCAAAAAGAAAGCCTGGTCTCAATGAGGGTCAGGACTGCTGCCCCTGCATAACTCTGCATATTCCATCATTTCTTTATGTACAGCTTGGGGTATATAAGCTGATTTTGAAAATAAAGTCTTGAGTCTTGCACCGATGCTGGGCTCCCCCATGTTGTTCTTTTCTCCCCTTTTCCGGCTGAATTCCCATCTGGAGTGCAGAGGCTCGCCAAGTCTACTTACTTGCCCTGGCTTCTAAGATCCATGCGAGAGGGAGCCCAAGGCAGGGCATCCTCCACTATTCAAGTGGGCGCCGGTGGCCTAACGTAGATGGTGCAAACCTCTTGTCTCGAGGTTTTATTAGTTTTCCGCATAAACCAAGCTATTCATCATCTTTTCTCCACTAATTCTCCTACTACACTCTCTTTTCCTAATCTCTTTATATTTCTAATTAAATAGTCCTTTTCCAGACTCCGACTCCATCCCCGCTTCGAATTCCCTGGATCCACCAGGGCTGGACCCCGGCATTCCTGGAAACTGTTGGGGTGGGGAGGTTAATGATGTAAAACTCTTGCTGTGCTAAGAGTTGAAACGCATCCTAGGACACTGGTCCAACCCTTCACTTTACAACCATAGTCAACAGGCTCGTGGAGGGGAAGCCACTTGCCTAAGGTCCCTCTGCTGGTGAGTGACAGAGCTGGGACTGGAGCCCAGGTCAGCACAACCCCAGGAAAGATGCAGTTTCTGCCACAACTACCTTCAAGCCTCCCACCCAAGTCATCTTCCCTTTCAAAAGCCTGTCTCTTCTGTAGTTCTCCCTGAGCTCTGCTCTGTGAATTCACGTACTTTTGGCCAGTCTGCCAATATAACTTCTCTGGTTTTGAGCCACAAGATGTCAAGGTTCTAGTGCAAGTCAGCCTGCACTTAAAGAGCCCTACTGTTACGCCAGGCACAGTGTTAAACATCAGAAACGCAAAGACGAATAAGCAGAGTCACCGTCTTTAAAGGCTTCTCTGGGGCCTCAGTGGTGAAGGATTTGCCTGCCAATGCAGAAATGTGGGTTTGATCCCTGGGTCAGGAATATTCCCTGGAGAAGGCATGGCAACCCACTCCAGTATCTGGTCTGGGAAATCCCATGGACAGAGGAGCCTGACAGCCTACAGTCCATGGGGCAGCAAACAGTTGGACATGACTTAGCAACTACACCACCACCAACAACACCATCCTTAAAGATTCACATGTGGCCAGCAAGGGAGCATCTGGAGTTCTTTTGACAAATCACCGGAACCCCTCCTGTTAAATGTTTTCTCCCTCTAAATCTTTAGGATGTGTTGGGCAGCTTTGAAAGTAGAGGTCTCCTGGTTACGCTGCCATCTGTAAGGTACTGTTCTGGGCCTGAGGGAGAGAACCCCCATTTTCCCATGCTTCCAGTTTACTAATCGATCTAGAGTCAGATAACCTGGATTTGAGTCATAGCGCTACCATTTACCATCTATAAGACCGTAAGCAAATTATCTAACTTTTCTGAACCAAGGCTCATGAAACCTCCCTTGTAAGACTGTTGTGCAAATCAAAGCAAGTAAATAACTTCCCCAGCTCCTTGCCTGGCACACAGGGAACCTCACTAATGCTACTTGCCTGATCTTTCTCTTGAGCGCTGGCCTTACATGGCTTTGTGCCATCCCCAGCATGATAGTTTCAAGGCTTGTTTGTTGAGAAACTCACTGTTGATTCCCTTCTGGTCCTGAGAAGGGATGGATGTCCACCTTCTTCCTTCCAAATGTGACTTTTGACCTCAAGTCTGCCGGACTCAGCCCCTCAGCCCCTCACTCAACGTAGCATCCCTTCCTGTCATCTATGCGCCCTCCAGCATTCCCAAGGGGTGGGCCACCTTGATCTAAGCCTCAATTCTGGTTTGAAGAAGTAAAAATGAAGAGAAGGCATGTGGGTGATACTTTCTGCAAAAGAGAAAACCCTCTTCCGCTTGATGCATTGTGAAAGACACATAGGATTTAAAGTCAGAAGACACAGGGAATCTTCAGGTGGTCCAGTGGTTAAGACTCCATGTTTCCAGTGCTGGGTCATGGCTTTGATTCCTGGTCAGGGAACTAAGATCTCACATGCCATGTGGCATGCCCCGCCCCCCCCCACCCCCCCCCACCACACCACC
>SJYX01017839.1:373016-383094 GCA_006410675.1 Oreotragus oreotragus
CCCCCCCCCCCGCCAAAAGTAATAATAATAATAAATAATAAAGTCAGAAGGCACATGTTGGATACCCAATTCTTCACTAATTGTCTAGATGACTCTAGTCACGCTAAGCTTGGGCTTCCTTATCTGTAAGAATACAACACTATTTTGTTTCGTTGTTGTGAAGATTAAATTTGAAAAGATATATGAAGACTCATAACAAAAAGGAAAGTACCACATCAATATTACTATTCTGCTTCCCTTCCTGTTCCTCTAACACATCTCAAGGACAGGCCTGGGCCAACTCTAGGGGAAGGCAGTTTTCTCCTTGCAGAGTCTCTGAATCCTGCCTCACCCTCTGCAATCTGAAAGAGCAGCGTCTTCTTCTCTCTGCTTAGCTGGGGGAGGCAAGGGTGGGTCCTGGAGCGGGGATATCAGAACTGTCTCCTCCATCTGTCTACTGGGGAGTGCTCTTGGCAAGGAGCAGCCCTCCAAATGCCGGAGGTGAAATCCATCATGGGGCCCCGGACTGAGATAAGATAGAGGAACGTAAATCAAGGCTCCCTGAGATAAGCAGGCAGCTTGGGGCCTAAAAAATGCAGCTCTCCTGCCAGCTGCCCACTTCTACAAAGAGCTATACTAGGGAAAGAGCTATACTAGGCGGGGAGGAAATCCACACCCTAGGATCTTCTTAGAAAAGAAGGAGGGACCCCAGCCTTCTCTCTCCCCGTCACCAAGTTCCAGCCAGAAAGGAGGAACAGGCATATTTACTGAGCCCCTTACAGCAGAAAAAAAAAAAAAACAAACAAACTCCCCCCGCCCCAAACTGTGAGGCCTACTGGCATCAGATTCTTTTTTCTTTTTTTCTTAATAAAGTAAAACTTTTATTTAAAATATTATGAGATTTTAAAAAAATGGTATGATAGTCAAGGATACGTTTCAAATAGTAAAACATAAAGTCAAAGAGATGGAAAAGAGATAGGAAATTAGAAAAACATCAAGGAGGTCCAACATCCAGATTATAGGAAGAACAGAGAAAACAGAAAAGTATAATACCAAAAACAAATCACAGCAACCAGATTTTGAAGACCGAGCTGAGCCTTTGCTTGAAAGGATCCAGGAGGGTCAAGCACAATAAGTGAAGATAAGCACAGTAAGGGAAATTTACACTGGTAAATGTCAAATCTCCAGAAATGAAAAAAAAAGGATCCCCAAAGCTTGTGGGAGCAGGGGAAGAACTCTGAATGGTACAGTATTGCTAGAAATCAGAGGTGCTTGTACTTCAACTTGAGAGCTTTCTGGTTTTAGTTTTTATTTATCTGTTTATGGCTGCACGGGGCTTTCACTGCTGTGTGCGCGCTTTTCTCCAGTTGCATCGAGCTGGGGCTGCTCTCTAGCTGGGGCACACAGGCTGCCGCTGTGGTGGCTTCCTGTGTTGCGGAGCACGGCTCTAGGCACGCGGGCTTCAGTAGCTGCAGCTCCCAGGCTCCAGAGCACAGCTTTGGCACACGGGCTTAGTTGCTCCAAGGCATGTGGAATCTTCCTGACCAGGGACTGAACTCATGTCCCCCATGGGACATGTATTTGGAGGTGCTGATTCTTCTGTGCACACAGACAAGACAGACAGGGAAGGCATCTGGGGAGGAGTCAGGGTTGGCACGTCTGTGCCACTGTCCAAGTTCAAAGCTGAAAGCTCAAGGGTAGGATGGCCATTGAGCTCACTGGCACTGCTTTGGGTGGAAGGCTCTAGGAAATTCCAGAATGTGGCATCAGATTCTAAGGGCAAAGTTTTGGGGGGAAGTCAGGCAGCCTGGGTTCAAATCCTGACACCCACTGTGTAATCTTAAACCTTTGAACCATCTCCCTCATCTCTGTGAACGTCAATTTCCAACAGAAAGAATTTACAGAATTTACAGAACAATTAATTTACAGAACAATTTTGAAGACTAAGTATGATCACTTTTGTAGAGCATTTGTAAAATGTCATAGGAAGTGCTTCATCAATGGCAGCTATACCTATGCATCATGTCGTTATATATAAGACTGGTAGTGATCGGGGAAACCAACACGTCACTAACTGTTCATCCAGTTTGTATAGAATTTCTCCAATTCTCTAAATGGAAACAAATCTGGTTGAGTGTTACTGAGGAGTGGACCTTCTCTTTGCCACCCTTCCCCAGGCTGTGACAGGAGTGTCATCATGATGTGTAAAGAGCTGCTTCTCCCCGACCCCTTCCCCCTTATCGCATATGTGTCTGTGTGACAGAAAACCTGTTAATAGACACCTAGAGAACCCTCTTGGAATGGAACTCGTTTGTAAGTCCAATCTCTTCATAAGTCCAACAAACTTAATCTAAGTACCCGATTAACACAATCAGCTACACAGTACTGTACTGGGTTTATAATATTTTTCCCACAAATAATATATAATGAACAAACATACACACACAAAGAAAACATTTTTAATCTTCCAGTCCAGTACCTTGAAAAGTGCAGCAGTAGAGTACAGCTGGCATAGGAGGTCTGGCCCCGAGTGAACAGGCAGGAAGAGCTACTGATGGAGAAGGGAGATGGGATGGGAGAGGGTAGAGCTGTAGGATCGTCAGCAACAGGAGACGGAGGACAAGATGCAATGTCACTAGAGCCTGACGTTGATGGAACTCATGTTCACATCTTTGAAAGTTTGCAGCTTGGAGGTTTCTATGTAGGGAAATTACTGTAATGACCAGGGTGGGCGTCCCCACGGGCAGACTCATTTCTGCCTTGGAAATAAACCCTCATCTCCTTAGCTGTCCTTCTAGCAACATAGTCATGCTTCCCTCCTTCATTATCAGTCAAGGCAAAATCACTTACTTTGTGCCTGGGTTGGGAGGATGGTGGGGGAAGTTGGTCTCTTGGTCCCTGATCTAAAGATAGCAATCTGATTTGAGAGGGAACCAACAAACTTGAGGTATTTCCAGGAGGTAGGAAACCAGGACTCAGTTCTGTAGAAGCTCATGATAGAATTGAAATGGGTTCATGGGGAACTGGAGGAGGGGATGTGGGCAAGTACTGGAGGGTCCTGAAAGATGGGCAAAAGCATGAGAATGGACTGACCCTGTCAGCCAAGGGGACCCTTTATGGCTTCTTGAACAAGGAAATTCCTTGAGGGGTATGGCATGTCTGGTGGGGCAGACTGACAGACCGCCTAAGAAAGTCGAAGAGTGGGACATAAGTTCAAGGTTTGGCTCAGCCACTTCCTGACTGTACAGGTGACGCCCAGACAGTTATCTGACCTCCCTCTGGGGTTTCCCATTTACAGTAACAAAGCCGAGCATATAGGCTTTGTCGTGTTACGTGGTAACACACATAAGCCCACTTGCTGCAAATGAATGGGTTATGATGACTGGAATGGGTGTGGGGGCCCTGCAGGAAGGGGCACTAGCTGCGGATGGGTGGGCCATGTCCCTCCTGCTGCCCTGCTCTGCTGGAGGCCAGGGAGGAAGCGTCCCCTCCCGTAGACTTGAGCCCTCTCTGGGGCTAAAACTGACAGTAAGAGGCAGACAGCTGAGCAGATCAGGGAGTGACAGAACATGAGTGGATATACAAATAGACAAGAGGAACGATCCCCATTGTATACACAAGAGCCTTTGGTAACACTCAGCCAATTAGAAAACTAATCTAAACAGCCACCGGCTTCCCGTCTCTTCAGAGCTCCTTCAAACAGCTGTTCAGGCTGCACTTGCTGCCGCTCCCAGCAAGCGCCTCGGATCTGCTCTTCGGTCTGGTTCCCCACTTGNGAGGAACGATCCCCATTGTATACACAAGAGCCTTTGGTAACACTCAGCCAATTAGAAAACTAATCTAAACAGCCACCGGCTTCCCGTCTCTTCAGAGCTCCTTCAAACAGCTGTTCAGGCTGCACTTGCTGCCGCTCCCAGCAAGCGCCTCGGATCTGCTCTTCGGTCTGGTTCCCCACTTGAACCTCAAGGGCTCCTCAAGAGCAGAGGATCATGTCTTCTCCACCCCCTGGACTTCCTCTAGGGTCCCGCTTCCTGCCTGAGCAGTGCTCCTCTGTCATCACCTCTGAAGCCCTCGCCAGTGCCCCAGTCACAGGGACCGTCTAGTCCTGCCCAGGTTGTAGTGCCCTTCACCTGGGAGGCAGAGAAGACGGCGTAGGAACAAAGCCTTTAAAGTCTGACAAATGTGAGTTCAAAATGTCCTAGATCTCTCGCTACTGTGATCTCTCTGAGACTCTGTTATCTCACCCAGAGAGAAGGTAGTAAGTGCACCTCCTAAATAGGGATTGGGCTTCCCTGGTGGCTCTGACAGTGAAGAATCTGCCTGCAGTGCAGGAGACCAGGATTCCATCCCTGGGTCAGGAAAATCCCCTGGAGAAGGGAATGACTACCCACTCCAATATTCTTGCCTGGAGAATTCCATGAAGAGAGGAGCCTTGCAGGCTACAGTCCATGAGGTTGCAAAGAGTCAGACATGACTGAGGGACTGACACTTCCAATTTTTTAAAATAGTGATTAAAAGCAAACATATATAAAAGAACCTAGCACACTATAAGCACATGTAAGTACACCGCACTCGCCATAACTATTGGGATGGTCATTGTTAACTGAGTCTTCTGAAGGCAGGAAACCACTGGACTTGTGTGTCAGGCAGACTCTCAGATGGTCGTGGACAATCCACATGTCCTGGTATTCACATTTCTGTGAAATCCCCTCCCTTGAGCCTGGCAGGACCTACCACTTGCCTCTAATCAATAGAACATGGCGAAGGTGATGTGACTTCATTTCTATTATTACGCTACACAAAGTTGCGACTTGCTTTTGTTGCCGTTGAGTTGCTCAGTCGTGTCTGACTCTTTGCAACCCCATGGACTGCTGCCCACCAGGCTCCTCCGTCCATGGGATTTCACAGGCAGGAACACTGGAGTGTGCTGCCATCCAGGGGACCCAAGGGATCTTCCTGGCCCAGGGACTGACACCACATCTCCTGCATCTGCAGGCAGATTCTTTGCCTTTGAGCCACCTGCGAGGTCCTACTTGCTCGCCTACTCTATCGTCTCCAGCTTGTGCTTTGTGGCAAGGACTGAAAGCAGCCTCTGGCTGAGGACAAGTTGGCCACCGAGGCCCTCAATCCAACAATTTTTGATCAGCTAAACTCTGCCCACTATCATCTGAGCCCGGAAGCGGATCCTTCCCCAGCGGAGCCTGCAGAGGAGGCTCCAGCCCTGGTCAAAGCCTTGATCAACAGCCGTGTGAGATCCCCTGAAGCCGAGGGCCCGGCTAAGCTGTGCTGGACTTCTGGCCCACAGAACCCATGAGAAAATAGACATGTATTGCTTTAAGCCACTGAGTTTTATGGTAATTCATTACATAGAAATAGATAACTAATATGATTTCTTGTATTTCTGGCATAGCCCTTGGCATAGGGTAGCAGTTAAACGTGTGTTGAGTGGATGGATGAATGAATGATGGTGACAGGTAAACCTATCAGGGTCTGAGGAAGTCTAGGCAGGGCGAGAGTGGGCTCTTTCCCAGAACTTTTACCTGTCTTTTGTCCCTTTCCCTCCCTCACCAATGACCCCAGGTTCCCCTTCCCTTCTCCAGTCCTCAGGACCTTTCTCTGCTTCTAGCTCCTGCCTCCAGTCATTCTCTCTGAATTTTCATTTTCTTCCTTAAAAAACAAAAACAAGAAGCAATCCAGCTCTCCATAATATATCTGATCTGGTGAATTGAATAACTTCTGATGGAAAGCAGTCTTGTCCAGAAAGCCTCTTACCCACCCTGTTCAGGAATGTGGTTGCTGCAGATATTAAAACAGACCTGCAGGCGTATGTAACGAGCAGGGAGCGCGTGCCAGGAATGAGGTCAGCCTGCACAGCGGGGCTTTTTACCTATGAAAAGTGCTGCTGCCCTGGACTGGAGCACAACAGGGCCCTTCCTTTCCCGAGCCTTCCCCTTAGAGGTACCCCATGGTGCTCCCCTAGTTTAATGCCTGAGCCATAACTTCCCGCCCAGTGCTGGTTCTCAAGGTCAGGAGGGCTGTGTCATCAGGCCTGCTAGAGAGGATGCCAGGATGCCTTTGTCCAAGTGGCTCCAAGTGGCTTTGGCTGAAGCATGTGGCCTCATGGCTGGCAGTAGGCACCCCCCGCCCCAATCCCGACTCCTTCCTCTTCTCGTCTCCTGTCTTCACTATTACCCTCCAGATAGTCAGAGGGACCTTGTTCAGGTGGAGAGGTATCAGGCTTCATTCCTCTGCAAGAGGTACTTCTCAGGGAAGCCGGAACTCCTGAGGCAGAAATGGGAGACTAGAAACCCTCATCCTGAAGGCTCCGCGCTGTAGAGCTGAGCTCCCACCCAGGCCTTGGGTTTTGCCCTAATTCTGCCGCTACAGCTGAATCTGGATGAGCCCGAGATGAAGCAGAACCCTTGTCAATGATCAGATTTCCCTCTTGTGCTGAGAAGCTCGGAGAACTAGGAGAGCCCTGACTCTATTTTCTGTTGTTCTTGTTTAGTCACTAAGTCGTGTCTGACTCTCTGGGACCCCAAAGACTTGTGGCCCACCAGGCTCCTCTGTCCACAGGTTTTCCTAGGCAAGAATACTGGAGGGGGCGTCATTTCCTTCTCCAGGGGCTCTTCCAGACCCAGGGATCGAACCTGAATCTCCTGCATTAACAGGCGAATTATTTACTGCTGAGCCATCAGGGAGGTAACTCTAACTATTCCAGTCTTCAAACTCAACAGCCTCACCCATGACAATCCTGATAATCATAATAACGACTAATATTTGCCTAAATGATTCCTGTACACAAAGTACCTTCACATGTACTATTTCTTACAAGAATCTTGCAGTATATGTTAGCCCCATTTTATAGGTGGCTCAGAAAGACTGTCGCATTTTCCCTGTTACACAGGGGACAAGACTAGGAATCTAAACCCCAGTCTGTCGACTCAGAGCCGTTTGTTCTTCCCAATGCTCACCCTGCCCCTCAATCTGTAATGCTCACTAGCCTCTAATTTTGCACCTCATTTGTACACTGATCAGTTTATGTTGAAATGGACCCACTGCATTGCCCAATCCCTGACCCTTTCACCTTAATCTTGGCCACTGCCAGCCTCTGGAGAGCTGGATTGAGTGTCTTCATCCAAAAGAGCAATGGCCTGACCCCTGGCCTTCAAATTTTGCCTCTGGCACGAACGAGGGGCATGACTCTGAGTAGGCTGCCTCACTTTTCTAGGTATTGTATTGTGGAAGTCTCAAACAGTCTGCTCTTTGAGGTCATTTTTTCACTCTGGTTCTTTCACTCAGAAACTGTCTGGTTCTTTGACTCAGTTTCTGGTTGGCCTCCCTCTTGGGGAGGGACGATTTCCCAAGGCCTTGGGAAAATGACTCAGCCCGTTGCCATCTGGAGCTTGGGCTGGGAGAGGGGAGGACTTGGCCAGCTATTCCAAAGATGATATGAGGACACTGTTCCCCTTACTCCACCCGAAAAAGTCCCTCTATCTCCCTTTCTCCAACCTTCCACGGCATCAATGTGATGTCTTTTAGTTTAGAATACAAGCTCTTCAAGGCCTTTGTCGTTGTCATTGACCAGCCCAACCTGGGTATCACACCAGTCAGCCCGGCACGCCACTGATCTCACCGGATGTCTGTGAGCTTGGGCTGAAGGTTATCCACAGTCCCCATACTTAGGGAGCCCCAGGGGCCCTGCAGCTGCTCCCAGCTGTACAGCTGAACAATGCAGCGTCTGTCAGGTCTCCCACTGAGCTTCTTTTAGGGAGTGTTCGGGTTGCAGCGCTAACTGGAGGCATCTCAGCTGCTTCCCGCCCCTTGAGTCCCTGCACAAATTCCTAAGCAAAGATGACAGTCCATCCAGGTCTGTATCTGATCACAACCCCCGGAGCTGGGGGTGGGTCACCAAAGAATTTCCCCATCAACGCAAAGCAAAGAGACACACTTTCTAGGCTGGATAGATCTCCAAGGATAAAATGCACCTGGGTCTCTGCTTCCAGGAACAGAGGCAGCAGCGTAGCTAGATTTTCAGAAATCTTTGGGCAATGTTGTGGCCTCCATAATATTAAGAGAAACCCAAGACAGACGGTAGGTGTTGCTAGAGGCATCAGAGGGCAGACACACAAATCATAATCACAGAAAACTAGTCAATTTAATCACACGGATCACAGCCTTGTCTAACTCAATGAAACTAGGCCATGCCGTGTGGGGCCACCCAAGACAGGCCGGTCATGGTGAAGAGGTCTGACGGAATGTGGTCCACTAGAGAAGGGAATGGCAAACCACTTCAGTATTCTTGCCTTGAGAACCCCATGAACAGTATGAAAAGGATACTGAAAGAGAAACTCCCCAGGTCAGTAGGTGCCCAATATGCTACTGGAGATCAGTGGAGAAATAACTCCAGAAAGAATGAAAGGATGGAGCCAAAGCAAAAAAACACCCAGTTGTCGATGTGACTGATGATAGAAGCAAGGTCTGATGGTGTAAAGAGCAATGTTGCATAGGAACCTGGAATGTTAGGTCCATGAATCAAGGCAAATTGGAAGTGGTCAAACAGGAGATGGCACGACATTCTAGGAATCAGTGAACTAAAATGGACTGGAATGGGTGAATTTAACTCAGATGACCATTATATCTACCACTGTGGGCAGGAATCCCTTAGAAGAAATGGAGTAGCCATCATGGTTAACAAGAGTCTGAAATGTAGCACTTGGATGCAATCTCAAAATGACAGAATAATCTCTGTTTGTTTCCAAGGCAAACCATTCAGTATCCCAGTAATCCAAGTCTATGTCCCAACAAGTAATGCTGAAGAAGCTGAAGCTGAACTGTTCTATGAAGACCTACAAGACCTTTTAGAACTAACACCCAAAAAAGATGTCTTTTTCATGACAGGGGACTGGAATGCAAAAGTAGGAAGTCAAGAAATACCTGGGCAAATTTGGCCTGGGAATGCGGAATGAAGCAGGGCAAAGGCTAATAGAGTTTTGCCAAGAGAACACACTGGTCATAGCAAACACCCTCTTACAACAACACAAGAGAAGACTCTACACATGGAAATCACCAGATGGTCAACACCGAAATCAGATTGATTATATTCTATGCAGCCAAAGATGGAGAAGCTCTATACAGTCAGCAAAAACAAGACCAGGAGTTGACTGTGGTTCAGATCATGAACTTCTTATTGTCAAATTCAGACTTAAATTGAAGGAAGTAGGGAAAACCACTAGACCATTCAAGTATGGCCTAAATCAAATCCCTTATGATTATACAGTGGAAGTGAGAAATAGATTTAAGGGACTAGATCTGATAGAGTGCCTGATGATGTATGGAGGGAGGTTTGTGACAGTGTACAGGAGACAGGGATCAAGACCATCCCCATGGAAAAGAAATGCAAAAAAGCAAAATGGCCGTCTGGGGAGGCCTTACAAATAGCTGTGAAAAGAAGACAGGTGAAAAGCAAGGGGGAAAAGGAAAGATATAAGCATCTGAATGCAGAGTTCCAAAGAATTGCAGGGAGAGACAAGAAAGCCTTCTTCAGCGATCAATTCAAAGAAATAGAGGAAAACAACAGAATGGGAAAGACTAGAGATCTCTTCAAGAAAATTAGAGATACCAAGGGAACATTTCACGCAAAGATGGGCTTGATAAAGGACAGAAATGGTATGGACCTAACAGAAGCAGAAGATATTAAGAAGAGGTGGCAAGAATACACGGAAGAACTGTACAAAAAAGATCTTCACGACCCAGATAATCATGATGATGTGATCACTAATCTAGAGCCAGACATCTTGGAATGTGAAGATGTCAAGTGGGCCTTAGAAAGCATCACTACGAACAAAGCTAGTGGAGGTGATGGAATTCCAGTTGAGCTATTTCAAATCCTGGAAGATGATGCTATGAAAGTGTTGCACTCAATATGCCAGTAAATTTGGAAAACTCAGCAGTGGCCACAGAACTGGAAAAGGTCAGTTTTCATTCCAATCCCAAAGAAAGGCAATGCCAAAGAATGCTCAAACTACCACACAATTGCACTCATCTCACACGCTAGTAAAGTAATGCTCAAAATTCTCCAAGCCAGGCTTCAGCAATA
>SJYX01017839.1:385018-419904 GCA_006410675.1 Oreotragus oreotragus
AACTTACATACAGAGTACATCATGAGAAACGCTGGGCTGGAAGAAACACAAGCTGGAATCAAGATTGCCAGGAGAAATATCAATAATTTCAGATATGCAGATGACACCACCCTTATGGCAGAAAGTGAAGAGGAGCTAAAAAGCCTCTTGATGAAAGTGAAGGAGGAGAGTGAAAAAGTTGGCTTAAAGCTCAACATTCAGAAAACGAAGATCATGGCATCTGGTCCCATCACTTCAAGGGAAATAGATGGGGAAACAGTGGAAACAGTGTCAGACTTTATTTTGGGGGGCTCCAAAATCACTGCAGATGGTGACTGCAGCTGTGAAATTAAAAGACACTTATTCCTTGGAAGGAAAGTTATGACCAACCTAGACAGCATATTCAAAAGCAGAGACATTATTTTGCCAACAAAGGTCCGTCTAGTCAAGACTATGGTTTTTCCAGTAGTCGTGTATGGATGTGAAAGTTGGACTGTGAAGAAAGCTGAGCGCCGAAGAATTGATGCTTTTGAACTGTGGTGTTGGAGAAGACTCTTGAGGGTCCCTTGGACTGCAAGGAGATCCAACCAGTCCATTCTAAAGGAGACCAGCCCTGGGTGTTCTTTGGAAGGACTAATGTTGAAGCTGAAACTCCAACACTTTGGCCATCTCTTGTGAAGAGTTGACTCATTGGAAAAGACCCTGATGCTGGGAGGGACTGGGGGCAGGAGGAGAAGGGGACGACAGAGGATGAGATGGCTGGATGGCATCACTGACTCGATGAACATGAGTTTGGGTGAACTCCAGCAGATAGTGATGTACAGAGAGGCCCAGCATGCTGCAGTCCATGAGGTCTCAAAGAGTCAGACATGTCTTAGCAACTGAACTGCAACAACTCATTTCCATAGCTACCTTAGTCTTCTGGGCTTCAGGTCTTAAGACTTGAGACCTGAGTTTGCAAGACTTATCTTCTCCCCAAAACTGCTGTGAGTGATCCCAGCAAACTCGAGCGGTCTGTTCATTCCCATGGTCCTTTCTCTGCCACTTCCTCGATGCTAAGGGCTTAGTTGATCATTTTTGCTGAGGCACTGACCTTTACATTATCTTTTCCCAGTTTTGCTTTCATGCTCATGTCAGTGTCTGTCCCCCACACTCCATAAGCCGGGAGCACCTCCAGCATGCAGGCCAGTTCTCCTCCTTCCCCTCTCAACTGCTGTCAGTGTTTGCCTTTCTGATTATTGAGTCTCAGCAAGTTCCACCTGGGAGCTACCCCCTGATTGCAGTTCCACCTCACTTTCTGTTGGGCTGGGGCCTGGAAGCGTGATAAGGTTTTGGCTGGCTGTCAAGGGACTGGCTGGTCCCTAAGGCCAATGTTGGGGGAGATGAAGGGGAAAATGACTCCCATGATATAAATAGTGTTTCAGATGGAAATGAAGGCCCTCCAGCACCCCACCCACTCTAACCCTCCTCCTTACACCAAGCATCCTGGCCTGCCAAGACAGCAGTGCTCGTACGACACCCAGAGGGACCATTACTTAGGGCAACTGGCCCCAGGGATGTGTGGAAGGGAAGAGACCAGGCAGGGGACATACAGAGGATTAGGGGAGGTGAGACCCAAGCCAGGTGCCCAGCTCCACCCTCTGCTGCCTCCAAGAGCAGTCTGGTTTCAAAACAAGTTGGAGCAGAGATGGGGGGTGGGGTTTGCAGAGCCAAGTTTATAGGCACTCCCGTATTCTCAGCGGCTCCCTCCTCACACATTCCTCTGCATTTTTCCTTTTATTAATGTGGCATCTATCCCAGGCCACTTTATGGAACCATGTATGTTTTTACTTATGCCCTGATTGGGTCTGATCGTGTCTCTCCCTCTGAAGACCCCTTAGATCTTGTTCAAGGCCTCCCCACAGCCCCTGCAAGGACATGTCAGTCACCATGGGATCCTGCGGCTTCCCTTGTGGCTCAGCTGGTAAAGAATCCGCCTGCAATGTGGGAGACCTGAGTTCAGTCCCTGCCCCCAGAGAAGGGAAAGACTACCTACTCCAGTGTTCTGGCCTGAAGAATTCCATGGACTGTATAGTCGACGGTTCGCAAAAACAGTCAGACACGACTGAGCGACTTTCACGTCTCTTCATGGGATCTTGGGCTCCATCAAACCCCAAGGGCTCCTTTGCGTTTTTGATGACACCAGGGACTTCAGTGAAGTAGGGTCACACCTCAGCTGGACCTGAATTTGATGACCCACCCAAATCTGAAATGACTTCTGGCTCTTGCCCGAAAGATTGAAGCTGCCCCAGACAATGAAGATGAAGATTTCCCAAGGAATATGCTGTAAGCCCCAAAGGCCATTGCTGGAGAGCAGCTCTGATAAACATCAGCTTTCTAAGGACCTGCTTGCAAAGTGTGGCCTGCATTTCTGAGCAGTCAGACTTTGGCAGGTTTATTTGAAAAAAAAAAGACACTTGTTAGTTTCAGGAACTCTCCTCTTCGCCTTTCCTTCTTTAGATCATCAGTTGGGCTGCCCTTGTGGCTCAGCTCATAAAGAATCTGCCTGCAATGCAAGAGACCTGGGTTCAATCCCTGGCTTGGGAAGATCCCCTGGAGAAGGGAAAGGCTACCTACTCCAGTATTCTGGCCTGGAGAATTCCATGGACTGTACAGTCCATGGGGTTGCAAAGAGTTGGACACGACTGAGCGACTTTCACTTTCACTTTCCAAGAGGACCAAGACCATGGTCTGAAGTTGACTGACACTCTTCAAGCTCCGTTTCATCCCTGTTTCCCCATGTATGTTAGCTGCTTAGCCGTGTCCGACTGTTTGTGATCCCATGAACTGTAGCCCACCAGGCTCCTCTGTCTGTGGGATTCTCCAGGCAAGAATACTGGAGTGGGTTGCCATTTCCTTCTCTGGGGATCTTCCTGATCCAGTGATTGAACCTGGGTCTTCTGCATGACAGGCAGATTCTTTACCATCTGAGATATAGGGAAGTCCCATAGTGGTCCCCTAGTATCTGGAAGACATTCTGTTTCAGAGACATGAAGCAGCAGGCAGGGCGGCATGCCCGCGGTTGTTGGAAAACTACTCGCCCTCTCAGAGCTGCATTTTCGTCCTCTGAGAAAGGAGGAAAGTCGTGCTTACTTTGGAGGGTAATGAGAACTAAATGAACTGACATTTGTAGGAGGCCTGCTACTTTGGAGGCATTGAGTAAATGGTAGGGATTTTTGTTACAATGGAGGTAGGGACCTCTTTTTGAGAATATGCTTTGGCATATTCTCCCCATGTTCGTCCTGGCCTCTCCCGTCCCTCTCCCACTGCAGGAGTCCTTCCCGAGATGTCTGTGGACAACATCGAACTCCCTGATCCCTTCTCGACAGCAAGCGTCTCTGAGCCTTTTGGGAAATGTCATTCTGGGATTGTTTTTCCTGTTGTCAGCAGGCTCTGGAAGAGGCTTTAGCCCCACGGGGCTTGATGTGGGAAGTTTTTACAGGTACCGTTCATCTGGCTGGCAGATGGAGCTTTGCTGCAAGATACAGTTCTGTCTTCCAGATAGGAGATGGGACCTGGGGTGCGCTGGTCTCTCTCTGCTTGGAGCCAGTGGGGTACACTCAAGGTCTGTCACCCTCTTCCAACCCCCCAAGTCCCTGAATCAGCTTAGACGGGCATGATCATATCTTGACCCTCAAATTCACATTCCAGCAATCACCTGACTATCTTTCCCCCACCCTCAGCACACACGCAAATGATGGTATTTCCATTGTGCGTGCCTGTTCAGTAGCGTCCAACTCTTTGTGAACCCATGGACTGTAGCCCGGGAGGCTCCTCTGTCCATGGGATTCTCCAGGCAAGAATACTGGAGTGAGTTACCATCTCCTCCTCCAGAGGATCTTCCTGACCCAGGGACTGAACCCAAATCTCCCGCATTGGAAGGTGGGTTCTTTACCACTGAGCCTCCTGAGAGATTAGAGTAATACTGGGTAATAGTTGTGGATACAATAGATGTTTCTCCACCAAGAAGAACTACATTCATTCCAACACTCTCTAGGAGGTGAAACAGGATACAGAGGGCTTCTCAAGCAAGTCCCCACACAGAGGAGCTTTCTCTCTGACGAAAGATGGAGGAGTAAGTCATGGTCTGTGACCGAGCTCTCTTCTCCTAGTAACATGGCATGGGATAGCAGTAGTCCCAAAATTCTGCCCCCAGAGTCCCATCTCTGCTTTCACAGAGTGGGAATATACCCTGACCATTGGTAGCTCTGGTCCAGTCTTATTTGAGTCAGGCTTGTTTGGGAATTTTATGCTAAAACACTCCCTTTCTCATCATTTCTGGTCAAAGTGCTTTGGGTCCCAAGGGGGAGAAACCCATTCACATACAAAAAGTGGATAGGGACTTTCCTGGTGGTCCAGTGGTTAAGACTCTGCACTTCACTGTAGGGGATGTGGGCTTGATCCCAGGTGGGGAAACTAAGATCCTGCATGCTAAGCAGCCAAAAAAAAAAAAAAAACTACTGGAGGACAAATAAGTGAAGAACCAGGCCTCAGAGTTCTCCTCCTGGGCTACAGAGTCTCCTGTCTAAACTTTTCTGTGGATTACTTGGTTTGCCTGTGGTTTCACCCTAGGGGTCCAGGCTCAAGTCCTCATTGAAAAAGAAGTCTCAGTCCAGCTCTCTACAACTAAATGGCTGAAGAGTCTATGATTTTTTATTTCAGACTCAAAAAACTATTTATTTTTGGCTGCTCTGGGTTCCTCGCTGTTGCACACAGGCTCTCTCCAGCTGCTGCGAGCCCGGGTCTCCTCTTCGTGTGGTGCGCAGGCTCCTCATTGCGGTGTCTTCTCTTGTTGCTGAGCCCAGGCTCTAAGTGCACAAGCTTCAGTAGCTGCAGCACATGAGGTCAGTAGCTGTGGCACATGGGCTTCGTCACTCCGCAGCACGTGGGATCTCCCCAGACCAGGGATCAAGCTCGTTTCTCCTGCATTGGCAGGCAGATTCTGTGCCATTGTGCCACCAGGGAAGCCCCTTATTTCAAAGTTTTTGAGAGGAAAAGCTGAGTGGCTGTAAGTCCTGCCAACGCCCCGCTGACCTCAGGCATCCACTGCTCGTGGAAGGCGCTGTGGCTGAGGGTGGAGCACGAGAGACACAACCTCTAGGAGGGAACTGGGGGTGACCGTGGGGAACAGCTCCCTGAGAAGCAGACATGTCCCTCCCGGAGGTGTGTCTCAGCCCCACGTGCTGCTGGGGTTCATCAAGGGATGGGGGGGGCATTCATCCTCAGAGAAGCTACCTCTCTCAGGAGCAGATCTCAAACGCTGGGAACTGGAGTCCTGTGGAAACGCTCTCACCTCCACAGCTCTGAGAACAGGTGAAATTTCTCATGGAGACTCAAGGGGGTGGTGTCTTGGGAAAGCAGCGCTGGATTGGGAGTCCAGGGCCCTGCTTCTGACTCCAGCTCAGCCCCTAACCCAAAGAATGCCCTCCAAAAAATAGTCTTCACCCTCTGGCTCTTGTAGCCACCCTGGTGGCTCAGATGGGAAAGAATCTGCCTGCAATGCAGGAGACCTGAGTTCCATCCTTGGTTCAAGAAGATCCCCTGGAGGAGGGCTTGGCAACCCACTCCAGTATTCCTGCCTAGAGAATCCCATGGACAGAGGAGCCTTGCAGGTTACAGCCCATAGGGTCACAAAGAGTCAGACACAGCTGAGTGACTAATACTTTCTAATTTTCTGGCTCTTAGATTCACCATCAGTGAAAAAAAATTAATAATAGTAATAAATTTACAGTGTTGAGTTTAAACATCTTCAAGGCCCTTTCCAACCCCTGAGAATTCCCTACCTTCACTGGCCAGCCCCTCCCCCTGCCCCTCATTGCCAGCAATTTCCCAGAATGGAGCTCTGTGACCCATGACTTTGGTGGAGTCCCTGCCAGCCACGTCTCTGTTAGGACAGACCACACTTCCCTGGCGACTTGTCCCTGCCAGAAACTTCCCAGCCTGGCCCTGCACTCATCCAAGAAAATCCAGGCAGGGCGTCCCATGGAGAAGGGTGAGGAACCCAGACTTCAACAAGCCCACTTATTTCTGCGCTTCGAAGAAGCTAAGGGCACGTCCTAAACTTTTGCTCTCTGACCATGCTCAAGAGGGCAGGCGAGGATCCTTCTAATAGGGGGTTTTCCAGCGGGCCCAGTGAGGCCCGGGGAAGCTGAGGGAGTGGGTGAGCAAAAGCCACAGAGGGCAGGGATGGCAAGTTACAAGGAATCCCAGAGGGAGAGCAGAAAACATGGGTCCCAGGGAAAGATGGCAAGGGCAGTCATTTGCGCCTCTGGGCTGGAAATGAGCTACATTCAGAGAAAATATGCAAAATGCCTCACTAATCGGCACCTGTTCATTCAGGAGTCAGTGGCCCTGGCCCTCGGCAGCTGAGGTCCAGCCTAGCTTTGGGTCTCCTCAGGGAAGGAAACCCAGTACACTGAGATTCACTCGAGTGTTGAAAGAGGCCATGGTCATAAGTGGGGTGGAGAGAATGAAGGTGCTCTCAGCCTCCATCGCTCTATCCTGGCCCCTAATGGTCTGTTACACAAACCTCCTCTCCCCCACCCAACCCCAACCACAACCCAGGCAGATGGCTGCAAAGTCTGCAGGGGCCTCTGAGCATTCCCTTGGCTCACAGCCACATTCCAGAGCAGCATATGTTTCATCTCAAGCCCTCAAGGTTTGCACTTCCAAGTGGAGCCAAAGAAAAAACCTTGGCCGGGCTGCACATGCCTTCGGAGAGGTGGGGGTGCCGGAGGCCAGCAAGGGGGGCAGGAGCTGTCACGTCAAGGAACATCTGTGGGTGTGTGTTAGTCACTCAGTCATGTCCAGCTCTTTGTGACCCCATGGACTATAGCCTGCCAGGCTCCTCTGTCCATGGGATTCTCCAGGCAAGAATACTGGAGTGGGTTGCCATGCCCTCCTCCAGGGGATCTTCCCAACCCAGGGATCGAACCTGCATCTCCTGCACTGCAGGTGAACTTTTTACCATCTGAGTGCAAAGCTATCCAGCATCGGGGACACGCTCCTTCCTAACTCCAAACTCCTCTGGGCACCCACCCAGGAGCCTGCGCATTCCTCCGACCTCATATTCCAGTTCTGCACCTCCATCTCAGCTCCTGCCCCTCCTGAATTGAGGGCTCATAGCCCAAGGCTGCATAGAATGAGGAAGGAAACGGAGGTGTGCCCCGATGCCTCCACGTCCCTGTAGAAACGCCTGGATCTCACCTCCCTTTGCCCCATCGTGCTGCTCTGAGGGGTGAGTGTCCTATCCTTGAGCTGCTGAGAGACACCAAGGCCGGAGGAGGGGTAGGAAAGATGCAGTGTTGGATGGAAAGAGACAGGAGGAGGAGGAGAGAGACGAGGTCGACTGGGGGCTGAAGCTTGGAAGGGTCTCTGGCTGGAAGAGAGAGGCGGGGTCTCCTCTGGTGGGCGGGGAAGGAGGGGGGTCCCCATCCTCGGGGGTTCTGCTCTGTGGTAAGCGAGGGGATTTCTGACAGCAAAGTAAACTGTGGTGTGTGAGTTTACCCAGCTCCAATAAGCAGTGTTTGGAGTGTTTAATGTTTCCATCCCACCAAATTAGTTGACAGGCACTGAACTGCAGCCCGCCCCTGGCTGTCCTTTGGGAAGGTACAGGGTGGGGAGGTGAGGAGAGGGCTGTCAGCAAAGCCAGGGTCCCTGACACAACCCAGGAGGGGAGACTTGGGTGGGACCTGGGAGTCAAGCTATCACAGTCCCCAAGTTCCCCAGCAAGGAAGAAGAGGCTGAACTGCAAGTCACCCCTGCATCCCATCCCCTCCCTGCATTTGGCCCAGCCCAGCCCGCACAGGCCACCTTCTACAGGGTCTGTTTGTTTTTCTCGTTGTAGTCTCTGTATGAAATGCCCGCCTGCGGGCTACGGTGTCAAAGAGCCATGCAGAGACAAGCAGAGGGCACTTGAACCGCAGAATAAATCAGGAAGACACCAGAGCTCAGCGCCCAAGAATAAAGTAAATTAACCCTGGCGTGATGCCCGGGGACGATGTGCTGGTGGGTTTTGTGCTAAGTATGGATGAATGGGTGGAAATATTAGGGGAAAAGAGTTCTACTTTTCTTCAAGCCAGGGAAGCTCCTGGGAAGCAAGTGGCTTCTGAAAGGCTCTTCGAGTGAAACAGAGAAGGAAGTTCAGACAGAAGGGCATTTCCGGGAGTGAAATGAACAGAACACAGAGCAGGAGGGAAGAGAACCAGGTGGTGCCTCCGGAAAGTGAGAGCACAAAAGGGCAGGGACAGGTTTGGAGCAGGAGGAGACGGGGAAGAAGCGAGTGAGCTGTGGGCACAGAGCCAGGCGCTGGCCCCAGCTCAACAGCGAAGGGTTTATCCTCTGCAGTCCTGGGCTGCCGCTGCTTCCTCCTCCTCACACACGCAGGGAATTAGAGGTGACTGTGGACCTACAGGGGCTCCCTGGTGGCTTAGACAGTAAAGAATCTGCCTGCAATGTAGAGACCCAGGTTCGATCCCTGGGCACGGAAGATCTCTGGAGGAGGAAATGGCAACCCATTCCGGTGTTCTTGCCTGGAGCATTCCACAGGCAGAGAGGCCTAGCAGGCTATAGTCCATGGGGCTGCAAAGTCAGACACACTGGACCTACAGAGCAAGGGGAGGTAGGCAGGTGATGGGGAAGAGGGACGGTGCCACGACACAGCCCAGGCTGAGGTCTAAGACATGGGATGCCTATCGAGCTGTTGGGCATAGAGAAGGGCATGTGGCCATGTTGTTAGGGCAGGCGCAGCAAGGTGTGGGAGCAGCCTGGACCTGTAAGGTTAGAAAGAGAAAAAGCAGATGGTGGTTCACTGCTCGGGACAAGGGGACTGGAGAGAGCTTGAGAACGCAGGTTGGGGTAATGTGTGTGTGGAGGTGTATCAGCGTGACACAGCTGCCAGCATAACTGTGCACCAACTCAGTCTAATTTAACTCAGACTCCTGAGTCACAACTCTTTCACCTCTGCAACAGTGTTTTAAAATACCCCCCTAGAAGCGGAGAGGAGGAGTAGATTAGTAGCTTCAGATGGACTCCCACAAGTTTCTGGGAAGCCAGCAGAGGACGGGGATAGGAAGAGGGTGGTGTGGGAGGGACGATGTTCACAGATGGGAGGGCCTGCTTCCCACTCCCCTTCTCAACCAGAGCAGCTCCGTGTTGTCTGTGCATTTGTTTATGTTTTTGTGCAAGATTTCCCTGAAAGAAAGGCTTATCATTGCAAGCCTGTATGAGTGTAGTTTGCAAACCACTAAGGTATAATTTCTCTTGGGAGTCCCTACCAGCTACAAGAATTCTGACTCTGTGAAGGAACATGCATGCGGTGAACACACAGGTGAGCTTTGAGGCACATTTCCCAGATTCAAATATCCCATCTCACTGTCAGATTGTTCGTTTTCTTTCTTTTTTTTTTTAATTCAGAAAAAATATAGTCAGCACAAGCACTGTAAGTCTCACCTCTTTTCATCTGGTTCAGGAGTGGGAGAAATAGCACCGATTTTTATCATTCCTCCAACCTGGACCCTTGGCAGACATCACAAGTCAATAGCAACACTCTTAGAAAAATAACAACGACAGTCTTGGGATTGGTCTAAACAGAGCGTTGCAGACACCCACCTTCCCAATCAGGAAGAGTCAGTAGATGAGCTTAAATCTCCCTGCCTGCCCAGATTTGGTTGGTATCTGACTCCAAGAAGGCTAAGCTAAAAGGACCACCACCACGGCCCAAACCAGTGTCCTTTGTGGTCTCGAGGACCTGTAGGACAAGGTGCTGGCCTGTAATGCCAAAGGGGCATGAGAGCTGGCCTTAATTTGGGAGGTAAGTGCTTCAAACTCGCCTGCGAGCCCCCTGGGCCCTGGAGCAAGAGGCCCACAGTGCAGAGGAAACAGCCATTTTTCATACCTTGCACTCTATTCAGGGCTAGGGACAGTTACCATATATGACTTTGAACTCTAGCTTTATATCTTCAGACTGCCCCCATCTGTTTATTCTCTACAGTTACTGCGGAGCTTAGGAAAAACTATAAAGGACTTTGAACTTGTTTGAAGGGGAAGAATAAAAAGAGGCTGATGGACTTCCCCGATCGTCCAGTGGTTAAGACTCCGTGCTTCCAGGGCAGGGGGCATGGGTTCTATCCATGTCAGGGAATGAGAGCCCACATGCCTCAAAGCTCAGCCAAAAAGAAATTTTCTTTTTTTTTTTTTTTGTAAAGAGGGTGGGCAAGACAGACTGGTTTCCAAATCAAAAGTCATCCTGGGATACAGTAGTCGCCTATTGGGGGTGGGGGTGGGGTTGGAGAAAGCAATCTCCTATTCTCACTTCCATTTCCTTAGGGAGAAGGAAGAAGAAGCCTTGGAATGATATGGAAAGGAGGCACAGCAAATGAAACAAGACAAAAAAGTTGAAAACAAGGTGTTGAAGGGGGTTTGAGTGATGGTTTTTGTTTTAAATCAGGCGAACTATCTTTTCAAAAGAAATTGGACCGCAAATCTGCTAGAATATAAACAGGTCAAAGGAGCTGCTCTGGTCCAATGTGGCTCTCTCTTGGTTCTGCTCCTCCCCCTCTACCCTCCCACTCTGGACTCAGAGCCTTGCGATCATTGCCTGGGGTCACCAGCCTGTTGACTCCAGAGCAGTCGCTTTCACAGCCCCCTGGCCGCATTGTGTCTGGCACACAGGGGGCCCTCGGTAAGCATTTGTGGAATAAACAGATCCGCCACAACTATGCTGTCCATTGACACAGTTTACACAGCGCTTTCACAGGAGTTTTCTGGGCTGAAGGTCGACCTTCACCCCACATCCATGGGCCGTCTCAGCCGGGCCAGTCCCTCTGGAGTCTGAGCGTCAGCCCATGAGCTCTGGCCTCTCCGTCTGAAAGGGCTCCAGGTGCCAGAACTAGATGCTTCCTCTGAGAAGCCACCTTCCTGCCCTGCCTTGTCCCTGAGCTGTGACCCGGCCTAGAGGCCCTCCTTTCCTCGTCCCCACCGCCTCTCTGGGTGGAGAGCACTAACACGTGGGAGAGGCCGTGGGGAGACGCGGTCCAGCAGGAAGTAGACGGTGTCCTGTGAGGCCCAGGGAGAGAAGGCCGTGTCATTTGTGGGGGCAAAGGGTGCCCACCTGGCTCAGGCCCCCTCTCTCGTGTTCTCCACCCCCGGCCCCGCCCAGTCTTCTGGAAAAAGACGCATGTGTTCTCTCCAGGGCCTTCAGGATCCTCTCCCTGTCCCTGGCACAGGCCCTCCGATCTGGGGACAGGAGAACAGCACAGGTTCCCCACGGGGAGGCCGGGGGGGCGGAGCCAGGCCTGGCTGGGCCTCCGGGCCAGCCTGCCCTGGCCCCGGGGTTTAATAAACTCCAAGAGAGGTTTTCAAAGGCCACTTGATCTTCCCCATCAGGCAGCCCCCGTCTCCCTTTCAGGCCCGCGGGACTGGAAAGAAAAAAACCTCTCAATGAACAAGGCGGCCAGAGAAAGCTGAGCTGCAGGGCACCTTCTATGAATTTCTGATGAGCACACGGTCCTGACTCCTGGGTCCCGGCCCAGTGCAGTCAGGGATGTTAGTTTAAGTCATTTCGCACGGTTCACTGGCTCTCTGAGAGCCGCTTGTCTCCAGCCTGGCCCTCTCTAACAAGCTCTTTTTACTCAGGGCTTCTCTGAGCAGAGACCTCAAACAATAGCAGCTTTCAAGGGGCTCGGCCCCTCCTCTGGCGGCTTCTGTCTCCCGCCCCTTGGCCCTGCTCCGCCCTGCTCCCTGGCCTCTCTGCCTTGCCCACCTGAACGTCCCACCCAGTCCAGGGCCTGACACAAAGTAGAGATTCAGGGAAAATGTGTCCCTTCCTCCCTCCCTCCGTCCCTTCTTTCCTTCCTTCCTCCTCTCCTTCCTCCTCCTCCACTGTCCTCGCCCTTCCTCCCCATGAGTGGGCACACATAAGTAACTACGCTCTCGAGAGCAGGCTACCTTGTCCCTAGAATACTTCTGTGGCTGACATCCCCTGGGGTTGTGCAGTGAAGAGGTCAAGGACGTCTCACCTGACACTCTGGGCCTGCTGGGCCCCTCAGACCTCTTGAAACTTGGAACAAGCCCCTCCTCGCTCTTCTCTGAGCACCAGGGGCCTGCAGGGCTGTGGGTCCAGGCAGGGCCCTCTGCCCCCAGGACAGTGGGCGTGTCTCCACCTGGCAGGTGCTCTCGTGTCCTCTGTTCCAGCTGCTTTTTCTCCACCGTCCCCTTGGTTGCCGAGGAGAGTGAGGAGCCAGCTCCCTGTCCTCCCCACCCCTGGTCTCCTTGCTGGGTAACGAGTCTTCAGAGTAAACTCCTGGGGAAGAGGAGACGCTTATCAATAGATGTTTAGATTAAACCTCCAGCCAAAATAAACAAAGTTCCTATCAAGACAAGTCACTATTTTGGCTTAATGAGAGCATCGCCTTAACCTGTGGGTCCTTTGTTGGTGACCTTTGCCCTGGGGACTCTGGAATGCTTTGGACATTCCCTCTGGGAGAGGTTCTGCCCCACTCCTGAGGCACCTGTCAGCAATTAAAGGTCTCCTCCCCAGAGGACTGGGCACCGCCTTTGGGTTCCAGGGTCACTTCTGTTTCAAGAGTCCTTGTCCCTAGAATACTTCTGTGGCTGACATCCCCTGGGGTTGTGCAGTGAAGAGGTCAAGGACGTCTCACCTGACACTCTGGGCCTGCTGGGCCCCTCAGACCTCTTGAAACTTGGAACAAGCCCCTCCTCGCTCTTCTCTGAGCACCAGGGGCCTGCAGGGCTGTGGGTCCAGGCAGGGCCCTCTGCCCCCAGGACAGTGGGCGTGTCTCCACCTGGCAGGTGCTCTCGTGTCCTCTGTTCCAGCTGCTTTTTCTCCACCGTCCCCTTGGTTGCCGAGGAGAGTGAGGAGCCAGCTCCCTGTCCTCCCCACCCCTGGTCTCCTTGCTGGGTAACGAGTCTTCAGAGTAAACTCCTGGGGAAGAGGAGACGCTTATCAATAGATGTTTAGATTAAACCTCCAGCCAAAATAAACAAAGTTCCTATCAAGACAAGTCACTATTTTGGCTTAATGAGAGCATCGCCTTAACCTGTGGGTCCTTTGTTGGTGACCTTTGCCCTGGGGACTCTGGAATGCTTTGGACATTCCCTCTGGGAGAGGTTCTGCCCCACTCCTGAGGCACCTGTCAGCAATTAAAGGTCTCCTCCCCAGAGGACTGGGCACCGCCTTTGGGTTCCAGGGTCACTTCTGTTTCAAGAGTCCCAAGCAGGACGGCTGTGTGTGTCCCCCACAGCTTCCCTCCCATACAATCCCCGCCTCTCCCTGCTTCACGCCCGTCATGTCTCCACCCCCACGTCAATGACCCAGCTACTTCCGGAAGTGAGGTTTGACCTAAAGGAATGCAGCAAGCCGAAGGACCCCAGCTCTGCCTCAGGCCCAGTCTGGCTCTATGACTGTGGCCAGGCTCCTCGTTCTTTACCATAACCTCCTTATGACACTGTTGGGCTGGGTCAGTGTTTCCTGGAGATTAATCCCCAAACATCCAGGCTCAGACTCCTCCGGATGACCCAGAGTTTAAATGTGGGCTCCAAGTCCCCACCCAGATCCACAGGGAAGCAAGGTTTCTGGGGGCGAGTTCCTGCTCCCATTTTATACACCCTCTAGGTGTGTCTTGGGCCTCCTAAAGGTAGATAACCACCGTCCTGGTCAGTTCCAAACTACAGCTTCCACTGAGCATCCACCTATCTGCTCTGTCTGAACTTGCTCAAGCTCTGTTTGGGGCGGATTTTCCAGGAACTGCACGACCTTTGCAAGGCTCCTTGCAAGGCCTTGGGAGGGGCCCTGTAACTCTGTGTTCTTACCTGTGAATTCTTTTTTACTTAAAGAATTTTTTACTGAAATTTCCTCGCCACTGCAGACAGGGCGAGGAATTAAAGGTCTCCTCCCCAGAGGACTGGGCACCGCCTTTGGGTTCCAGGGTCACTTCTGTTTCAAGAGTGAAACAGAACATCACATGATAAAAGCTCAAGTTCCAGAAAACCTGGCCTGGCCCCTGGTTGGCCTAGTTGACTGGTGACTGTTTATAAGGTCTTAAGCCGTGGTCCACACCCCCTCTGGTGCTAGGCTGTGTCCAGTTTCTCTTACAACTCCTTTCCCTCATACAGTCTAGTATCCTTTGCCCAGTGAAAGCTATAACGTCACCTCTGACAACCACTGAGGTAAGCCCAAAGGTCAAATTCCAATGACCGCCCTCCCCGCCATGGCCAGGGGTAGAAATGATCCCAGGAAGGAAGAGGCATGTCCCAGGCTGGTTGATGCCTCCACACCCCCAACGCTCTCTATCTGTTGTTTTGTGTTTTTTAATATTTAGTTCTAATTATTTACTTATTTGGTTGTACTCGGTCTTAGCTGAGACACCCAGGACCTTCGATCTTCATGCAGAATCTTTTTAGTTACAGCATGTGAACGCTTAGTTGCAGCATGTGGGATCTAGTTCCCTGACCAGGAATTGAACCTTGGCCTCCTGCATTGGGAGCAAGGGATCTTAGCCATGGGACCACCATGAACGTCTCCTCTATTTGTTAAAAAAAGTTTCGTTCCCACATATTGCAACAGGGGAACTTTGAAGGGGCCAGGTGGAGAAAGGCAGATCCAGTTTTTAAGCTTATCAGCCGTTCTTCACATTAGATTTTGGGTTCAAATCTTTACTTGGTCTTTGTCAGCTGAATGATATTGGAACCTGAGACATGTCTGTCGTGAGGAGCTGATACCCCTGCATCTCCAGGACTGTGGGGAGGGTGGCTGAGACTGGAAATAAAGGCCTTTCAGAGCCCGTAAGTACTAACCAGTTGTAAGATATCACCAATCAGGCAATACTTAGGCAAAGGGGCCCTGACACAACCTGCGGTTCAAGACTTTGAGACACTTAATGTCATTGTATATGTGGGTCTGCTCCGTCGCTTAGTCATGTCTGACTCTTTTCAACCCCATGGACTGTAGCCCATCAGTCTCCTCTGACCATGGAATTTCCCAGGAAGAATACTGGAGTGGGTTGCCATTTCCTTCTTCAGGGGATCTTCCCGACCCAGATGCAGGATCAAACCTGCATCTGCTGCATTGGCAGGCATGTTCTTTACCACAGAGCCACATGGGAAGCCCCACTTAATGTCACTGGTTGAACCCAAATCCTTTTGGGGCAGCTGTGTTGCAGGAGGGACCAAGGCCCCTGCAAGGTGAGCTCTCAGGGGTAAGATTCCTGCCCAGCATCGCCCACCACCCCTCACTGTGCTGAGCTGTGCTCACTCACGCAGTTGTGTCCGATTCTGTGACCTCATGGACTGCAACCCACCAGGCTCCTCTGTCCATGGGATTCTCCAGGCAAGAATACGGGGTGGGTTGTCATGCCCTCCTCCAGGGGGTCTTCCTAACCCAGCGATCAAATCCAGGTCTCCCGCACTGCGCGTGGTTCCTTTACCAGCTAAGCTGCCAGGAAAGCCTACCACCCCTCACCACTGGCCCTAAACGGACACCCTGTCACGCACTGCTTGCTTCCCCTTGGCCTGGGCGGAGGAGCTGGGCAAGGAAGCAGAGGAGGGGGAGCAGGATGTGGGTGGAGGGCCTCCCCTCCCCCTCGGCCCCGTGCAGCCCTTGGCAAAGCAGGGGAAGAAGGAGGAAGAGGAGGAGGAAGCCACATCTGGTTTGAGTGAGGTTCCCAGCAGGGAGAGCAGGGCCCTGGGACACCAGCAGAGGGTCCCGGCGCTGGGGAGGAAGGGAAGCAAGGGGGCTGGCGTGGGCCCCGGCAAATGTGGGCGAAGAGAGGGAAAGTGGTTGGGACTCGGGGGCAGCAAATAAACAGAGTGGTCGAGACAATAATAATAAAGAGAAGAATCACTGAAGTGAAGAATGGAGATGGTGTCGCACCCAAGACAAACAAAATAAACGGCCAGCCGATCTACGCTACAGATGTTTGGCGCTGCGGCACGACAGATTTAAGATGCGTGGAGATGCCTCGGCCGACCAGGGCTCCACCAGCAGCAGCTGGAGAGCAGCTGGACAGGAGCCCCAGCCAAAGGCCTTCGTGGCTGGAGGGGCACCAACCCCAGAGGCCAGCACACCCTCCTCCAGCCTTAGACAAGCCTGCTCCTCGCTGAGCCCAACATGGCATCTGCACGCACCAAGCGGGAGAAGTAGAGAGGGTTGCCATCCTTCCTGGGCCAGGTGGGTCCCTGGGCAGGGGCGGCCTCCGGTTCCCCAGGACAGTTTCTTCCCTTCCAGAGGGACCCAGAGCCCCCAGTGCTCAGATGGAGTGACTTCTCCAAGTCACTCTTCAAGGAAGCAGAGACTGCCTTTCTACGGGCTATCGCCAGCTTGCCACATACTCATTTTAATGACCTCGGGGACTCAGCATTTTCCTTTCCTGGCATCTCAGGCTTCTGAGCTAACCTTTGACCTGCTCCAGTGTCGGGGCTGGGGGCTCATGTGCGGGGGATTCACTCCCTCATTTACTCAACAGTCACTTTTGTGTGCCTGGCTCCACAGGAGGCTCCTTGAGGGTTACAAAGATGGACCAGACGCCATCCTTCCCCTAAAAGGATTTATAGTCCAGGGATAGAGAAAGTTAGTTTCTGAGTGTCCATTATCATAATAAGCACTCTGCTAGGCGCCTTCAAGTGGTCCACCTTGTTTATTCGTTGCAGCAACCGTGTTAGGTAGATATGGCTCCCTCATTATTCAAACAGAGATTTGGGACTTTTTCTACAGCCACAAAGCCAGGAAAGGGATCAGACCAGGTTCATCTGGTCCCAAAGCCCAGTGCTCTTTCCCTGACACCATAAACGGCCATAAGGTGAAGAGGAATTCAACAACTGCCAGATAAAATCGCACGCGCTCAAAAATACAAGAAAGAAGTCTCCTGTCTCACACCCACCTCTGCTCTCTGCCCCCTTAATTGGAACCAAACCTCATCTTTCTGTTCTGTGCAGCAGCAGGGAGGAGCCAGCCCAGCCCATCCCCAGCCAGGGCCAAGAGCCTGCAGGTGTCTGAGGAATGCTAATGCCATGCATTCGGGGAGGGTCCCCACCAGGCTCTTCTCTGGCATTTGCTTCCTATTAAGCCCTCTCCCCCTTCCTCTCCAGACCCTCCCTCCCCCTCCAGCAACATGCAGCTTTCATGAGCCAGTTACCGTGGCCAGGTTGTTCTTTTCCTCCAAAGCCACTGGCCCTGCTAACCAGGCACAGATACAGCAGGCCAGCCCCTGCTGTCCAGGTCAGAGCAAGGGCTTTGCCCCGAAGGACCCCAAGCAGACAGAAGGAAAGTTGCACAGTCCAACTTCAACTCAGCCCCCAAATAGAGGGGAGGCCTCGAAGGGCAATATGGTTATGAGTGGTCTCAGAAAGGGACCTTCCCAGGGCTACGGAATCATGGTGGATCTCAGAGACAGAGCAGTGTACCTGAACAGGGAGGTCAGATACTGGACTTCGGCTTTCCTTGTGGCTCAGTGATTAAGAAGCCGCCTGCCAGTTCAGGGGACGGGGGTTCGATCCCCGGTGCAGGAAGATTCCACATGCCACGGAGCAGCTAAGCCCGTGGGCCACAACTGCTGAAGCCTGCGTGCCTAGAGCCTGTGGTCTGCAACAAGGAAGCCGCTGCAAGGAGAAGCCTGCCAGTTGCAACAGAGAATAGCCCTGCTTGCCACAACTAGAGAAAACAGCCCACAGGCAGCAAAGGCCCAGCATAATCATAAATAAAACAAATAAACAAATGAAAAAGAAAAAGAGAGGCTTGAGGGAAGATACAGAGCAGGGGTGGGTCCCTTGAAACTTTTGGTTAACAGACAGGTATCCAGGGTCTAGGTAACTTAATTCAAAACAAATAGTTAAAACCTGTTCAGAAACTAGTCCCACAGGCTGGAATCTCCCTCTTATTCTCCTATTTCTTGCTGCTGCTGCCGCTGCTAAGCTGCTTCAGTTGTGTCCGACTCTGTGCGACCCCAAAGACGGCAGCCCACCCGGCTCCCCCGTCCCTGGGATTCTCCAGGCAAGAACACTGGAGTGGGTTGCCATTTCCTTCTCCTATGCATGAACGTGAAAAGTGAAAGTGAAGTCATGTCCGACTCCTAGCGATCCCGTGGACTGCAGCCCACCAGGCTCCTCCATCCCTGGGACCTTCCCGGCAAGAGTACTTCAGCATACTCTCTATCTCTGGAAATTCTACTCAGGCTTAAGCCTCAGTGACCCACGAATTTCCCAGACTTTCCTGGGCAAAATTATACACTGGTTCTGTTTCTTTGAATCTAGTGTCACCATAATATATCTGAATACAGATTTATTTATGCGTGTCCTAATCACAACTCCCAACATTTCTTTAGCCTGAGGATGAATGTCTTCTGTCAATTCTGGAAAATGAAATATTGCTGTTCCCCGCTTCTCTCCAGTCTTCTCTTTCGGTACCTCCCTGTAGAGTAGTTTAGATCCCCTTGTTCTCCCCTCCACGCCTCTTAGGTTCTCTTTTATATTTTCTCTTTCCTTATCTTTCTGTGCTGCATCTGAGGTAATTTCCATTGATCTTTCAGTTCACTAAATCTCTGTTCCGCTTTGTCTATCCTGCTGTTTGACACATCCACTGAGCTTTTATGTCAATGACTATTCTTTTTCACTTCTAGAAAGTTCCGTTTGGTTCTCTTTGTAAATTTCTGTTCTCTTTCAAAATGTCCTATCCTTTATTTATGGTTTGCATTGCTTTTTCACCTTTTAAGTCATTTTAAACATGGTTACTTTAAGGTCTCTTTCAGATTGCTTTATTATTTTATGTTATCAGGATGTTGAACTAGTTTGTTCTGTTCCCCACGCGGTTTGCAATTTCTTTTTATTGGTAGTGCAGCTTCAAAGAGGATTATATTTTGCTGTGAGAATGCTGTTTCTCGGGGGCACATTCTTCTAGGATAGTCTTGTCCTTCTTCCTCTTGATACCCCATGAGTTTTGCTGGTCTGGAATCTATTTTTACATTAATTTCTCAGCTTGGGAATTCCAGCAGTGGAAATTCAGACACTGTAGTCACATATGGTTTGGATCTGGAACTGCTTCTTCTCACTGGAGGCTATTTTCTATTCAGATCCCCGGGATGCAAAAGCTTAATTGTCACTACCCTAAGGACCCGAGTGATAAGTTTCTTGTCTTGATTTATCTGGAGACTCATCCCTCCCAGGGTCCCAGCTTTTTCAGAGATCTCTATTTAGCTATCTGCCTCTTATGAACGACAGATCCTGTCATCTACCCCCTTGTTGGCCTCAAAACCAAAGTCCCTAACACCTCAGATTGCATTTGATCTAGTAACTCCCTAGGCACCATTCAGTTCAGTTCAGTCACTCAGTCGTGTCCGACTCTTTGCAACCCCATGAATCGCAGCACGCCAGGCCTCTCTGTCCATCACCAGCTCCCGGAATTCACTCAGACTCACGTCCATCGAGTCAGTGATGCCATCCAGCCATCTCATCCTCTGTCGTCCCCTTCTCCTCCTGCCCCCAATGACTCAATTGGTGGAACTTACTGCTCAGACTTTAAGCTCTGTGTTTACCTACTGGTAACTTTTTTATTGTGCTTTGCATTCTAGGTCATGAATTTTTGCAAATAGACCAAGTATTTCTTGAAAAGCCTGCCTGCTTCATCTGTGTCCCTCCTGTAGTGCCTAGCACAGCATTCTGTCCCAGCCTCCTTATTTATCCACAGAAACAGACAAAACCCTTAGGCACCCACACTTGACCCCCCTCCCTCTATGCGGAATCCCATAAGCCGGGGGCATGCAGGGTGATCACGGGAGGAGGAATGCAGATGCAAGCACTGGCCCTTGCTTGCTTCTTCCCAGGACACTTCATGGTTCTCTTCCAAGCCAGGGGTTCTTTCATAGGCAGCCATGAGGTAGCAGTTTGGATCAAGAGTTAGACCTCATTCTAGTCTGATCTCAGGCACTTCTGAGCCCAAAGGACTTGGAAAAGTCACTGCACCTTTCTGAAGTGTTAGATTCTGCATCTGCAAAACAGAGGCAGGGGAATGGCCTGGGTGACCTCCAAGACCTTTGTCAGGTCCTCTGAAGCCTCTGGAGCTGCAAGGTAAGAACTGAAGCTAGAGGAAACAGCCAGGCTCTCACTCAAGTGTCCCACGGATATTCCTCATCCCAAATCACCCCTCGGAGTGGCCTCTCTTTCCTCCAGCACTTAAACCTCTGCCCCTTGTCCAGCCTCCTTGCACTGTACCCTGCTGTTCCTCAAGTCCACTACCTGGGAGGCCTTGGTCCCATGTCTGTGTCTTAGGAAATTTGGGGGTGGAGTGGAGGCTGGGCTGGAAGTTAGTACTGCCTCCAGCAGTGGGGATGAGCCCCATGGGGGAGCAGCGGGGAAAGCAGATGATACGGTGACCTACTAGCACCTGGGTCTGCAGGAGCCCCATCTGCCTCCAGCTTTAGGGGTTTCCTGAGCCTTGGGCTCAGGACCCTGCATCTTAATGAGCCTCTTGAGCCAGTGCAGAAACAATGAATCAAATCCAGCTGGAAGCTGCCCTCCGACCCGCCTAATGACTTGTTTATTGTCAGAGCAGCAGTGCGTCATATAAGGGAATTTCAAAGTGTCACTAATTGGCAGAGGGCCAGTAAATAGCACCATATAAATCTGAAGCTGCTTCCACTGGGGCCGAGGACTGTGGAGCAGATACAGAAGATGCAGAAGGAAGAAGGGTCCCACCAGGGCAGGACCGTGGGTACACGCTGTGGCACCTTGTCAACTGCGGCTGCCCCTGGACTCTGCTGCCCAGGGAGACTGGAGTGTTTGTTCTGTGATGGGAGACAGGAGAGGAAAAGTCGTACAATGGTCCCTGTGCTCTTATTGACATTATTTGCATGTCCACAACCGCACGATGCCTGGCTTCCTCCTGTGCTGTGGGAAAAGATGCCTTCTCTCTGAGCAAAGGACAGAAGCTCTCACTTGAGGCAGGATTGATGGAGTCTGTAAAAACCTGGATCCATTACCCAGAAATGTTCTACTTACAGAATACCCTTGACAAGACCCGCACTCCAGGGCCTCTTAGGGACAGAGCTGGCAGGACCAGGAAGGAAAGACAAACAGGGTAAAAAGAGCCTCTTCTCACTCAGGGTAACCCACGAGTGCTCCTGGGAGCACGACCAGATGACAGGCCAGAGATGGGAGATCATGGGTGTTCCTTCTATGCCCACCCTGCTCCTCTCACACTCATTGCTCTGCAGATTCAAGCCGAGGGCTGATGTGGAGAAGAGGCAGCAAGAGGGAGGGAGAAACGGGGCTTCCCTGGTGGCCCAATGGTTAAGAATCTGCCTTCCAACGCAAGCAATCCAGGTTCTAAGTAAATATTAAAATAAAAGAAGACAGAGAACGAGAAAAGGAGAAAGGAAGAAAGGCATTAAGTGGGAAATGAAAGACGGGATGGAGCGTGTGGACATGAGGTCTGGGTGTGGACACTCTGGCAAGCCCGCCTCCCAGCACAGGCCCTGAGGCTGTCAGCAGGCCGCAGAGTCAGGAAGCTCTGCCCTGAGGTCCTTCTGGGGAGCAGGGGGTGCGGGGGATAGGGCAGAGGGCTGAGTCCTTGGGGTAACTACTGCGAGTCTGGGGGCGATAGGCCCTAAAGTTAGGCCCAGCCTAACACCAGCTAAGTCTACGACCCGTGACATCAAGGAGCCGTGTGGGAAGTGGACAGAAGACATCTGTATGCGGTAGAGCTGACGTCATGTTCAAGGGCCAGCACTGCCCACGTGTATTGGGTGTCCATCAGGGCCCAGCTGAGTCTCCTGGCACAACCCAGCTGATTTCTCCCAGGTGACTCCATTATTCCAATCCCCATTTTACAGCTGGAAAACTGAGGTTCACAGAGACAGGGCACGTCAGGGCCTGTCTGGGAGGTCCTGAGGGCTAAGAGCCACTCACTCACTCACTCACTCTCACTTTCTCAAGCATTGGTGGAGAACTTAGCAATGTTCTGAGCCCTGCGCTGGGAACCCTAGAACTAGTCTGGGTTGTGGTCTTTGTCCTTGGGGGACTTCAAAGTCAATAGTGGGTGTAGCATCCAAATGACTAGAGAGAGCATGAAACAGGCTGGAGGAAAGAGCTAGATTAGAGAAATGAGCAAAAACATACATGGACGGACAGGGAGGTGAGTTCTGATTTGGTAGGAAGAGATAGGACTTCACGGAGAGGTGGAACTCGAGCTAAACCTTGAAGAAAAGACGTGCATGCGTGCATGCTCAGTCGCTAAGTCGTGTACATCTCTCGCTACCCCGTGGACTGTATAGATGTACACACATACATGCAACTGACTACTACTCAGCCACACAGGGCTTACCTCATAGCTCAGTCAGGAAAGAATCCCCCTGCAGTGCAGGAGACCTGGGTTCAATTCCTGGACCAAGAAGATCCCCTGGAAAAGGAAATGGCAACCTGCTTCAGGATTCCTCCCTGGAGAATCCCATGGACAGAGGAGCCTGAAAGGCTACCGTCTATGGGGTCACAAGAACCGGAAAATGACTGAACAATTAAACTGCCACACCACTCAGCCATACAAAAAGCATGAAACAATGCCATCTGTAACAACAGGGATGCAACCAGAGATTTTCTTACTAAGTGAAGTAAGTCAGAAAGACAAATACCATATAATATCACTTATATGTGGAATCTAAAATACGGCACAAATGAATCTATCTATGATTCAGAAACATAATCAGAGTCATAGAGAACAGACTTGTGATTGCCAAGGGGTATGGAGGGTGAGGGAGGGTTGGGTTGGGAGTCTGGGACCAGCAGATACAAACTATTATATATAGGATGGATAAACAACAAGGTCCCCCTGTTCAGCACAGGGAACTGTATTCAATATCCTGTGATAAACCATAATGCAGAAGAATATGAAAGAAAAATAAATATATATGTAAACTCAGTCAATTTCTGTACAGCAGAAATTAACACAACATTATAATTCAACTATACTTCAATTAAAAAAAAAATCTTAAGGATTGCTGTCCCAGTGTTTCTCCTTATATGTTTCTAATATTTAATTTTTAAATGTTATACATTTTTTAAAAAGTCAGTTTTGTATAATGTAGACACAGAACAAGAGTCAAAAAGACCTATGATGGCGTGTATTCCTCTCACCCCTGCATGTGGCCATTGCATTCCTTTTCCTGTTCCCAATATTCACAGGGCTTTGTGGATCCTTTCTTAGAAAAAAAAAAAAAAAAAACACCTTTCCCTGCTGAAACAAACTTTCTAGGCCGTTTTGGGGCTTCCTGTATGGGGGCAAATGAGAAACATACATAATCCCGTGTCCTGACCCAGAAGAGGACACACCTCACACAAATGCACATTGCTTGTCCTCGGGATAACAGCTGATAACATATGTGTTACGGGCATTCTCTCTTGTCACAGCTCAGTATTACTTCCATCACACCCATTTTCCAGACATGGAAACTGAGGCTCAGAGCAGTTCAGAGAAGTTCCCCTGTCAACCAGCTAGCAAACAATAGCAACAGGATTTGCACCCAAGCCTGTCTGATTCCACTTCTTTAGTTCTTAACCACTACACAACCGATTCAAGAGGAAGTGGAAAGCACTTCGGATTTTGCAGACTGAAATTCAGGGGTGGAGGGAGTTGGTGTACAGAGAAGAGCCTAAAATCCAGTCTCAGATGTCCAGGGAGAAATCTGCCTGTAAAGGACATCTTAAGTTTCTCGTGAAATTTCTCTTGCCCAGTTCAAGTTTTGCACTGAATTTTAGGAAGGGAGAGAGCTGTATGCAGGCCCACAAATACCTTCTGGGTGACCTAAGTTGACAGTGGGCAAGTGCCACCAGGAATGGAGTTTCTTCACAAAGACCAGGCTGGCTTTGAGGGAGAAGGTATTACAGACCTATCTTTGGCGTCTGACCCATCAGCCGCTGCCTCCTTGGGGCCCTGAAAAGACCTAGGCAGTTGCCCCACACCCACAGCCCCTTTGTGTTAATGACCACAGCGGAGAAATGCCCTAGTCATACTGAGGACACAAGGCAGAGTTTCCAGGGCCCCTGAGGGGCCTCTGTGCAGACAGGCTTCCAGGAGGAGCACAGGCCATCATGCCAAACAGAAATGATTGTGCTAATAAGGAGAGAGGTGGCCTTCAAGAGCCCCGCCTTGGCCCCAAGCCTCCAGTTAATGAGACTTCACGGGGAGAAAGAGCCTCTAGGGTGAGGGGGTGGGGCCCGAGGGGCCGCCGAACAGCTGGAAGCCAGCCACGGCTGAGGCTGTTTATTAGGACACAAAGAAAAGACTTTGCTCCCTGCGTGGAGGTCAAAATCAAGGTATCCCAGGGAAATGGCAGGGGAATTTATGAAGTGAGGAGGCAGCCGCTGTGACAGCTGTCTGCTGGTCCTGCCCCAACCATATTGCCTCGACCCTGAGCTGCCCTGGAGAACGTTCACCTCAATGAAGCAAGATGCTCACCACCAAGCGGGGCCAGTGCCTCGGATTCCAGGCCCCCGAAAGGGCTTCTGGGAGATGATGCTCAGGTGATGGTGTGGGGTGCAGAGCAGGTTGGAAAGGGGAGAAGGTGGTGACAGCCACTTCTGGGTGCCCGCAAAGGTCCTCTGACTTCCCGACTCCCTCTCGCTCAGACACATGGCTATCCCCGGGGCTGGACGCGCCCCCCAGCTCCGGCGCGGCAGCCGACCTCTGAGGACAGGGCAACGGGGTCTCAGTTTTGCAACCACGAGGCAGAAATTGACAGGGCTGCCCCCCTAATTCCCACCCCGCGATTCTCGGGCACCTGAGGAGGGAGGCGTGTGGGGCTTGTACAGGAGAGAGTGGACCCTCAGGGACTGGGCAAGAGGGAATCCGATGCTGCATTTTGGGGTGCTGGAGAAACAGGTGGGAGGAGAGACCTGATTTACATCCAAGAATGTCAGTTTAGAAGCCTCAGATCTATAAGTGGTCAGGTTTCCATGGAAACCAGATTCCCTCTTTTTAAAAAACTAAAAGGAGAGAGAGAGACAGAGAGTGTGTGTGTGTGTGTGTGTGTTCGGCTTTCTGGTGCCTTTGGACTCCATCCTTCCCCAACATGGGCACCCTGGAACCCACATAAAATACCGGCATGTTAGTCCCTTAGGAAGCCTAGCAACATAAAAAATGATCCTTGCTGGGCACATTCCCCCGACAATCATTTACTCCCCCCACCACCTGGGACCTGTCCTTTCTCTCTCCCCCTGGGCTAGAGCCCTCCAAACAGCCCCTGCCCCCACCCCATGGACGCATCAGCTGCCAGAGCCCCTCCGCCCTCAGCCTGGCCTGGCTCGGTGAAGCCTGGGCCCCAGCCCCCAGCAGGGCCCATCCATCAGGCCCAGCGCCCCCCGCCCCCCCAGCCCCCACACCGGGCCCGTGAACGTCAGCACTTCCATCAAGGGCCCTTGGGAGGGGCTCCTGGGGTCTATCTGCCGCCAGTACCCCCCAGCCCCTTCAAGGTGACAGCTACTGGGCAGAGGAAAGGGATGACCCCTCCCTCCCATCCTCCTCGTTCAGAGGCTGCCAGCCCCCCCTCCCACCTGGTGACCTGCTGGGACCTAGGAGACCAAAGCTTCCAGTCAAAGATAAAAAATGCCTGGCTATTGACTAAAACACAATAAAGGGCCAATTTGCATGTTATTTGCATAACCAACTAATGTTAAAATGGACCGAATGTCGCCCCCCCACCATCACTGCCGCCTTTCTCAGCGCCCCATCTCCAGTCTCCTCCTCCGGGCTGCCTGCACCTTCTCCCTTGCCCTGCAGAGTGGACTCCGTCCAGCATCAAACTCCTGTGCTTCCACCCCGCCCTCAGGGTAAGGAGGAGTATCCCTGTGGATGACAGGGGTCCCGAGTGCCTGTGCCCCTCCTCTGCCACGTTTCACAGCACCTGATCCCTAAGGAAAGCCCTCTCCTAGCTTGCCGGCCTCTCCCCCAACCTCCTGCCCTTGAGACCAGCTCTGTCTGTGCAGGAGCCCAGAGGATGTCATGAGAGGCTGCTGTTCCTGCAGCTGGGCTGTGTTTGGGCTCTGGCGCGAGTGAGGGGAGGGCAGTAAGGCAGGTCAGAGAGTGCAGAAGGGCGAGGAGGGCAGCAGGACGCTCGGGACCCGGCAGTCACAGCTCACACGATGTTTCTCCCCTCAGTGTTCTCTGCTCCAAGCCTGCGGGCCCCGAGTCAGAGGCTTCCGGAGCTGTAAGGAGCTTTAGTTTATATACAAACAGCTGCATTTTCCTACTACTGTTTATTGCAAGGGGAGCCAGGCCGAGCGTCCTCCCAGCTGCACTTGGCCTCCGTCGTGGGTTTGGAGCTCGCTTGGCTGATCTGGGAGAGCAAGGACAGCACAGTCCGTGAATGGGGAGCATCCCAAGGCGGGGGTGGAGGGGAAGTCCTGGGCCTGTAACCTGGTCTCCTCCTGTTTCTCCATCCTCCTGGACCTTGGATCACCTCCAGCACCCCTCAGCCCTCTCGCTGATGAGCACACAGATAGAGGGACAAAAGGGCTGAAGCATGGAGACAACTGCTGTCACCTCCATTCGAGCTCAGGTGTCCTTTCTACACTGCACGGTCACCAAGGCCACCACAAATGCCCTGTGCCCTGGGGCTGCTGTAAGCCTCCCTTGCAAGGCACGAATAAAGCTCACAGCCCTGGAATCCAGGGCACGGGGTCACCCTGCCGCCACCAGGCCCGAGGGAGGCAGAAGGGAGGGGGCCCCTCCCAAAGCAGGGCCAGCCTTGCCTCATGTGACCTCTGGGCTCCCTGCAGCCGAGGGACGTGGGGCCGCCCCCAGAGGACCAGAGAACGGTGACCTTCCCCCACCCCAGCCGCAGCATTAGCACCCCTTTGGAGACGTGTCCATGGAGCTACTAGTGGAAGCGTTCCCCTGGGGGCTGCGTGGCTCAGTGGTTAATGCCAGGACCAGGAAGCACACCCCAGGCTCTCTGGGCGAGTGAGAAGTTACTCAGCATCTCCCTGCCTCAGTTTCCCTCTTAAAATCGAGTGAGGCCCCCTTACCATGGCTGCAGCAGGACTAAGGGAATCACTTGTCTGGGCCAGTTGCAGTGGGCCTGGCACACAGTGGATGCTCAGTGATGGGCTGTTGGTATCTCAGCACAGGCCAGGGCCGGGGGTGGGGTGGGGGCGATGCAGAGGGGAACCGGATCTGATACAGACATCACCACTTCCATCTTCACACCGCTGAAGACAGCATCACCGGCAGCAGTTTCATGGCTCTCTTCCCAACCTTTTTTCAGAGAGAAAAGTAGGAGAACCCAATTTCCTCATCTATAGACTGATTTGAAAGCCCCTACTCCTCATCCTGCTTCTCCATCTGGTGTAAGGGGAAGGGCAGGCTTTGGAGCAGACAAACCTGGGTGAGATCCCAGTTCTGCCTGGAACTGGTGCATGGTCTTAAGGGAGTGACTCATGACTTAACTGTTGTCCAGCTCTGAGGTCTTGTCCAGCAGTGCCTGTCTTAGCAGGCCAGCCCTAGCAGGTGGCCACACCCGATGCCCACAGAGCCGTGGAGTGCCACCCGGGGCCAGTCCCCCAGCCTCTCCATCAGGGGCCTCTCTCGAAACTGCTCAGGCAACAAACAATAACATTCACAGGGACCTCAGGCGGTGAACAGGGGGCACCTCGAGAAGGCTGGAACCCAGGCAAGTCCCCACTTCCAAGAAGCCTCTCCCAAACGTGGCCAGACTGACAAAACTCAGGCTCCACTGTGAGGACACTGGCATGAAGAATGACTCATCCTGTGCCTTCCAAGGAGAGAGAGGGACTGATCCGTGGCATTTCTCAGGGCTTAAAAGGTCATACATTAGGCGGCCAGCTGCGTGCCCTGGCTGGTAGACTCTGCCGTCACTGCCGTCCCGACCAGATCTTCTCTGTCACATGCCCGGGGCCTTCCACAGGGACCTCATCACCAACCCCTGTCACGTGATGACCTCACACACATAGGAACCTGTGCGCCCCACACTCCTACTGGACACAAACGCAGGCCATCCTCCCCTAGCTCCTGACACCAGGCAGGGGCCCAGAGAGCGGAGTGCCCAGAGGACAGTGCCCAGATGGCCCACAGCCTGTTGTCCCTTTTCCTCTGCAGGGAGAGAGGAGGAAGGGAGGGGCTGTTTGGGGAGGAAATAAACTTCAGACTCATTACCCCCCAGGCCTGCCCCCAGCCCCAGCCTCCGTCTGCTCTCAGCACAATTCAAGTTCTCTAACCCAGGGCGAAAAGTAGACACAGGTCTCCCGTTGTCCCTGGCTCCTTTTTCAATACAAATATTCAATTAAACTTTCCCAGTGTGTGCTGTGCTTAGTTGCTCAGTCGTGTCTGACTCTTTGCGAGCCCGTGAACTGTAGTCCGCCAGGCTCCTCTGTCCTTGGGGATTCTCCAGGCAAGAATACTGGAGTGGGTTGCCATGTTTCCTCCAGGGGATCTTCCCAACCCAGGGATCAAACCCAAGCCTCCCACATTACAGGCAAATTATTTACTGTCTGAGCCACCAGGAAAGACCAAGATGCTGGAGTGGGTAGCCTATCCCTTCCCCAGAGGATCTTCCAGACCCAGGAATCAAACCAGGGTCTTCTGCATTGCAGGCAGATTCTTTACCAGTTGAGCTATCAGGGAAGCCTGATTGGGTCCCAAAGAGGGAAGCTTCCCAGAGAGACTGAGACCCAGAAGGTGCAGATGGACAGCTGCAGGCAGATTTGTCTTGATGGTCAAGAAACTCTTTTCTAGAACTCTGTGCCCACATAGCCTGCTTTCCTTCAAAATGGGCCCGGGAGAGGAAGTGAATCTTTGAAAACAGGCCGTGGACCTCCCTGGACTTGCCTGGACTCAGTGACTTCCAGCAGGCCCGGCCTCAGCTATACTCTCTCCAGCCAGCACCTCTCGCCCCCAGAGCCAACATCCTCTCCATGTTTTAAGCAAAACAGGCCAGTGAAAGTTGTTCAGTCGTGTCCGACTCTTTTTGACCTTGTAGACTATACAGTCCATGGAATTCTCCAGGCCAGAATATTAGAATACTGGAGTGGGTAGCCGTTCCCTTCTCCAGGGGATCTTCCCAACCCAGGGATGGAACCCAGGTCTCCCGCATTGCAGGTGGATTCTTTCCCAGTTGAGCCACCAAGGAAGCCCCCAAACAGAAAACAGACCAGCGCCACCACAAAATCCCATAAACCGTCATCCACCTCTCACAGGAACTGCTGCTAGCAACAGTCACTCCTTTCCTGCAGTTGCTTATCAGAAATACCTTCAAAAGCAGCAGTGTTCTCTTTCTATGAAAACACTGAGACCCAAAGAGGAGAAAAATCTGGTCCAAAGCCACCCTGCGAGTTAGGGCTCATGCCTGCCCGGCCCTCCAGGGCTCCCCGTGGCCTCCTGGCTGTTTCTACCCCGTTAGTTCGACTGGAGGCTGGAGTACAGGGACGTCTGGGTTCCAGGCCCAGCCCCACGGCTGTAACACGAAAGAGAGAAACCTCCTTCCTCGGACAACCTCCAGGAATCAGTTTCCTCCATCAGACACTTTGTCCTGTGAATTCTAAGGACATTTAAAGACACCAGGAGTCAAGAAGTAAGACCTGGCACAAAGCGATTTTTAGAACATGGGGAGGGGGTGAAGGTTAGTAGTCCTTCTATCTTTTTTTTCTTTTCTTTCTTTCTTTTCAATTTTTGATTCCATCTTAAAAAGTCAAGTTACAAGCCAGGGGGGTGGAGTAGTGAGGGAGCCAGAAAGGACTAAGGAAGGAGGCCATCTGGCCCTCCTAATTACAAACCCTAAAGCCTTCTTGACAGATCGGCTTGACAGTGCGGGGCTGACTCTGCTCATTGAGCACAGGCTGCACCTGGAGGCCCCTGCGCCTGACCTCTAGCCAAAGGACAAGGTTGACTGGAAAAGGAAGAGGGGAGGACTTCCCTGGTGGGCCAGTGGTAGAGAATCCGCCTGCCAGCACAGGGGACATCGGTTGTATCCCTGGTCCGGGCAGGTCCCTCATGCCTCAGAGCAATAAGCCTGTGCACCACAACTGCTGAGCCTGTGTGGCCACAGATACTGAAGCCTGCGCACCTGGAGCTTTCTGCTCCTCAGCAAGAGAAGCCTCCGCAATGAGAAGCCTGTGTTCCACACCTAAAGAGTAGCCCCTGTTCACCACAACTAGAGAAAGTCCACACAAAGCAACGAAGACACAGAGCAGCCAAAAATAAACAAACAAATAAAATTATTATTAAAAAAAAAGAAAGGAGGACGAGAGGGGAGGGGCCAGGAGCCCCCTGATCAGAGTGGCAGAGAGACACTCAGATGGACAGCTGGACATGGACGGAGATCAGCTCCCTTGGAGGGGCCACAGGAGGAATTGGTGGACCTGTGTGCCTGGGCCTCCACTTAAGGAAAGGGGAACTGTAGGTAGATTTCACCTAAACTTTTGGTTTGATGGCTGTCTGGGACCTCTCCAAACTTCCTCTCTCAAACTTTCCCCAAAATGCTGGGTCAGCATCTCTTGATCCAGCAACCCCAAGTTTCAGAGGGCCTGGAGGATTATAGTTCAGCCTAAAGATGCTTACCCTTAGTAACCAGAGCAGGCCCAAGTCTGGGCCAGGCAGTCGAGACTGCCTGGCCGGAGCCAGAATTCAATGCGTGATGAAGTCTGGGAGAGGGCGGGCAGATGGGAGACGCTCCCGTGGCAGGGAGCCCAGGAGGCAAGCGCTGAGCCAGGAGCTTCCAAGGGAGTCTGGCTCGGGGATTTACGAGTCTCTTGTTCCCATTAAAAAAAGACGCTATGCCTCGAGTGCTCTGGAGAGGATCATCACACGGAGCCAAGACCCAAGGCAGAAGGGGAGCTGGCTTTCTTGAGAGGTACCATTCTCTCTGCTCTGAGACCAGATTCAGGATCCTCGACTCCCTCATCCCAGACTGGGGTTCAGAACTTCTCTACGATTTAGGACAAAAGAGGTGGGGGAGAGAGGGAAAGGGCAGGGTGCCCTTGGCTCTGAACCCAAGAAGGAGCTTGAAGTTCCTGAAAAGTGGCAGTGAAGGTCACATGTGCTGAGATTCTTGAGCCATCTGATTCAGAAGGGTAAGTGAAGTCACTCAGTCATGTCTGACTCTTTGCAACCCCATGGACTGTAGCCCACCAGGCTCCTCTGTCCATGGAATTTTCCAGGCAAGAATACTGGAGTGGGTTGCCATTTCCTTTTCCAGGGGATCTTCCCGATTCAGGGATCGAACCCGGGTCTCCTGCATTGTGAGCAGACGCTTTACCATCTGAGCCACCAGGGAAGCCCCCCAGAAGGGTAAGCATCAGTGTTTCTGACCTCACCTTCTTCCCAGGATCTCTTTGCTCAGTGATTTTAGAAGTATCTTGCTGGCAATTCTTCTTACTCTTCAAATCCCCTCTCCACTTCCTATGCTAGGGTTTGGGTACCACAGAAAGCCTGTGGTTTAGATTCCACACAAATCCCAGTTTGGGCATCACATTGTCAGAAGACGCTGAGTGCTATGGTGTCCAGCCCCGGCCAGTCACAGGTGGACACTGACCACACCTGCTGCTTTGGCCCATTTATCTTGAATTTGTTGACGTCTCTGGGCTGTGAACCCTGCCTTCAGACAGTTCCAGGTGGACTAGGACTCAAAGAGAAGAGATGAGAGAGACCTTGGTGAATAGTTTCTTGAGAAAATGCGCTGTTAGTGGAGGAGAAGGAGTCAACCTAGGAGGCTCTAGACTAAAAGTGAGAAAAGAGCTTCTGGAATCAATTTACAGGAGCAGGGAGAGGAGCAAGAAACAGGAAAATGATGGCAGTGGGGGTGAGCAGATTAATAGGCTCCCAGCCAGGCTGCTATTAGACAAGGTGCAAATCCAACAGGAGACAAGGCTATTGCAGGAATCTGTTTTCAGTGGAATAAAAATGCCTTGGAGATGCTTGAAATCCATCTTATAATCAACAGGAGTCACCAACTTCAAGATATTTGCAGGGATCTTTTCCTCCAGGCCAGAGAAAAAGAATTGCAGAAAGAGGTAAACAGATCCCCAAACTTGATTTGTGAGTGGGTGGGGGGCTCCACATCTTTGGAAAGAAATATTGTATTTGCTTATTTATGTTTTGCTGCATCCGGTCTTAGCTGTGGCGTGCGGGATCTTCTCATTGCATTGCAAGCGCTTCTCTCTAGTTCGCAGGCTCAGTAGTTGCAACTCGAAGGCTTAGTTTCTCCAAGGCTTGTGGGATCTTAGTTCCCTGACCAAGGATCAAACCCATGTCGCCTGCAACGCAAGGTGGATTCTTAGCTACTGGACTGCCAGGGAAGCCCAGGGCCTCCACGTTTTCGGAAATGCCAGTCCCTCTGCTTGGAATGCCCTTCTCTCCCTTTGTGCCTTCCCTTCCCTTCCTGCCCTTTGCTCCCTCTCCATACTAAACTAGGTGGTCCTTCTCTATGCTCATAGAGTTATTGTGAAAATTAAGTGAGCAAATTCATATAAAATTATGAATTTATAATTAGACAGAACCTAGACTGGAATACTCAAAGATGAGTGCCCTTCCCACACCTGTACATGGGTCTCATGGGTGGGTGGTCACATGCTGGTCCATCACACCTACCTGATTGGAAGTTCTCAGCAAGCAGAAGCCATTTGTTAGATGTTTTTCTACCCTTAGGACCTAGAATATAGGATAGTTCAGTGTCTGGTGATCACTAAGTGATCATTAAATGTTGAATGAATATATAAATGAAAAAATGAATGCCTATGCATTTTTCAGATATACTATGAGCAAAACATGTGCCTGCCATCAGAGGTGGGCATATCCCCTTGGACATATGTGGATTCACCCCTCACCCACTGGCTCAGGCACTCAGCCAACAGCCTGTGGTCCACTCTCTTAGGGAGAGAGTTCATTTTGCTTTTCTCCAAGGCAGCCAACATCAACAGCAACACGGATGTAAAACAGACCAGGACCAATGAAAGTGGCTCCTCCTCCAACTGAGGCTCCAAATGTTTTAATTCCACTAATGAGGTCCAGAGAGGAGTAATCAGGAAGTGTCTAAAATTAGCCATTTTAATTTGAACAAGAGAGGTGGGGACTGGCTGGGAAGGGGGCATAGTCTCTGGTGGAAAGAGTGGGATCCCAGGGAACCCCAGGAAAACCAGAGCAACATCTGGTGCTCCAGGACCCCAGAGAATGCGTGGATGGACTGAAGATCCATGTGATTCAATGCGTGGTCACACATATTAGAACAATTCACTGATATTGTCTCAGAATCCATTGTGTTTCAAGTAAGAGGCCATGCCTCCAACCTGGAAAACATTAGCTGGAGTTGGACGATGGGAGACCTTTCTCTTTCCCAACTCACCCCTTTCTAACCTCACTATTTCAGTTCCCAGTTTCATCACTAAAGTTAGGCGTGTGGTAGGAGCCTCACTGTCTTTGTGAAACCTCCTGACTGTTCTGGCCCACAAGGGTCCCTCCATTCCCTGAATTCCTAAGAGAAATACCCAGTCTTTGTATTATTTTGTAAATATGCTGTTGTTCAATTGCTAAGTCGTATCCGACTCTCTGGGACGCCAAGGACTGCACCACATCAGGCTTCCCGGTCCTCTGCTATCCCCCAGAATTGGATCAAACTCATGTCGACTGAGTCGGTGATGCTATCTAACCAACTCATCCTCTGCCACCCCCTTCTCCTTTGGCCTTCAAGCTTTCCCAGCATCGGGGCCTTTTCCAAAGAGTCAGCTCCTCTCATCAGATGCCAAAGCATTGGAGCTTCAGCTTCAGCATCAGTACTGAATTTACCACTCATTTATTAATCTATCAAACATTAATTGAGCACGCAATGTAAGCTAGATACTGAGGTAGGAGGAGGGCTTCAAACAAAGAGAAAGAAGATGTTCTGTCTTAAGGCGCTCAGTCTGCTGGGAAAACAAAATGGAAACAAACAGCCATGATATTTCAGGGTATCAGTTCACTTTGCTGTACAGTAAAAACTAACATAACATTGTTAAGCAACTATACTCCAATAGAAATTAATTAAAATTATAACAGATATATTAATGAACAATTTTTAAAGTAATTAAAGCCTGTATATGTTTTTCTTTTAAATTATATGTAATGAATAAATAACAGCATGCCTATGTATTGAAATACACAATATATTTGCCACAATATCTCAGGATAATTGCTATGTGGAAGTAATGTGTGTACCAGGAACAAGGGAACACAGGCAGGAAACACCCCAGATCTGTCCAAGGGGATCAGGAAGATTTTGTTTCCCACTAACTTAGCATATATTTCCCGATGTTACAAGTATTCTTTTTTTATACCCTGACTCAGCAGATAGAGCAGCTCAGACCCAAAGAATACGCCTTCTATTTCTTTATCATCAGGTCAACACAGAGCCTTCACATAGTAAGAGTCCAACAGATGTTTTTTATTGGTGATTGCCTAGGAGTGTAGACATCTTTCATTACAGAAAATGGTGACTGTTTCCATTCCTTCGTGAATCTAAAAAACAAGTTGAAACTATAGAGGGAAAGAATTAGGATGAGGTCTCCTGTCAACCAACGTATGACCCGGTGAGGTGGTAGAATTCAGTGGGAGAGGAGTGGCCATGCCACGTGGCATGTGGGATCCTAGTTCTTCAAGCAGGAGTTGAACCCACACCCCCTGCATTGGAAGTATGGAGTCTTATTGACTGGACCACACAAGTCCCTCCTTCTTTAAAATGCTTCAAATATAGGAAAGTTTCTCTTGGGTTCAGGACAACTTAGATCTAGTGCCCCTAAGAACAGAAGAATGGATTAGATGACCTTCCAAGAGCCCATTGGCTCCAAGGATTCTCTGGTGTTCATAGGCCTCCAGTTCAGTTCAGTTCAGT
>SJYX01017841.1:9603-84506 GCA_006410675.1 Oreotragus oreotragus
TCGGAGGGATGATGTGGGGTGGGAGGTGGGGGGGGGGTTCATGTTTGGGAGTTCATGGACACCCATGACGGATTCATGTCAATGTATGCCAAAACCAATACAGTACTGTAAAGTAAAATAAAGTAAAAATAAAAAATAAAAAAAAAGGAAAAAGTAAAAAAATACTTCACCTATGATAATGAAATCACTATGTATCAAATTGATGGAATAAAGCTAATGTCATCCTTAGAGGAAAATACATAGTTTAAATCAAAATGTCAATCAAGAAGACAAGTTAAATGCTAGGAAGCCATCTCTACAAGCCAGAAAAATAATTTAACTCAATGTTGAAACAAAAAGGGTCTTTCATGGTGGCTGAGCGGGTAAAGAAATGCTTGCAGTGCAGGAGGCCCAGTTGGATTCCTGGGACAGGAAGTTCCCCTAGAGAAGAGATAGGCTACCCACTCTCGTGTTTTGAGGCTTCTCTTGTGGCTGAGATGATAAAGAATCTGCCTGCAATTTGGGAGACCTGGATGTGATCCCTGGGTTGTAAAGATCCCCTGAAGGAGGTCATGACAAACCACTCCAGTATTCTTGCCTGGAGAATCCCCTTGGACAGAGGAACCTAGCAGGCTACAGTCCATGGGGTTGCAAAGAGTGTGACATGACCGAGCAACTAAGTACACAGCACAGAAAGAAAATGTCAAATATAATAACTGAAATTAGTAAAACAAAAAAGCAGACTCTAGATATGATGAATAGAGCCAAATACTGTTTCTTCAATCAGACTTATAAAATTGATAAAAATTTGTGAAACTCAAGGAACAAGAAGAGAGAGAATTCCTTGATGATCTAGTGATTCGGAATCTGTGCTTTCACTGATGAGGACCCTGGGTACAATCCTTGGCCCCATTATAAACTACTTGGTGCAGCTGGAAAAAAAGAGAGAGAGAAAGAATACCTAAATGATCAGTTTTGGAAATGAGAGAAAGGGAATACAAACACAGAACATACAAACATACAATGAGAATATCATGAACAGCTCTATGTCAATAGATAAAATGGAGAAATTCCTTGCTGAATTTTATGCAAAGTAAATGCAAAAATTAGTAGTTCTCTATCTGTTAATTAAACTTAATCTGCAATTATAAACCAACCCACAAAGAAATCTCTAGTTCCAGATGGCTTCTCTAGGTCCAGATGTTTATTCTCTAGGATTAAACATTTTCAATCTTCCATGAATGCTTCCAGAGAATGGAAAGGAGAAGGAACAATTTCTGCCTTATTTTATGTGTCTGATACAATCTTGATGACAAAAGATGGCAGGAAAACTATAAGTAATAACAAAGTCCAATCTATTGATGAGCATAGTTACAAAATTGCTACATAAATTATTAGCAAATTAAACTAAGAAACATAGATGAAAGATAACATATTATAAGAAAAGTGAGCCTATTCTAAGTGTAACAATTCTAATATTTGAAAATGTCTAAAATTATAATTCATTGTATTAATTAAATAAGAGAAAATACGATTACCCCAATATTTACAGAAAAAGCATTTGCTAAAACTTAACATCTGAAATGGGCTTCCCTGGTGGCTCAGACAGTAAAGTGTCTGCCTGCAATGAGGGAGACCCGGGTTCAATAGCTAGGTCAGGAATATCCCCTGGAGAAGGAAATGGCAACCCACTCCAATATTCTTGCCTGGAAAATTCCATGAACAGAGGAGCCTTGTAGGCTACAGTCCATGGGGTGCAAAGAGTCAGACATGAATGGACGACTTCACTTTCACTTTTCACTTAACATCTGAAATATCTCGTTCAGTTCAGTCGTTTAGTCGTATCTGACTCTTTGCGACCCCATGAACTGCAGCATGCCAGGCCTCCTTTTCCATCACCAACTCCCAGAGTTTACTCGAACTCATGTCCATTGAATTGCTGATGCCATCCAACCATCTCATCCTCTGTCATCCATTTCTCCTTCTACCTTCAATCTTTCCCAGCAATGGGGGGTTTTCCAATGAGTCAGTTCTTCGCATCAGGTGACTAAAGTATTGGAGTTTCAGCTTCATCATCAGTCTTTCCAATGAATATTCAGGACAGATTTCCTTTAGGATGCACTGGTTGGATCTTCTTGCAGTCCGAGGAACTCTCAAGAGTTTTCTCCAACACCATAATTCAAAAGCATCAATTCTTTGGCACTCAACTTTCTTTGTAGTCCAACTCTCACATCCACACATGACTACTGGAAAAACCATAGCTTTGACTAGACGGACCTTTGTTAGCAAAGTAATGTCTCTGTGTTTTAATATGCTGTCTAGATTGACCATAACTTTCCTTCCAAGGAGCAAGCGTCTTTTAATTTCATGGCTGCAATCACCATCTGCAGTGATTTTGGAGCCCCTAAAAATAAAGTCTTTCACTCTTCCCATTGTTTCCCCATCTATTAACCATGAAGTAATGGAACCAGATGCCATGATGTTAGTTTTCTGAATGTTGAGTTTTAATCCAACTTTTTCACTCTCCTGTTTCACTTTCATCAAGAGGCTCTTTAGTTCTTCTTTGCTTTCTGCCACAGAGGTTGTGTCATCTGCATATCTGAGGTTATTAATATTTCTCCTGGCAATCTTGATTCCAGCTTGTGCTTCAACTAGCCCAGCATTTCTCATGATGTACTCTGCCTATAAGTTAAATTAGCAGGGTGACAATATACAGCCTTGACACACTCTTTTTCCTATTTGGAACCAGTCTGTTGTTCCATGTCCACTTTTAACTGTTGCTTCCTGACCTGCATACTGATTTCTCAAGAGGCAGGTTAAGTGGTCTGGTATTCCTTTATCCCCTTTCAAAATTTTCCACAGTCTGTTGTTATCCACACAGTCCAAAGCTTCGGTATAGTAAATAAAGCAGAAAGAGATGTTTTTCTGGAAGTCTCTTGCTTTTTCAATGATCCAACGGATGTTGACAACTTGATATCTGGTTCCTCTGCCTTTTCAAAATCTGCAAGTTCACAGCTCACATACTGTTGAAGAAATATCTCTTAGCAAAGCAGAAATAAAGCTTTGGTAATGGATAACTACAAAACACTTAATATTTAATATTGCAATTAAAGATAAATTTGAAATATTTCATCTGATATCAGGAAAATAACAGGATGATTACATACTTCAGCAATCTACTGGTGTTCATGGCCAGTGGACAAAGACAAGAAAAGACTTAAAATAGAACTACCATATTAAAATGTTTTAATATTATATAGTAAATTATCTTATGTATAATAATGGTATTGTGGTCAGTTTGAAATTCTTTTATTATTTATGTTAGTGAATATTCTATGATAAAATATTCAGGGTTGGAAACATGTCTATAATTTGCTTTATACTTATACAACATAATTTTTATTAAAGAAAATATAGCAAAATATTAACTGTTATTGAGATTCATTTATTATTATATGTTTTTTCATTGCACTACTCAGTATGCTTTTCCAAATACATGAAAAATTTTATTACAACAATAAAAACTAAGTAAGTATATAAACTAGATTGTTTCCCTGTAGAATATGTGTCTCATTTGGGTAATTGCTATGTATTGAATGTATATATGAATGAATAAATGAAAGAATAACTAAAGTAAAGGTAAATAAGCAATGGAAGTATAGTTATTCCTGAAATTCAAAATGAAATATTATTAATTTATAAATAGGATTGAGTATTGCTACAGCAAACTTTTTTAACCTATATATTGATAAAATAGAAATGATCCATTCAACTGAATTTTCTCAAGAAAGGGTTTATAGTTGCACTCTTTATCTTATAAATTTGATTTTGTTAAATAAATGTTTCTCATGACTTAGATTTTTTTTTTTTTTGATGTAAAGGGTTGTTCATTACCTGATAATTAATTTTCAGGCTTTACCTGCACACATAGACTGTGTATGTTTGAGTCTTGCCTGAACAGTTCTTCGGTTATAACCTAGTAGTTAGTACATTTTTTCTCTTTACAACCTGATACTTGGTTACTTTTGTTTGATTTGTCTCTTTGTTCTAAAATATTGCATAATAGTTGTTGATATCAAGTGGAGTGGGGAAATATGTCAATTAATTACTGGCTTCTAGTTATTTCGAGTAACATGTCTGTAAAGTAAAGTGAACAGGAGCTTTTGGCACACTGGACACACCTTGAGTGGAAGCATCTTGGATGAAAGGAAATTTACCTAATTCCTTCAGTTCTGACTAATAAGATGCCTTTTATTTAAATGCAAATTAAATACTTTTCAAAATGTTCTTTGTGTGTGTGTGTGAGTGTGTGTGTGTGACAAAGTCTGGCTTGAGGCCAACTTAGAAGTAACTCTTATAAAATCAGTAAATAAAAGGAAGAAAGGCAAACATCTAGTTTGTCCAAAGCTTGTAGATGTTGCATAGCAGATGCCTTAAAATCTCTAACTGTAATTAACATTGTGGTTGTTGAGTTGCTAAGTCATGTCTGACTCTTTGTGATCCCATGGTTTGTAGCCTGCCAGGCTCTTCTGTCCTCTTGTCCCAGGCAAGAATCCTGGAATGGGTTGTCATTTCTTTCTCCAGGGAATCTTTCTGATATAGGGATCAAACCCATTTCTCCTGCATTGGATCCTTTACTGCTGAGCCACCAGAGAAGCCCCATAATTCACACTAGAGTTTATGAATTCTTTTAGATTAACATTGACCTCCTTTTCCAATAGGGCTTCCCTGGTGGCTCAATGGAAAAGAAGACTGCCAATGCAGGATATGCAGCTTCAGTTCCTGGGTCAGGAAGATCTTCTGGAGGAGGAAATGACACCCCACTCAGGATTCTTGCCTGGAGAATCCCTTGGACAAGAGGAGCCTGGTGGGCTTCAATCCATGGGGTCACAAAAGAGTTGGACACAATTTAGCAATTAAACAACTTTTTTTCCAAATAAAGATAAAGGTTCATTAGAATATGATTATTTTTCTGTAGGCAGCTCTTATTTCCAGCCAAGAAGTTTTATGCAGTATTCACATTTAGCCCATTTCTTATAATTACACCTTTCCTTGAAGTCATGAGCAGCATTGAGAAAATGATACTTTCATTTGGAATTTGTCTTCCAGCTAAATTCCAAATTGTTACCACAGAATAGGCTGCATTCTCTCACTTCTTTTGGTAGCATATTTAGTTCCAAGAATTTAAAGCCTAAGAAATTTAAATGCTGCACCAAATAAACAGAATCCTTAATTTAGAAACTGTTAATTGTCTGCTGTAATGGAGGTTTCAGTTCAGTTCAGTTCAGTTCAGTTCAGTCGCTCAGTCGTGTCCAACTCTTTGCGACTCCATGAATCACAGCACTCCAGCCTCCCTGTCCATCACCAACTCCCGGAGTTCACTCAGACTCATGTCCATCGAGTCGGTGATGCCATCCAGCCATCTCATTCTCTGTCGTCCCCTTCCCTTCCTGCCCCCAATCCCTCCCAGCATCAGGGTCTTTTCCAATGAGTCAGCTCTTTGCATGAGGTGGCCAAAGTATTGGAGTTTCAGCTTAAGCATCAATTCTTCCAATGAATACCCAGGACTGATCTTCTTCAGAATGGACTGGTTGGATCTCCTTGCAGTCCAAGGGACTCTCAAGAGTCTTCTCCAACACCACAGTTCAAAATTCTTCAGTGCTCAGCTTTCTTCACAGTCCAACTCTCACATCCATACATGACCACTGGAAAACCCATAGCCTTGACTAGATGGACCTTTGTTGGCAAAGTAATGTCTCTGTTATAGCCTAAATAAATTGAAACCAGGGAGACTGAAGCTTGTAAGCTTCTGATTTTAAATCTAATTTTCTCATCTTTTTCTCCTCCCTCTGGCTAAGTCAACAGTTTAAAATGAGTATCAGAATTCAGATAAATTGACATTTTCTGTCTTCCTTGCTTCTGTCATCCTCTTGTTAAGTTGAAAGTCATAACAAAGTGGAAGCAAAGAGTGGGTGTAACAAGGTAAAGTTACAATAGTTAATGGAGGTTTCCTTATTTAACTTACATCAGCATAAAACAAATGTTTTGTCTTTTAAATCAGGGAACGGTTCACTGATCAATAACAGTGATGGGTTTGTGTGTTTGTGTGTGTGTGCGTGATTTGCTTTCAATATTTTGTCTGGTCAGAGAGAAAGAGGATAAAACACAAAGTGAATACTGAACATTGTGTACTTAGCTTCAAGAGCCTTATCCAAACAATGCAATGACATTTCCGTTCCATAATAGATAGCAAGAATCATTACCAGTTATTACTCATCAGAATGATGAGTTGTTTTAATGCCTCACTCATAGCCTTGCAAACAAATATTTATCCTGCACTATTTACATCCTAAGGCAATAGGTGCTGTATTGGATTGATTTTTCTGCTTAGTAACAGAACATTTCCAAAGATAAGCCAGGAAAATTATACCTGAAATAGCTGATTTATAGTATGTTATTAAAGGCTACCAAGGCAGTTACTGTAAAGAGTCCATGAATAAATCTGTGTTTTGCAAGACTCTTCACACATATCTGAAGTCATTTTCAAGTTTGTGGACAAAGATAGTTACTCTTATAATGGTAAGTGTATGTATTCACTTTTGTCTCTGGAGCCATACACAAGACCATATACCAGTCACCTGGGATAACTCAGTGAACAATATAGAGAAAAATCCAAGCTCTGATGGAGTAGTCACATTTATAGAACTTAACACGTGATTGACATTGATATAAATGTCTTAAATGTATTAACTCATGCAATTCTCAGTACAGCCCTTGAGGTAGGTACTAATATTAGACTTATTTTACAGATGTGTAAACAAAGGTAGCAAATGTTTGCAGGTTGTGTCCCAGAGCTGCAGAAATGATGATCATGAATTCAAATCCTGATAGTCTATGCTCTTTACTATACCATGCTCTCTCTCAATGTGAGCACATTGGGTCTTACATTCTAGTGTGGTGAAAAAAATAAGAATGTAAGCGAAAAAGAGAAATACATGCTTGAAAGAAAAAATGCTAGTTCTGATCCTTTACAATGTTAACAGCTTTGAAAATCATTAGAAAATCATAGATCCAGCAAGAGCAATGATTAATTTGTAATAAAAACTTGAAGTACTGTGTCACATGGCACAGGAAGACAAACCAGTTTCTCAAGACACTAGGAACAATTAGATCAGGTGGTTCTCTGCCCTAAATAGGGGGCATTCTGGCTACCTTGATATGAGTGTATTTATGCCTCCTTCTGATTTATATCATATGGTATTGCCAGTTTTTCAGGATGTGTAAGCTTTGGGAATAAGGGCAGTGCCCTTCTGTTTTCTTGGCCACCTGATGTGAAGAGCTGACTCATTGGAAAAGACGCTGATGCTGGGAAATATTGAAGGCAGGAAAAGGGGATGACAAAGGATGAGATGTTTGGATGGCATCACTGACTCAATGGACATGAGTTTGAGCAAATTCTGGGAGGTAGTGAAAGACAGGGAAGACTGGTGTGCTGTAGTCTGTGGGGTCACAAAGAGTCGAACACGACTTAGCGACTTAACAACAATGATAAATCCACACTCACTTTCATCTCATTCAGACATCCCTAAGGGCAGGGAGAGGATTGGGTTATAAACAACTTGGAAAAAATGCTTTCTTGGCAAGCTCTGAAAAATTGCCAGGCAAAAATCTCTTTGCCATGGAGGACACATTCTGTACTGCTTCCCTGGTGGCTCAGACAAGTAAAAAGCGTCTGCCTGCAATGCAGGAGACCAGGGTTCTATCCCTGGGTCAGGAAGATCCTCTGGAGAAGGAAATGGTAACCCACTCCAGTATTCTTGCCTGGAGATTCTCATGGAGGGAGCCTGGTAGGCTACAGTCCATGGGGTCGCAAAGAGTCGGACATGACTGAGCAACTTCACTTCAGGCTAAGTAATACTGTGGTGACACCTAACTCCCAAATTTCAGTGTCTCAACAAAATAAAAGGTTGCACTTTATAGAGTTCCTCAGGAACCCAGTTTGATAGTGATTCCATCATTATGTAACTGTACCATGTGAAAAAAAATTTGCTCAGTCACCTAAACAATGAAAAAGTTAATCAGACTCTTCTTTGCTTTGGTTTAGAGGTGACACATGTCTTCCCCACCACCTGCCATTAGCCAAGCTTTGATATATGACCCCTTCAAAAAGAGTAAAGAAACTTGTATGTCAGATGGAAAGTTTGGCAAATTTGTCTCTGTCACAGTAAACTCCCCTGACGCCACTAAATATTCCAGCATTTCTTTTTTTCTACACTTACAACACACTCAGCCCTTTCCAAAAGAATCCAGTCAATCAAAAGTCAATCCAGTTAAGAGTCGGAGTTCAAAGTCCAGGATCTCCGGGTCTTATGTTGTGCATTTTTCTCCACATCAGTTTGGAAATAGTGTCTCTAGGTCTAGAGACTGATGAACTCAAAGACAAGCTATATTCCCATTATACTATAGTGGATACTGAAAAGTGGTAATTCAAAGACAAGACCTGGCATGCTGCAGTCCAGGGTCACAAAGAGTTGGACACGACTGGGTGGCTGAACTGACTGACTGAAGAAGAAGACAAACAATGAACATTTTTAAGTGGGAAAAGGAAGAATGAATACCACAAAGTAGTCACAGGCAGCTGTATTTCCAATGTCCCATTGAACAGAAAATGTGAGGATTCCTTACTCTGAAAGTGAGAAATGTTCTATAAAGCAGACCTAATTTTGCTCACTTGTCCACTCTTCTTAATACTCTGGTTTCATTGCAAGGATATTGTTTAGTTTTTTTGTGCTCTACTGTGCTTAGTCGCTCAATCATGTTTGACTCTTTGCAGCCACGTGGACTGCAGCCTGCCAGGCTCCTCTGTCCATGGGGATTCTCCAGGCAAGAATACTGCAGTGGGTTGGCATGCCCTCCTCCAGGAGATCTTCCCAACCAAGGGATTGAACCTAGGTCTCCTGCATTGCAGGTGGATTCTTTACAGTCTGAGACATCTGTTTCTTTGGCTCCATCTAAAATAGGCAGTGTGGAAAATGAGTTGGTTGGTTGCTGAGCAGCTTTCTCAACTCACTTGAGGCCTGTTGTATGAAGGTTAAGCTTTGAGAAGTAACAAGACTTTTTAGTTCAGACTTGTGTTTTGTTTGGCAGGTCATTTCTCTCAAATATTTTGTATGTATTTTTTCTTTTTTTATGATTCAAATCTATTTCAAGTTCTGGTAACAACCTTACCATGCTTCCCTAGCCATAATTCTCAGGTCAAATGTATTCTCCTAACTTACTGCCTTTGTGTCTGTCTCTCTAGATAGTTGCCTTGAACCTGTTTTGATTTCTCTTAATCATATTTTGCCCTGAGCTAAAAAAAAATTCAAAAACAGACAAACTAATGCATGATTTTTAAAATTAAGACAGTGGTTATCTTGGTAGGTAAGGAGCCAAGAAACATGAGGATAATTCTTTCAGGTGCAGGATATATTTTATTTCTGAATTTGTTTATGCACTCATATCTCTACATGTTATGCTTCAAAAAATTTACTTTTAAAAAGTTATTTTAACTAAAGTAACTTAATCTTTCTTTGTGGCCATTAGTCGCTCAGTTGTGTCTGACTTTTTGTGACCCCATGGATTGTAGCCCACCAGGCTTCTCTATTCATGGGATTTTCCAGGCAAGAATACTGAAGTGGATTGCCATGCCCTCCTTCAGGGGATCTTCCCAACACAGGAATTGAACCCAGGTCTCCTGCATTGCAGGTGAATGATCTTTAGTGATAGGCTAATTCAGACCGACGTAGCACAAATAGAAGATTCATTCCCTACCACACTGGGAAAGGGTAGGGTATTCCTTATTGGTCCATGAGAATATTCAGAGGGATAACTGAAGAGGCAAGAAAAGATATATGTTTTCATTTCTTTTATGTAAATACATAGTAATGGAATTACTGAGACCTATAGTTGATGGATGCTTAACTTTTAAAGAAATTTTCAAACTGTTTTTTAAAGTGACTATAGCCTTTTACGTGTTCCCATAAGTGATGTATGAGAAATCTATATGGTACAAATTCATACCAACGGGTGGGAGAGGGGTTCATGTTTGGGAGTTCGTGTAAAAAAATAAATAAATACAAAAAAAAATAAAAATTAAAAAGATATAGATCTCATTGTAGTTTTAATCTGTATTTCCTTAATGACAATATTTGGATGTACTTATTTGACATACATATATCTTTTTGATGAAATGTCCATTCAAATCTTTGCCTATTGGACTTTGTGCTGTTGCTGAGTTTATGAGTTCTTTATGTATCCTGGATATGGGCTCTTAATCAGATTTTATTTGCAGGTAGTTTTGCATTCATGAAGCCTACTACTTATGCAGCAAGAGCCGTGGTTGCCTCAGAGGAAGACTTTCTCTAGACATGCTAAAAAAAAAAAGTAAACAAACTCAGAAGCAAAATAATGCGAGTGATTTGGGCAACATGGAGACCACATGAAATGCTATTAAGAAGTGCTCACAATGACCTTAACGGCTGCCTAGAAGACATCACTGACAAAAATGATATTTTTATTAAGCTCTATTGGATAGTTAAAATTAGAGGTCCCGTGCATTCTTTTCCATCACTGTTTTCTTAAAGCTTAAGGATCTTTTCAAGGAAAGGGGCAGGGCAGGATCCTGATCTCTTCCTTTTTGATGTTCAAAGGTATTAAAAATGTCTGAGGGCCTCAGGCAACCCAGATTGGAGAACTTCTGGAAAAGACAGTGACAGTCTCCAAGTGCAATCCAATTTTAGAAGAAAGGAAGATAAGACTAGAAATGATTATCTTCTCTCACTTCCTGAGAGACTGCTGCATCACATACAGCCTCACAGGGGAGGGTTTATACAAAGCTCTCAGGTGGCTCTGATTTCCTCAGTCTTCCTAGCAATTACTCTAGCCATTGGAATGTTGTGGCTGATCTCAGAATACACAGACACAAAACCATAGGTTTACTTAAAGGGTAACCATGAATATTGCTGAAAGAAACCAAAAGTGTAGAGCTGTCCAGCAGAGGCAGAAAACAAGCCTGAGTTCTTGCTCTCATGCAGGAAGTAAAGCAGCAAGCATTAAGCAGACCTGACTCAATGGACCACTTTAGGCAGCCACAGGAATTGTGGGAATACTTGAATAGAAGAACTCTGGGAAAGACTAGGTTCTTGTCATGTTGGCCTTGGCATTGCTTGGGGTGAGGGGGAAGTGGTTATCTCAGTTGTTGCTCTTGCTGTTGTTGAGTCCCTAAGTCATGTCAGACTCTTTATGACTAGATGGACTGTAACCTGCACAGGTAGGCATATTGGGTTCATCAATTTGGTAACATCTTACAGAATAACTCAAACAAACTTTTTGGCCAACCAAATATATTTGCAAGATCTCCTTGTGGGATTTCAAATCCATGTTCTATCCGAGTTTCATGTGTTCACGGGAAATGTCCAAGTTTCTATGTGCTCTAGTTCACTGATATGCAAAATAGTAATAATAAAATAATACAAATAAAATAATAATTGTACCTATTTTATAGAGTTGTTGTGAGATCTAAGTAAGACAATACATATTAAATGCTTAGAAGAGTGGCTGACACACTGAAAGCCCTCAGTAAAGCTTACATATTTCTGAAGGCTAAAAAAAGGAAAATGAGATATGCTTACCAAGATTCTAACACTGTGTTTCTTTGGCTGGCTCTTACTGAAAATTTTTATTTTCATTTGTGAACTCTTCTGATTTTCCAAATGTCTAACAATAGGCATATAGACCTAATAATAGGCATATAGTCCTGGGGTATAGATGTAACAGAAGCAAAAGATATTAAGAAGAGGTGGCAAGTATACACAGAAGAATTATTTTAAAAAAAGATATTAATGATACAGGTAACCATGATGGTGTGCTCACTCACGAGCCAGACACCTGGAATGTGAAGTCAAATGGGACTTAGGAAGCATCACGTTATGAACAAAGCTAGTGGAGGTGATGGAATTCCAGTTGAGCTATTTCAAATCCCAAAAGATGATGCTGTGAAAGTGATACACTCAATATGCCAGCAAATTTTGAAAATTCAGCAGTGGCCACAGAACTGGAAAAGGTCAGTTTTCATTCTAATCTCAAAGAAAGGCAATGCCAAAGAATGTTCAAACTACTACACAGTTGTACTCACGTCACACACTAGCAAAGTAATGCTCAAAAATCTCCAAGCAAGGCTTCAACAGTATGTGAACTGTGAACTTCCAGATGTTCAACTTGGATTTAGAAAAGGAAGAGGAACCAGAGATCAAATTGCCAACATCCACTGGATCATAGAAAAAGCAAGAGAGTTCCAGAAAAATATCGACTTTTGCTTTATTGACTATGCCAAAGCCTCTGACTGTGTGGATCACAACAAACCGCGGAAAATTCTGAAAGAGATGGGAATACCAGACCACCTTCTCTGTCTCCTGAGAAATCTGTATGCAGGTCAAGAAGCAAGAGTTAGAACCAGACATGAAACAGCCTGGCTCCAAACTGGGAAAGGAGTATGTCAAGGCTGTATATTGTCACCCTGCTTTTTTAACTTGTATGGAGGATAAAGTTAAAGTTAAGTCACTCAGTCGTGTCTGACTCTTTGCGACCCCGCGGACTGTAGCCCACCAGACTCCTCCATCCATGGGATTCTCCAGGCAAGAATACTGGAGTGGGTTGCCATTTCCTTCTCCAAGGAAAGGCACCTGGAATGTGTAGTCAAATGGGCCTTAGGAAGGATATATATATGGAGGATACCTCATGCGAAATACTGGGCTGGATGAAGCAATAACTGGAATCAAAATTGCCAGGAGAAATCTCAAAAACCTCATATGTGCAGATGACATGACCTTTATGGCAGAAGGTGAAGAGGAACTATGGAGACTCTTTATGAAAGTGAAGGAGGAGATTGAAAAAGCTGGCTTAAAACAACATTCAGAAAACTAAGATCATGGCATCTGGTCCCATCACTTCATGGGAAATTGATGGGGAAACAGTGTCAGACTTTATTTTCTTGGGCTCCAAACTCACTGTAGATGCTGACTGCAGCCATGAAATTAAAAGATGCTTGCTCTGTGGAAGAAAAGCTGTGACCAACTTAGACAGCATGTTACAAAGCGAAGAGATTACTTTGCCAACAACGATATGTCCATAGTCCAAGCTATGATTTTTCCAGTAGTCGTGTATGGATGTGAGAGTTGAACTATAAAGAAAGCTGAGCACTGAAGAATTGATGCTTTTGAATGTGATGTTGGAGAAAACTCTGGAGAGTTCCATGGACTACAAGGTAATCAAACCAGTCCATCCTAAAGGAAATCAGTCTTGAATATTCATTGGAAGGACTGATGATGAAGCTGAAGCTCCAATATTTTGGCCACCTGATGTGAATAACTGACTCATCTGAAAAGACCCTGATGCTGGGAAAGATTAAAGGCAGGAGAAGGGGACAGCAGAGGATGAGATGTTTGGATGGCATCACTGACTTGATGGACATAAGTCTGAGCAAGTTCCTGGAGTTTGTGAAGAACAGGGAAGCCTGGCCTTCTCCAGTCCATGGGGTCACAAAGAGTTGGACACGACTGAGTGACTGAACTGAACTGAACTGAAATCTTATAGAAGGAGTGAGTGACAGTATTTCTTCGGGAAGCATACTATCATTATGATAGTCTGATTCACCTATTTAAGTATTCTCGAGGGTGGTTATTTTGTGTCATGATTGAAGGAAATGTCGGTAATACTGTATTTTGCCATTTATTGTGAAGATTAAGCTGCTGGGAAGTACTGATCTTAGCATATCCTATCCCACCATGACTCAAGAAGGAGTATCAAAAGCTCATGCTGCTGCTGCTGCTAAGTCACTTCAGTCGTGTCCGACTCTGTGTGACCCCATAGACGGCAGCCCACCAGGCTCCCCCATCCCTGGGATTCTCCAGGCAAGAACACTGGAGTGGGTTGCCATTTCCTTCTCCAATGCATGAAAGAGAAAAGTGACACTTTAGTCGCTCAGTCTGTCCAACTGTTAGCNACTTCAGTCGTGTCCGACTCTGTGTGACCCCATAGACGGCAGCCCACCAGGCTCCCCCATCCCTGGGATTCTCCAGGCAAGAACACTGGAGTGGGTTGCCATTTCCTTCTCCAATGCATGAAAGAGAAAAGTGAAAGTGAAGTCGCTCAGTCTGTCCGACCCTTTGCGATCCCATGGACTGCAGCCCACCAGGCTACTCCGTCCATTGGATTTTCCAAGCAAGAGTACTGGGGTGGGGTGCCATTGCCTTCCCCGATCAAAAGCTCATACCTTCCCGTTGAAGGGAAATTTGCCTCCCTTCAGTGCAAATGAGAAAAACACCTCTGGCAAGTTGCCAGTACAGCCCATCCATCAGTAAAATGAGGGCTGACTCCCATTTATTAAACAGTTTAAGTACCAGTTCCAAACAGCAATCCTCTCAGAGTTTTGGTCCAAGCGTCTCCCATCACGTTCCATGTTTGGTGAGGCTGCTGTGGCTACTGCAACTGCTGTTCTGCACTGCCTCAGTTGATGTGAAACAGAAGCACCAGCCCTGTATGATATCAGGCACTTAATAACTAATTAGTGTCTCTCTCATGCAGCACATTAGGAGGATGCTCTTGCTGGAGTCATGATTAACTTCAGAGCTGCAGATGTTGGAACAGTTCCTTGGTAACAATGTTGTGTTGTCAAACTGTGTGTTCAGGTATCATCGTGATTGGTGATTTAATTGCATTGCTAGTAAGTGTTTGCTTCCTATTATCTTTAAAACAACATCGTTATGGAAATCTTATAGATGCTTATGGGAAAAATCAATGCAAACATATGCAATATAAATGTACCAGTGTTATTTGTATTCATGTATATGTAAATATTCATGCACTTTTCTAGCTTTTGCTAGAAAGCCATTTGTGAAATCTATTTGAAGAAATGCAAGCCATATGCATATATATTCCATCTAATTTTTTTTCCTATGTGACAACTATATTTCTAAAGTATGGACAAATTTAAAAAATCAGAGGCAAGGCTAAAATCTTATAAGCCATATAGCTGAGAATAGCTAAGAACTGAACTGGTTACAACTATACATAATAAAAAACTCACTTTACTCTCTTCTCAAATTATTTTCTTTAGTATGTTCTCAAATGTTTGGATTTTTGCCGACACAAATTCTAATAAACTATATGATATTGAAAATCTGACATTGTGAAAATATATCACAATGCATATGGCTTCAGGGAGTAGGTCACTCAGAGGTTAGCTCATATATATGGATTTAAAAAAGATTCTTTAGTTTCTACCTAGCCTTTGTTATGGCATTATTTCCCAAATTTTTATACTTGCTTAGGGCAGCAAGTATTAATTTAATGTTTCCTAAATTAGGTGCTTTGTGTGTGTGACATTTTATGTTTTACTCAAGCGAAAATATAACTTTTGTTCCTAATGTTTAGGTACTTTTAATTGTCATGGGAAAATAGGACATAGTGATGATATCAGTTCTATCTTTATTTCTGGTAGTTTTATAAATCACTGTTAATGATATGAAAGTCTGCTAGGTGATAGATTGCAGAGTTAAATTATGGAAATAAAGCAGTGGAAGCAACTTGTTGACTTAGACTAGAGTTCTGTTAAAGCAAAAATGATTCAGATACACAAATTTCTAGAGGCATGAAGAGTAAATGTGATCATAAAAATGAAAGAATTTTTAATAATATATAATACAAATCAAGGTGTATTATTATTATTTGTTTTTATGATTATAATTTTGATACTACTTTATAAAATCATGTCTCCAAAACTCTACTTAATATGTATAAACTTCCATTTGTCTTTTCCAGACCATCACATAAAAAGAATCATAGGGGAGGTGGAGAGATAAATAGGCAGAGCACAGATCATTCTTAAGGAAGTCAAAGTACTCAATGTCAGGGGCCCCCAACCTCTGGGATCTAAAGCCTGATGGCCTGAGATGGAGCTGATGTAATAATAATAGAAATAAAATACACAATAAATGTAACATACTTGTATTACCCCGAAATCACCCCTCACCCTGGTCCATGGAAAAACTGTCTTCCGCAAAACTAGTCCCTAGTTCCGAAAAGGTTGTGGACTGCTACTCTATATGATACCACAATACTGGATACATGTAATATTCATTTTTCAAAATCAATAGAATGTTGATTCTATTGAACACCAAGAGTGAACCATATATAAGCTACAGACTTAGGGTTATCAGTGATGTGTCAATGTACCACTCTTACGGGTGTTGTGAATAGTGGGGGAGGCTAGCATATGTAGGAGCAGGAAGTAGATGGGAAATCTCTGACTCTTCCTGTTAGTAGTGAACATAACACGGTTCTCAAGATGTCAAGTCTTAGTTTTAAAACTAAACAATAAATGGAATCCCAGAATATGTATCTTTCCAAGACAGACTTATTTTACTTAGAATACTATATCTGTAATTTATCCTTGTGGTAGTGTATGAAACATTTGTTCATTCCTTTTCAGTTGTTCATTGCAATTTTCAATTCCATTGTTTATATATACCACAGTTTATTTACTTACCAGTTGAAGAATATTTGGGATGTTTTTAGCTTTGGTGATTATAAATAAATCCACTAGAAATATTTGAACACAGGTTTTGAGCTCATGTGATGTTTCATTTCACTTCAGTAATCATTAATGCAGATTGTTGAATTAGATGATAAACATTTTTTAATTTTATAAGAAAGTCAAAATATTTTCCAAAATGACCAGCATTTTGCATTCACACCAGTAATGTCTGAAATTTCCAGTTGTTCCTTATAGTATTCAGCATGTCTTTTCACTACTTTCTTTGATTTCAGTAGTGTGGTAGTATTTAATTATACTTTCCATTTTCATTATTCTAATGAAACAAAGATGCTGAGCATTTTTCAAGTACACATTTGCCATTTTATATATCTATCTTCATTGGTAAAGTGTCTCTTTATATATTTTCCCTTTTTTAATTGGGTTGTTTTTTTTATGATTGAGTTTTGAGGATGTTTTCATATAGAGTCTAGATATAGGATCTTTACCAATCTCATTTGTAAATATTCTCCCCATCTGTGACCTGTCTGTTAATTCTCTTATTAATCAATAGCTTTCAAAGTGAAGAAGTACTTGATTTTCACAAAGATCAACTAGTTTATTTGTTCTTGTGCAGAACATACTTTTGGGGTTGTATCTCGGTATTATTTAAATCATGGTTACAAGTGTTCTCCTTTGTTTTCTTGTATAAATTGCAAAGCTTTAGATTTTTCATACAGGTGCAAGGTCAATTTTGAGCTATTTTTTGCATTGCTATGGAGATGATCCATTTATTTGCATATGAGTATCCAATTATTCCTCCATCTTGATGAAAAGTCTGCCTCTGAGTATCTTTTGCATCAGTCAGGGAGAAATATAAGTTCTTTCATGATTCTCATTTGAGTACTGCCTGGAAAATGGCTCCTTAGCATTAAAAAATTTTTTCTTTCGTTATTATTTCCTATCCTTCACTATAATTTATCCTTTCAGTACAATTAAAATGTGTCTCTGTGAAATAAAGTAAACCCCTCCTCACCAGAATTTTATGTATTTGTTTAACAGTCCCTGTGCATTACACTCATTTCAACACTGACTGGTATACTGCAAATCAGTTTTGGCACTAACCAATGGTAGATAATGTGGACACTGCAAGTTCAAGGGCATGTTACCCAACAAGACTGCCTTAACTTTAGACATCAGACACAAGTGCAGACCCCAACAACACTTCTGAACACAGGCTACAAATTCTAAGGGTTCCCTAGAGTCTCTATTGGATTCAATAATTTGTAGTGCAATTCTCAGAACTCTGGAAGGTGCAAAACTCATGAGTACATTTTTATTATACAGATACAAACCAGGAGAAATCAAATGAAAAGACATATAAAGGAAGATCTGGGAGGGACCAGAACACAGAGCTTTCCTACCCTTCTCTGTGAAGTCAGGACAAGTCATCCTCCTGTGACATCAATGTACTCATCAACCAGGAAGCTCCTCTGAGCCTCAGTGTCCAGAGTGGTAATTGATATTCCATTACATAGACATGATTGATTAAATCCTTGACTATATGATAAAATTAAGTCTTTAACCTCTGGCATTTGGACTGGCTCAAAATCTCAAACTTCTAATTACCTGATAGGTCTTTTTAGTGACCAGTCCTACTCTGAAGCTGTCTGGAAGCCCATCTTGAGTCACCTTATTAGCATAAATTCAGGTGTGCTCTAAGAGATTAATGAATAACAAAAACACTGCTCTGAAAATACTAAGCATACAGAAATTCCCCCCAACCCTGCAACAACCAGAGACAAAACCCAGTAAAACTCTTTATTATACAAAACATCCTACCATCAGCATTTATAATAAACTTGCTGTGTTTAACTATGTAAATTATGAGAGAGTTAACAAAATCAATTCTAAAAGATTTGCTGTGAGATTTATAACATATTGAGGTATAAAGCAGTAAAATACTTGTTTTCTCTTTTAAAAGCTGAAAATGTAAATTTCAAAGGAAGGAAGCCCTATAATACCAAAGAAGTAGAGGCTTAATTTAGTAGTTGTATTAATTCCAGCAAAGTATGGTCCAAAGTTACTAGAAAGAAAGCTGGAAAGATAGAATAAGTCAGGGTACAACAAATGAAAGCACACTTAATTTAACGTTAATCTCAGGTAGCTTTATATAATTTCATAGAGGATAATAGGTTATTAATATGCAATAATAACCTCATAGACATAGCCTTAATATCAATTTCATATAGATACGTGAGAATTATATGCGGAGATCTTGGATGTTTTAACTAGTTTCTCATGTCTAAAAACAAACAAAAAAAGATAACATAAGATGTTACTTTTAATGCATAGAAGCTACCTATGGTTTTTCAGAACCTCCTACACTTTTCTAAAGTAACAGTCTTATAAATGCCTTTCTTTGGAAGCAGCATATAGTATGATCAAGAAGAGTGAAACCTAAGGAGATGCTTTCTAATATAGTTACATTGAAATCCAGTCTTTTGGAACTATCCTTTTTCATTTAGAAATTCAGTCTCTGCCAATTCTATTTTAGGGGTTTTACAAATAAATTATGACAACTTACTATGTTCCTTTACAGATAATTCTCCTGAGAAGGGTAGAAAATAAATGGCCCTTTAGCAGAACTCACTCTTAAGACTCATCTCAGAAAGAATCTCTAAGGCAGTCCTGCCTACTGCCTGATGTACAAATGTTGCTGAGCCTGTGTTTTGTTTCCAAATGCTGTATTAATGGCTTTGCTGTAAGCCTGAAATATATTTTCATGTTCCTCTAAATTCACAGGAAAATTTGTAGTGTTCTTAGAATTCTGTTCTTCCCAGAAAACATTTTCCCAAGACATTTCTTTCTGAATGGCACTTGATATAGTTACAATGCTGTTGTTTCCTAGGACTTACACTGTCGGAAACAAAAATGTGTGGCACTAATTCCCCAACAAGTCACAATGAATGTACACGTGAGTGAATCAATTTAATTGTGAAAATAAACACCATAAGAAAATGAACAGTGAAAATGGTTAACTGATTTCTTTTTAATTTAATGGATTTATCTATGAATTATATAATTTCTGCTACCATTACTCAGAAGATCTTCTTTCCTATTTTTAATGGACATATAATATCTACTGATCAATAATCCTAGTGCATTATACTCATTACTTTGAAAATGAATTAATTTCACTCTCTTTTTACTCATAAAATGGATTCCACCAGTATATCTAACTCATCTAATAGTTAATGTACTATAATACTACAAACATTACAGCAAAATGCCATACTCAAAAACAGGAATACGTTCAGATGCTTCATCAGAAAAGCCATGGATGTTTTAGTCATTTGCAAGGGGTTCTGGTGCAGTCAACTGAATAAAAAAGATGGTCATTGCTTTTTAATGTAATTTTGCAGCTCTCATAAAATAAAATATCTCTGTTAAATACATCAGAAAGCATTCATTTCTGACCTGTGAGAACTGAAGTAAAACCTACAAGATAAAAAAGCACCCACACAAACTTGTAGGCTTAAATGTGTGCACACATACTCAAAACAAAAACTGAGGCCTGGGGAGAGTAAGTAAAATGTTCCCCCTCAACACTCTGTTCATAAACAAATGCTCTGGGAATAGTCTGTCTCTCTTGAGCCCAAATTTCTATTTTTAAAATCTTCCTTCACATAGATCATATGATGTTCCTGAACTCTAAGAATGTTCTGACTTATTGCCTCACTGATAATTTAATTGAAACCACTTCTATTTTTAGGAAAGAGCTTAGTCACGTATGTGGGATTTTACTACGCTTCAAGAAAGATTTTGGTTTCACAGTAAAATAACCTGAGCTAAGTAAACCATTTTGATCTTATAAGGAGTGGATTTTTATTTCATACAAATGATATGTCCATTGCAAAGTCAGATTTTCTAAAACTCCTTTAATGTTGTTTAAAGGTATATTTGCATCACCATAACAATTTCTTGTTATTTATAGTACATTACAGCAAACATGGGAATAGATTAAGTATATTTGTAGGAAATAAAATACATTTTAACAAACGAATCAGATTGATTTTTCATTTTTCCAAAAGTTGCAGTCACTTGTGGCTTTTGAGATACACTGAAAGATATCAGCTATATCATGCATCTTCCCCTTAAAAAGACTATTGTTCTGTGACAGGAACTGAATCTATTTCTAAAAAATCACGTATTGGAAAATTCAACTTTATCCATCTGATCTGATCTTTTAACTTCGGAAAATCTAGCAGTTTTTGATTTCGTAAGTAAGAAACTGATGACTTCATTAGGACTAGTGCCTGGCTGGAAATGAAAGAGATGATCAAGTTGCCAAAAAAAAAAGATAATCCATTTTACTCCAGATCATTCCTTGTTCTAAGTTTTCAGTCTGTGATATGGACTTAGACAATTCTAATAGGAGTGAAAGGTATCACTTGAAACTTTGTGAACTGACGATAGCACAAGACTCCCTGTGGGAGAGGAGAGAACCAGAAGTTCTGTCATCCATCTATAAATATTACATGGTGAGTTTAGACTTTATTCAACACCTACATCACTGGTCCAATCAGCACCCCAGCAAGCAGTCAAATGTCAAAATCACCATGTACCTCCCACCCACGTCCTGCCCTACATATGCATATGTTGTGGAAAGAGTTATTTTAATATTCTGTAAGAAAATTATTTGGTAGACTTTTTTCTGACCAGATATTTTAAGATTCATGGTTCTTAAGTATGTATTAGACATTGGTATTCTATAGGAATTAAAGTGAAAGCTTTTTCTATTCTGCCAAAGTTTTCATAGATTCACTATACAGCATAAAATAAGACTGAATGTAGTTGTGTATTTTGTAAAGAGACAGAACAGAAATAGACAGTAATTACTATGATATAAATTATTCTTTCATTCTAAACATTAATCATTGACTTGAAAAGTGTAATGAAGCTGTTGTCACTTTTGTTTTTCTATGCTAAGACTTTTGCAAAAAAAAAAAAAAAAAAAACCAGAAAAGACTCAAGCAAACAATTAATGCATTATACAAATTAACTGAATGTTAGTGTGATCATATATAGAGAGACTTCAAAGTCCTTTAGCCTGGGGAGTTCCACTATTTTAGTTTATGATTAGAAGTTCTTCAGTGTAGTGGGTTCATTCGCTTAAACAAAATAATATTTTTCTTTTCATTCACACTGCAATATAATCAATATGTTTGAGCTGCAGTAGGATATGTCTTGGTGTTTGAGAATTTCATGAAGAAAATCTTATTTCTATTATTAGAACATTTGACTCCCTACAATATATCCACATTCCTCAGGTCAGAAAATTTCTTTTAGCTTGTAAAAATATTGCAACAAAGTCTTCAATGTACATTCTGGGCAATGCAGATTTTATGTGTAAGGAGTCTGCTTTATGGCTGAATTGTATAGAATAAATATGTAGATAAGCAGATTTAATTTTCCTGAAGAAAGCAAGGCTTGATTCGAGATAGCATTGCCTTTGAATTCCATGGAGTAGGGTGGGTAGTGTTTTAGTCAGTTTGAATTTCTGTATCAGAGTACTGTAGACTGAGTGGCTTATTAACAATAAGAAATTTATTCTCACAGTTCTGGAGGCTGAGGAGTCCAGGATCAAAGCAATGGTAGATTTGGTATCTGATGAAAGCCTGCTTCAGATTCATAGACAGCAGTCTTCCTCTGTGTCCACACTTGGTAGAAAGGTTAAGACAGGGTTCTTTTATGAAGGCACTAATCCATTTCTGAGGGATCTGCCTTCATGCTTTACTCACTCCTAAAGAGCTCACCTCCAAATATCATCATATTAAGTTTAAAACTATAAATTTTTTTTTTTAGAGCTTCCATTTTACTTTATTTTACTTTACAGTACACTATTGGTTTTGGCATACATTGACATGAATCTGCCATGGGTGTACACGAACTCCCAAACATGAACCCCCCTCCCACCTCCCACCCCACATCATCCCTCCGGATCATCCCCATACACCAGCCCCAAGCATCCTGCATCCTGCATCGAACATAGACTGGCGATTCGTTTCTTACATGATAGTATACATATTTCAATGCTATTCTCCCAAATCATCCCACCCTCTCCCTCTCCCTCTCCCTCAGAGTCCAAAAGTCTGTTCTACACATCTGTGTCTCTTTTGCTGTCTTGCATACAGGATCCTCATTACCATCTTTCTAAATTCCATATATATGTNGGCTCCTCTGTCCATGGAATTCTCCAGGTAAGAATACTGGAGTGGGTAGCCATTCCCTTCCCCAGGGGATCTTCCTAACCCAGGAATCAAACCCAGGCCTCCCACATTGCAGGTAGATTCTTTACCACCTGAGCTACCAGGGAAGCTCTTAAACATTAAGGGACCTCACTGGAAGCCCTCCCCTAATGGTTGAATGTGTGTTATATTCCCAATTTTAAAATCAAACAGGAAGTGGAAATGGAGCTGCAATTACTGACTTGAAGATTTCCTACCAGGGCCAAGTACATCTCCTCTGAAGAGCATGGTGCCTGAACAGAAGAGGGTTCTAGCAGGTGTAAGCGTGGAGAGAGACTGGATCCTTGGGAGCATCCAAGAGTGACTGCTTGAAAGGTAAGGAGCAAAAACCACAGGAATGTTTATGGAATTCTGAGCAGTCCAACTGCACAGACAATAAGATCTGATCCTCATGTAAAGAGCTTGCATTCTGGACTAAATAATGTGCTGCTGCTGCTGCTAAGTCGCTTCAGTCATGTCCGACTCTGTGCGACCCCATAGACAGAAGCCTACCAGGCTCCCTGTCCCTGGGATTCTCCAGGCAAGAACACTGGAGTGGGTTGCCATTTCCTTCTCCAATGCATGAAAGTGAAAACTGAAAGGGAAGTCACTCAGTCGTGTCCGACTCAGCGACCCCATGGACTGCAGCCTACCAGTCTCCTCCATCCATGGGATTTTCCAGGCAAGAGTACTGGAGTGGGGTGCCATGCAGCCCCAAGTTATTTTCTCTTCCACTGATGAGGAAAATGTGGAATGGTAATACAATTTTAATGACCTCTTCACAGTGTAATCGATGCTTAAGATTCCTGATTGTGCGTATTCTCCTAAATACTAAGAAATAAGTGTGATGTTCACTTTTCACAGATGAAGATCAGGAGACTCAGATGCAAAACCACATCAGTTAATAAGGAGCAGAACAAACTGAAAGTGAGGTTGATCTGGCTCCAAAGTCCATTCAGTTCTAAATCTGTGTGAGCTGGTTACCTGTGCACACTCCACTGTAGTTGTTTAGTCGCTAAGTCGTGGCCAACTCTTTTGTGACCCCATGAACTGCAGCCCACCAGGATCCTCTGTCCATGGGACTTCCTCGGCAAGAATACTGGAGTGGGTTGCTGTTTTCTTCTCCAGCACACTCCATTAGAGTTTATCAAACCTAGAATCCATGGGATTTTCCAGAAGAAATAAAAACAAAAAACAAACTAAAAGCACTGACTAAATCAGATAAACTACCTGATTTGAGTCATGTGAAAAGTAAACCTCTACTGATCAAATGATAAAAATAACTTTAGGAAAAGAGGAAGAATGAAAATTAGCACAATAGATGAAAAAAACTAGTTTACTAAGTTAGAAATCTGCCTCAAAAGGTCCTTCCATAAAGAAATAATAAGGGTGAAACTTAAGTTTGTACTAAAAGCTGAAAGAAAAATGTTCTCTATTCCCATGAGACAAGACAAGGATCAGATTCAGGTGACTGAAGAGAGCTAAGTTATTAACAATAACTGAGATGGTAGCAATGATTATCCCACTATTAATTTTTGTTCACAATTTAAGGTTTTTTTTATTAGAAATCTGCCTCAAAAGGTCCTTCCATAAAGAAATAATAAGGGTGAAACTTAAGTTTGTACTAAAAGCTGAAAGAAAAATGTTCTCTATTCCCATGAGACAAGACAAGGATCAGATTCAGGTGACTGAAGAGAGCTAAGTTATTAACAATAACTGAGATGGTAGCAATGATTATCCCACTATTAATTTTTGTTCACAATTTAAGGTTTTTTTTTGTACATAAATACTCTATTTCTTTGAAGCATAGAATGTTCTACATTTTCCCATATTACTTGGACACTTCCACCTTTTCTTTCTACCCAGATCTCTCACTTTTTCTCTATAACCACATCACTCACTCTCCTCATTAGTATGTTCATATGTCCCTTTTTTTATTATCTTCATAATAGACAGATATACATAAAAGTGAGACACAGCTGAGTAACCAAACACAGCACAGCATATACACAATATTTATTTTTAAATAGAATAATATTAGGCACAGTTCGATGCATCTTGCCTTTCTTACTCAACCATACCATGCAGAAACACTGAATCACCTGAAATATATAGCTCTAATTAACGTATTTTAATGCCTGCATAATATTCAATTTTATTCATGTTCAGCCATTCATTTGATGATTCTTCACTGATTGGACATTCATCCCTCCTTAAATAATACTGTGACAAGCATTTTTGTATACACAATTTTATACACTGTGATCTTATTATTATAAGAGGGACCCATAGTTACTCCATTTCTTAGTTGAAGGCATACATGTTTATTATGTTTATCGGACCCTGATAGAAGTTGAAACATACTTGTTTTGTTGCTAAGTCACGTCCGACTCTTGCAAAGCCATAGATTATAGCCCACCATGCTCCTCTGTCCATGGGCTTCTCCAGGCAAGAATATTGGGGTGGGTTGCCATTTCCTTCTCCAGGGGATCTTCCTGAACAAGGAATCGAACCTGGGTATCCTGCATTGCAGGCAGATTCTTTACCAACTGAGCTACTCTGATAGAAGTTTAAACATATCNTCTGTCCATGGGCTTCTCCAGGCAAGAATATTGGGGTGGGTTGCCATTTCCTTCTCCAGGGGATCTTCCTGAACAAGGAATCGAACCTGGGTATCCTGCATTGCAGGCAGATTCTTTACCAACTGAGCTACTCTGATAGAAGTTTAAACATATCACAGCCCTAAACACCTTCTAGCCTGACCAGCAATAAGTGTTATTGCTCTTGCTTTTAAATCTTATCACTTTAATGGGTAAAATTAAAGTAGTTGCTATACTTTTATTTTTCAGTTTATATTTGTAGTAAAGATATAAATCCTTAATCTATCACCTGAATTAAAAATTTGTTTTTTGAAATTAAATGTTATCTATTGACATTAGTTGAGGTAATTTTGGTATAAGATTTTAAAAGTTTGCTTTCCCTACATAATCTAGATTTCCAGTCTTAGTTAAAATATGTAACCTTTAAATTGTACATTCTTCTCACAAAATATTTCACATTTTTAAAATTGGATTTTCAGGTTGTTTCCCAAATTTTCACTTAATACACTAGCACATAAATCTGAGCAAGTCATTAGCATGTTTAGTCTTAGTTTTATCATTTGTGATATAGAAATGATACTATTAAAGTGCTATTGTACCAATCTGCTTACTATAAAGGATACATCATATGGTCTATGTTAACAGATCATATGATGGACTGTAAACCCTATGATATAAATGCCAGTTATTTTAATAAACTAATAGGAAGATAATCATGAATCACAAATAAGCAATTTTCAAAGTGTTTTTCAATTTTTATGCAAAAGCTATTAAATTACGGTATAATTTCAGAAGACAATTTAGTGCTTGATACATTTGCTGATCAACTTGGTATTGCTGCCTCAGGATTTATGTTTTGTTTGGGTTGTTATAAAGTTATAACTTTAAAATTCAGTTTACTCAGTATGAATTTATGATCTCATTTAAAAATATTCTAAGCCACATCAATGTTCTTAGGCAGTCGTGAATTTCATGAGATAATGACACATTGGCTTAAGAAGAATTTCCTGTTTTCAGTTTGGGTACTTTGCAGTTTTGCAGTATGCCTCTAATTTTATGAGAAAGTTACATGGAAAAAAAATGTGACAGTGTAAGGCTATGAACCAAAATATTTTTGGGATAAACTATCTAGCATATAAATAATTACATTTTTTTCCCCCGGGAAGCAAATATTTAAGAGGAGAGGCAAGAAAAGCCTCGTTTGAATGAATAAATAAAGATCCGTGCTTTTAGTCATAAAACCAGATACAATCTTTTGTTACTGCTTAGACGTCATTCATGTTTTCTTCTTGACTGATCAAAATTAGAAAAGGAAATCAATAAAAATTACCCTTGTTGTGAAATTTTAATCTCCTTAAAATGGTAGTTATAATTGGGCCTCAATCTACTCAATCTCTCACTGCCTGCTTCTCTCCTGCCTGGAGTTCCCAGACACCAAATTCCAAGGGAGACTCTTAAAACCCCATACCCATATACATGCCATTTCAAGGGGCCTGGAATTCTCTTTCTGGACCTTTTTAGCTTGAAAATTCCTTTTCTTTTTACTTCTGATTCTTCATGCAATTTTGCCTTTTATATTTAACTAATTTGTAGCTTTTAGGAATGTCAGGAGAAAGTTTTGTTTTGTTTTGTTTTTAACTTTAAGTAGTAAAAGTTATGCAGGCTATTATTCTTCTCTGTGAATGAACTTTATACAGAAAACAAGGGACATAAACAGACTGAAAGTGAAAGGCTGGAAAAAGATATATCATGCAAATAGAGACCAAAAGAAAGCAGGAGTGGCAATACTCATAGCTGATAAAATAGACTTTAAAGCAAAGGCTGTGAAAAGAGACAAAGAAGGCCACTACATAATGATCAAAGGATCAATCCAAGAAGAAGATATAACAATTATAAATATATATGCACCCAACATAGGAGCACCGCAATATGTAAGACAAATGCTAACAAGTATGAAAGGGGAAATTGACAATAACACAATAATAGTGGGAGACTTTAATACCCCACTCACACCTATGGACAGATCAACTAACCAGAAAATTAACAAAGAAACGCAAACTTTAAATGATACAATAGACCAGTTAGACCTAATTGATATCTATAGGACATTTCACCCCAAAACAATGAATTTCACCTTTTTCTCAAGTGCTCACGGAACCTTCTCCAGGATAGATCACATCCTGGGACATAAATCTAACCTTGATAAATTCAAAAAAATCGAAATCATTCCAAGCATCTTTTCTGACCATAATGCATTAAGATTAGATCTCAATTACAGGAGAAAAACTATTAAAAATTCCAACATTTGGAGGCTGAACAATACGCTTCTGAATAACCAACAAATCACAGAAGAAATCAAAAAAGAAATCAAAATGTGCATAGAAATGAATGAAAATGAAAACACAACAACCCAAAACCTGTGGGACACTATAAAAGCAGTGCTAAGAGGAAAGTTCATAGCAATACAGGCATACCTCAGGAAACAAGAAAAAAGTCAAATAAATAACCTAACTCTACACCTAAAGCAACTAGAAAAGGAAGAAATGGAGAACCCCAGAGTTAGTAGAAGGAAAGAAATCTTAAAAATTAGGGCAGAAATAAATGCAAAAGAAACAAAAGAGACCATAGCAAAAATCAACAAAGCCAAAAGCTGGTTTTTTGAAAAGATAAATAAAATTGACAAACCATTAGCCAGACTCATCAAGAAACAAAGGGAGAAAAATCAAATCAATAAAATCAGAAATGAAAATGGAGAGATCACAACAGACAACACAGAAATACAAAGAATCATAAGAGACTACTATCAGCAATTATATGCCAATAAATTGGACAACGTGGAAGAAATGGACAAATTCTTAGAAAAATACAACTTTCCAAAACTGAACCAGGAAGAAATAGAAAATCTTAACAGACCCATCACAAGCACGGAAATTGAAACTGTAATCAGAAATCTTCCAGCAAACAAAAGCCCAGGTCCAGACGGCTTCACAGCTGAATTCTACCAAAAATTTCGAGAAGAGCTAACACCTATCCTACTCAAACTCTTCCAGAAAATTGCAGAGGAAGGTAAACTTCCAAACTCATTCTATGAGGCCACCATCACCCTAATACCAAAACCTGACAAAGATGCCACAAAAAAAGAAAACTACAGGCCAATATCACTGATGAACATAGATGCAAAAATCCTCAACAAAATTCTAGCAATCAGAATCCAACAACACATTAAAAAGATCATACACCATGACCAAGTAGGCTTTATCCCAGGAATGCAAGGATTCTTCAATATTCGCAAATCAATCAATGTAATTCACCACATTAACAAATTGAAAAATAAATGCCATATGATTATCTCAATAGATGCAGAGAAGGCCTTTGATAAAATTCAACATCCATTTATGATAAAAACTCTCCAGAAAGCAGGAATAGAAGGAACATACCTCAACATAATAAAAGCTATATATGACAAACCCACAGCAAACATTATCCTCAATGGTGAAAAATTGAAAGCATTTCCCCTAAAGTCAGGAACAAGACAAGGATGTCCACTTTCACCGCTACTATTCAACATAGTTCTGGAAGTTTTGGCCACAGCAATCAGAGCAGAAAAAGAAATAAAAGGAATCCAAATTGGAAAAGAAGAAGTAAAACTCTCACTGTTTGCAGATGACATGATCCTCTACATAGAAAACCCTAAAGACTCCACCAGAAAATTACTAGAGCTAATCAATGAATATAGTAAAGTTGCAGGATATAAAATCAACACACAGAAATCCCTTGCATTCCTATACACTAATAATGAGAAAGTAGAAAACGAAATTAAGGAAACAATTCCATTCACCATTGCAACGAAAAGAATAAAATACTTAGGAATATATCTACCTAAAGAAACTAAAGACTTATATATAGAAAACTATAAAACACTGATGAAAGAAATCAAAGAGGACACTAATAGATGGAGAAATATACCATGTTCATGGATTGGAAGAATCAATATAGTGAAAATGAATATATTACCCAAAGCAATCTACAGATTCAATGCAATCCCTATCAAGCTACCAGCGGTATTTTTCACAGAACTAGAACAAATAATTTCAAGATTTGTATGGAAATACAAAAAACCTCGAATAGCCAAAGCAATTTTGAGAAAGAAGAATGGAACTGGAGGAATCAACTTACCTGACTTCAGGCTCTACTACAAAGCCACAGTCATCAAGACAGTGTGGTACTGGCACAAAGACAGAAATATAGATCAATGGAACAAAATAGAAAGCCCAGAGATAAATCCACACACATATGGACACCTTATCTTTGACAAAGGAGGCAAGAATATACAATGGAGTAAAGACAATCTCTTTAACAAGTGGTGCTGGGAAAACTGGTCAACCACTTGTAAAAGAATGAAACTAGATCACTTTCTAACACCACACACAAAAATAAACTCAAAATGGATTAAAGATCTAAATGTAAGACCAGAAACTATAAAACTCCTAGAGGAGAACATAGGCAAAACACTCTCCGACATAAATCACAGCAGGATCCTCAATGATCCGCCTCCCAGAATACTGGAAATAAAAGCAAATATAAACAAATGGGATCTAATTAAAATTAAAAGCTTCTGCACAACAAAGGAAACTATAAGCAAGGTGAAAAGACAACCCTCTGAATGGGAGAAAATAATAGCAAATGAAGCAACTGACAAACAACTAATCTCAAAAATATACAAGCAACTTATACAGCTCAATTCCAGAAAAATAAACGACCCAATCAAAAAATGGGCCAAAGAACTAAATAGACATTTCTCCAAAGAAGACATACGGATGGCTAACAAACACATGAAAAGATGCTCAACGTCACTCATTATCAGAGAAATGCAAATCAAGACCACAATGAGATACCACTTCACACCAGTCAGAATGGCTGCGATCCAAAAGTCTGCAAGCAATAAATGCTGGAGAGGGTGTGGAGAAAAGGGAACCCTTTTACACTGTTGGTGGGAATGCAAACTAGTACAGCCACTATGGAGAACAGTGTGGAGATTCCTTAAGAAATTGCAAATAGAACTGCCTTATGACCCAGCAATCCCACTGCTGGGCATACACACCGAGGAAACCAGAATAGAAAGAGACACATGTACCCCAATGTTCATTGCAGCACTGTTTATAATAGCCAGGACATGGAAACAACCTAGATGTCCATCAGCGGATGAATGGATAAGAAAGCTGTGGTATATATACACAATGGAGTATTACTCAGCCATTAAAAAGAATACATTTGAATCAGTTCTAATAAGATGGATGAAACTGGAACCAATTATACAGAGTGAAGTAAGCCAGAAAGAAAAACACCAATACAGTATACTAACACATATATATGGAATTTAGAAAGATGGTAATGAGGACCCTGTATGCAAAACAGCAAAAGAGATACAGATGTGTAGAGCGGACTTATGGACTCTGAGGGAGAAGGAGAGGGAGAGGGAGAGGGAGGGATGATTTGGGAGAATAGCATTGCAATATGTATACTATCATGTAAGAAATGAATTGCCAGTCTATGTTCAATGCAGGATGCAGGATGCTTGGGGCTGGTGTATGGGGATGATCTGGAGGGAAGATGTGGGGTGGGAGGTGGGAGGGGGGTTCATGTTTGGGTGTTCGTGTAAAAAAATAAATAAATACAAAAAAAAAGAAAAAAAAGAAAAAAAAAGACAATTCTTAATACCTTTTCATTTTTCCTCTGTAAACCAGGATGAAAATAGGAAGGTTTCAAACCAAATGAGACAGTTAAGATTTCAGTTCCTGACAGCTCTGTGCCAGTAGGGGAACAAGACCAGCTGAGAAGGGGCACGGTGTGCAGTTCTAACAGTGATTGTTTTGGAGAAATATGGAACCTTCTCATTAAGGGGTAGAAGCACAGGAATTTCTATCTGTAGAGTTCAGAATGCACAATAGTGGCAATCTAGCCAAGTATGAGATGTGGTTTTTCAGGCTGCCCTGGAAAGAGGTTTCCACTAATCTGCCTCTTCGTATACTCTGACTTATTGAAAGTTAGGGGACAAGCCACCTGCTTGCTTCAGGGGTGGCCTGGACGGTGCCTGTTGGGTGTCTCCATGTGAAAATACCAATTCTTTTAAAAGTTAGTGAGAGCCAAAAATATGTTTACATTTTAAGCTATCAGAAAAAAAAATACATCCAAATTACAATATTAAAGTGAGTTTCATGAGCAACTCTGACTATCTGCACTTTGGAAGACATTTTAGTGATTAAAGTAATTATTTTATTAAATGATATTTCTTGGATTTATGAGGGTCCCAAAGAAAGTTACTAAGTCCCTGAGGGACTTAATAACAAAACACCTTCTTATGCAGTATTTTAAATTATTTATTTGGTTGTACATTTCTTCCAGTAAACCAGGAGCTCCTTGAGGTCAGAGGAATGGAATGAAAAACAGATGGACTTTGGTATGAGTTGACCATGTGTTTAACTACTGGCTATGTGACCTTGGGCAAGTTATTTAACTTTTGGAGCTTTGCTTTTGTTTAATTTCTAAAACCTCCTGGAAACTATTCTGCACAAGCCTGCCACATTCAAAGCATATGGTACATATTCGTGAAGTGAATTAATTGTATAATTAATTAATTAATAGCTCTACCTATGAAAGGATTTCAATGCCATTTATGATGAGGAGTATAAATAGAATAAATTTAAACCTAAGGTGTTCTGTATATAATCAGATGATGATAGAGATGAGATTTGTTCAAAAATAATTCTAGGCCTGTTAATCTCAATAATGAAGGTGTGAGGAGGCATTTCAGAAACATCTAGTTCTATGTATGATATATTATATAGATTATCTCCAGAGGCGATTCTGTTATGTTTGAAATTTGGCTATAAGTCATATTCTGACATTTATTTCTCTGTTATACCATTATACTGTATTGAGATATTTAATTATTTCTTTTATAATCCTTGTCTAAGTAAAGAGTCAAATTTTCAGCCAAATAACTCCATCTGTAAAGGACAAAATTAATCCAAGTTTCTGTGACTTTTGGGGGGTCCTGCAGGGTATAATATTAAATTTGTAATACAGTGTACTTTCTCACTAAACTTTTATGCTTGGGAGATGCCAGAGTTAGGAAGATGGAGCCTCATCACAGAAGTAATTAAAATGGAACTGAGAAACAAATGAAGAGAATTCATTACCTGAAGAGGTAAATTTTGTCCCATTTGAAATTAATGTCTGTGCATATTCAATGTTTAATGAGTTAAGGGGTCACAAGATAAAGGAACCAGGATACACTTCAGACCTTGACTGTTTTATAGTCAGATGGTGTCTGTCTGGTGGTTAATTTAAAAGAAAAAAAAAAAAGGGAAAACAGAAAAAGTAGGACTAACTTCAAGCTGGGAAGATATGTTTGCTGACAGAAACTTGTGGAAAGAGACTGACTTTAAAAAAGGAGCTGCTTGTTTGGAGCAAGGAAAAGTAGCTTGTAAAGACAAATATTGTCAGAGAGTGAGGCCTGTGGTTAAGTTCAGATGAATGAACACAACACTTTTGCAATCATAGGAACAGTAAGCCTAGGAAGACTAAGCAGTTTTATCTGAGAAGTAGAAAAAGGAATCATCTGTGGAAGGTTTATGACAGAGAATGAACACTTTGGATGAGATTTTTTGTTACAAAGGTATGTTTAGTTTTTAAATCTAAAGATTTAGAAAATGTTGTATTTTACCACTTTCAATTTACTCCATCAGCAGGCCTGGTGAAACATTTTGATAGTCAAGATCTTGGTACTTATCCCCAAAACCCATCAGGTAAGATAGCTGCAGAGAGTAATCATAGCTTTACATGGAGTACACAGAAGATCTGCTTTATTATTACACACAAAACTTCACTGTTTCTTTACATCTGATGATAAATGATGTATCCCTGATGGAAAGTGTCATGAATTTTTTTTTTCAGTTACAAAATAGGATGAAATCTGAACTTTCATTCCTAAAAATAAAAATGATTTGATTATAATAATTGTCTCATAAATTTTAGATAATATCCTCAAATGGCAAATCTGTCATTGTCAAACACATAGCCCCCAAATCCTTTTATGGAACAATTAGGAATCTGGAACTCCATGTATTTTTTTCCATTATGTCATCTTGCCTGGCATGAAAATTGTGAGAGTGCTGAATCTTTGAATATAGTTCTGTTTGTTGGAAAGAGCACTGAAATGAAAATTAAGAGAGTTATGTTCCAGTCCTTTCAAGACTTGATAAACAGCTACAAGACCCTGGCAAATCACGTAACATCTATGCACTTTTATCATTTATAAAATAAAGACGCTGGACTTAATGATGCATTATATCTAAAATCAAACCATCTTTTATCATCTAGGTCAGATTTCCAGGCATCAAACTCAGGAACTTGGGACTCATTCTAGATGTCAAACCCAATATATCACTATGATCTACTGATGAATTATCCTTTAGTAATTTCCTACATGTAAGTGTCATTTGGTTTCCAGTTAATTGGTGCAAGCCTTCATCTCTTGCTTGTACTACTAGAAGAGTCCCTTACCTGCTTTTTATCTGCTTCCTTAGGTATTGTTAAGACCTCCAGTATCTTGTTTTTAATGCACCTCCTTCAAACAGAAAACTAATGATTACAATGGCCTATCTGAAATAATTTAATAGTTCCACCTAAATCCTTAGCATGCTATTCAAGACCTTCATAATTATTATTCTCTTTCTAGACTTAATTCTCAACACAATCTTAGCTCCTGACTTGATCCTGTCTCTTACATCCTTTCCCTTGTATTCATTAATTTGCATTTTTCTGAAAAAATCTTGACATTTTGTAGAGTTGTTTTCACTCTCTGGGCTACTTTGCTTCCCACAGTGAATCTTAGTGAACTATATCCCTTTATAGATATCTTAAGCGTCATTCTACTCAAGGGACATCCTTGCCTCTCTTTCCACATTATCTGTTCAAAGTAGACCCCATTAGTTTGTTGTGCCCATTGCCTTGTACTTATATCACAGAACCAATTGCATTTCATTGCTATATATGCACTTATGTGTGCCTATAAATGCATTTATTCCAGCCATATTTTTATTGTCAACTCTGAGAATTAGAGCTGACAAGTTCACATTTACATTAAAATTCATAAGAATTGCCTTTGTAAAGGTAAACTGCTCTTTAATTCATAGACAGTCTTTGAAGTTCCCTGAATTTATGGGTACTTTTGTCCATATACAGAAAATAGTTGTGCTGTTTTTTATACAGGATCTCAAAATACTGGTAGAGATTTACATGGAGATGTGTATCTGATGATTTGAAGAATTTGTTATCTACTTTGTTTTTCTCAGTATTCTGATGTTATAAAACTTTTGATGAATTTAGGGTTGTTTTAGCACAAGTTAAGAAAAATGACGTTTCTTTCATGTGAAATCTTTGAAATTTCTTTATTAGTTTCTATTAGAATAAGAGATCTAATGTTTCCTTGGGTACTACAATGTACTTATAAAAATAATGATATGTCATAATTTTATAATAAAATTAATTTCTCACATGCTCTTTCTCATGATCCTAGACTCAAACTATCCTCCTGCATTCCTTGCTTCTTATTTTCTTTCTAAAAATGCATTAAGCAACATCTCTGCCACTCACTGCATTAGGAACCTGATAATCAAGCATAAACACATGCACACACATACACCTATGAAGAAAGCCTGAACTTCTGGAGTTTACATTCTAAAAGGGGAAAAGAAAAAGAAACACTTACTGAAATGTGGCAATTATAACAATACAAGAAAAAAAGCAGAGGTCTTTTTTGTGATGATATTTTTAAAGGAATTTTAGGACTAATGTAATTCACCAAACAGAAAAAAGGAGGAAAGCATTTCTGTTAAAGGACGAGTAGATATAAAGTCTCAAAGTAAGAGGATACCACCTTCAGCTTGTCTGAAGTACAGAGCTTATCCTGGGGAATAGTACAACACAGGCAGAAGAGCCAATCTTAGGCAAGTTGACAAAGACTTGCTGTGATGCTAAGAAGGTCTAGAGATGATAAGATTCATTAAAAAAAAAGAGAGAGAGAGAAGGAGAGAGAATCATTGAAAACATATTGATAGGGCAGGGACATATCCAATGTGCATTTTTAAATTGTTACCTAGTTTGTAGTATAGGATGAAAATTGACGTAACAACACTTAAGAGACTCTTGCAATAATTCAAGTGAAGTTTGAAGAAGGTTCATATTAATTCACTGGTGATAGGAAAAAGGTAGCAAGAATACACAGAAGAACCATATACAATAAAGATCTTAATGACACAGATAACCATGATGGAGTGATCACTTACCTAGAGCCAGACGTTCTGGAGTGTGAAGTCAAGTGGGCCTTAGGAAGCATCACTAAAATCAAAGCTAGTGGAGGTGATGGAATTCCAGCTGAGCTATTTCAGCTGGAATGTGTTGGGTGATGCTGGAAAAGTGTTGCACTCAGTATGCCAGCAAATTTGGAAGACTCAGCAGTGGCCACAGAACTGGAAAAGGTCAGTTTTCATTCCAATCCCAAAGAAAGGCAATGCCAAAGAATGTCCAAACTACCACATAATTGCTCTCATCTCACACACTAGCAAAGTAATGCTCAAAATTTTCCAAGCTAGGCTTCAACAGAACATGAACAGAGAACTTCCAGATGTTCAGTTGGGTTGAGAAAAGGCAGAGGAACCAGAGATCAAATTGCCAACATCCTTTGGATCATAGAAAAACCAAGAGAATTCCAGAAAATATCTGCTTCTGCTTCACTAGCTATGCTAAAACCTTTGAGTGTGTGGATCACAACAAACTGTGGAAAATTCTTAAGGAGTTGGGAATACCAGACCACCTTATCTGCCTGCTGAGAAATCTGTATGCAGGTCAAGAAGTAACATTTAGAACCAGACATGGAACCATGGATTGGTTCCATATTGGGAAAGGAGTACCTCAAGGCTGTATATTGTCACCTTGCTTATTTAACTTATATGCAGGGTAGATCATGCAGAATGCCAAGCTGGATGAAGCACAAGCTAGAATTGAGATTACCGAGAGAAATATCAATAACCTCGGCTATGCAGATGACACCACCCTTATGGTAGACATTGAAGAGGAACTAAAGAGTCACTTGATGAAAGTGACAGAGGCAAGTAAAAAAGCTGGCTTAAAGCTCAACACTCAAAAAACAAAGATCATGGCATCTGGTCCCATCACTTCATGGCAAATAGATGGGGAAACAATGGAAACAGTAACAGACTTTATTTTTTTTGGGTTCCAAAGTCACAGCAGATGGTGACTGCAGCCATGAAATTAAAAGATTCTTGGTCCTTGAAAAAAAGCTATGACCAACCTAGATAGCATATTAAAAAGCAGAGACATTACTTTGCTGACAAAAGTCCATCTAGTCAAAGCTATGACTTTTCCAGTAGTCATGTATGGATGTGAGAGTTGGAACATAAAGAAGCTTAGGTGCTGAAGAGTTGATGTTTTTGAACTGTGGTGTTGGAGAATACTCTTGAGTGTCCCTTGGACAGCAAGGAGATCAAACCTGTTTATCTGAATATTGACTGGAAGGACTGATGCTGAAGCTGAAGCTGAAGCTTCAGTACTTTAGCCACATAGACTAAAGTACTTTAGTAGAATAGACTCATTGGAAAAGACCCTGATTCTGGGAAAGATTGAAGGCAAGAGGAGAAGGGGATGACAGAGGATGAGATGTTTGGATGGCATCACCATCTATGAGTTTGAGCAAGCTCTGGGAGTTGGTGAAAGATAGGGAAGCCTGACATGCTGCAGTCCATGGGGTTACAAAGAGTAGGACATGACTTAATGACTGAACTGAGCTAAAAGAATTTTTTTAAGAGGTAAAAATAAGATTTAGTGACTCATTAGGTGTAGAAGATGGAGGAGTATAAGACAATAAGCTGGTCATAATTTAGGAAGACTCTAGAATTTGATACCTATAAGGAAGCAAAAGTTAAAAGAAAAAAAAACAATTGGAGGAGGAATAAGAGGTTAGGTTTAAATTACGCTAAATATGGGATGCCTTTAAGGTAATAATCTATATTTTGACGATAGTAAGAAATGTGGGTCTGTATAAGTTAATATCCTATTTGTCTAAGTTTAACAGAAAGCCCACAATCTGTGGCTTAACCACACAATGGTTTATTTTTCTTTCATAACAGTAAATCCAAAGGTGCTGACAATGCTCTGCTGCCCAGTAACATTAGGACCCACATTTCTTTCATTATCCTGTTGTCTTTTTTTTTTCTCTCTCATTCTGGTCACCCAGTGGTAACAAGATGACTTCTCCATTTCACTTAAATTCACATTTGAAGCAGATGAAGAAGGAGGAAGGCAGTGACAAAACCAGAAATAATATCTTTCCAATAACTCCTTCGGAGAAGGCACTGGCACCCCACTCCAGTACTCTTGCCTGGAAAATCCCATGGGTGGAGGAGCCTGGTGGGCTGCAGTCCATGGGGTCACTAAGAGTTAGACACGACTGAATGACTTCACTTTCACTTTTCACTTTCCTGCATTGGAGAAGGAAATGGCAACCCACTCCAGTGTTCTTGCTTGGAGAATCTCAGGCAAGATGAGGGAGCCTGGTGGGCTGCCGTCTATGGGGTCGCACAGAGTCGGACACGACTGAAGTGACTTAGCAGCAGCAGCAATAACTCCCCAAAAGAAGATTTCCACAATTGTAGCATATGGAGTTCTCTAGGTATACTCTCCAGAAAAAAACACCCAAAAGTGATAATAATTGTTTCTTTTAAAAGCCTCCAGTATTTGAAGTCTCTGGAAATCACCTTAAATGTGTGCTACAAATCAAGTCTGTCAGAAGAACAGCAGGTCGGTAGCTTTGGGGCCACAGTCTATTCACTCTTTCTGAAAAACCCAGGTCACCGTGCTGGCGCCTATAAGCTGGTAGTTTGTGACCAAGAAGATCGGTCTCCCTCTTCCCTCAGCTCCAGTCAAAGGCTATGGTATCTCCTTAGGTGAAACATGAGCATTTCTTATCTATCCCAGCATTATACTGCCGAAGCTAAATTCTGAGCAAATACATGGATCCCCCTCCCTCCTTTCACCCCTCAGGTTCTACCCCATGGATAGTAGACCAAAAAAAGTGCCGATCACCTTTGTCCCAGTTATCACTTAGAGAATAAGTTCTGTGTTGGCATATGCAAACTCAGAATACTAGAAACACTGCCCCAACCCCCAGAATGCTTCTCTGAAGGCAGGGATGTCGTCTCAACAGAAGTCAGTCCCTTTCCCTTACTCCCAGTTTTGAACCAGTGGCTCAGAGATTTTACCTATAGGGATAAGAAGGGTATAAGAATAGAGAACTATGGTGTGTGCATGCATGCTCAGTCATATCTGACTCTTTGCGATCCCTGGGATTGTAGCCTGCCAGGTTCCTCTGTTTCATGGAATTTACCAAGCAACAATATTGGAGTGAGGTGCCATTTCCTCTTCCTGGGAATTTTTCCTGACCCAGGGATCGAACCGACATCTCTTGCATCTTCTGCATTGGCAGGCGGATTCTGTAAAAACTGAGCCAGCTGGAAAACCCTGAGACCTATGGAGCTCTCCTCAAAGCAATTGATTTTATTGGACAGTGTGCAGAGAAGTTCAGACCTAAAGTTGCTCTCTCTATGACTCACATCTTATTAACTGATGAGTGGGTAAATAAAATATTGTCTCTTTACACAGTGGGATATTATCAGCAATAAAAAGAATAGTGAACTTTGAGTGATACTATATGTAATTATTGGATTTGCTTATGCACTGACACTTTGTGCTAAATCAATATCCAGCAATAAAATATGTTTAGTGCAAGAGAAAAGGAGCACGCAGAAGGAGATAACTGTGGGTACTAATGAATACCAGGGGGCCAGATGGGAACTAAGAAAATAAGCATGTCATATAATGAACTGGTTCAGCAATGAAAGTGATCTCATGAGAAACAGATTCAAAGTATGATCACCCTGTTTGAACTTCGGAGGTTTTTTAGAGCTCCGTTCGTTTTCAAAGTGAAAGAGTTCCAAACATAGGCTGCTGCCACCTTTAGGGATTAAAATATTCATCCCAGTGAGAGGATAGAGCAGCTTTGAACAAAATCAACCACTTGTGGTTAACAGAGAAGATACAGAGGTGTTAAACTTGTTTGCTCAGCGCACCATGTTCATTCAGCCTTCCAAATATTAAAAACAGAAAATTTTGCCAATTATACATATGTTTAAAAAATTCATCAATATGCACCTATTGTGCTAAATCAATATCCAGCAATAAAATATGTTTAGTGCAAGAGAAAAGGAGCACGCAGAAGGAGATAACTGTGGGTACTAATGAATACCAGGGGGCCAGATGGGAACTAAGAAAATAAGCATGTCATATAATGAACTGGTTCAGCAATGAAAGTGATCTCATGAGAAACAGATTCAAAGTATGATCACCCTGTTTGAACTTCGGAGGTTTTTTAGAGCTCCGTTCGTTTTCAAAGTGAAAGAGTTCCAAACATAGGCTGCTGCCACCTTTAGGGATTAAAATATTCATCCCAGTGAGAGGATAGAGCAGCTTTGAACAAAATCAACCACTTGTGGTTAACAGAGAAGATACAGAGGTGTTAAACTTGTTTGCTCAGCGCACCATGTTCATTCAGCCTTCCAAATATTAAAAACAGAAAATTTTGCCAATTATACATATGTTTAAAAAATTCATCAATATGCACCTCCTAAGACCAAATATTACTGCCAGTATTTTTCCAGTTATTCAATGTTTCAAAAAATTATCTACAATGGACTATTACTTAAGTTCTGTTAAACTTAGTCATTTTCCTTGCTCATAACAGTACTAGAGCTCACATCTGAAGAGCTATAGGATGATGGAAGTCTTATAAAACTAGTTGTTTTTAAAAAAAATGAAAACATGCATCTGTGGTAACACACAGCATTATATTGTTCTTCTGAAATACGGAAAGAGGAGAAACTATTTAAAGTTATATGACAGGTTATTATATTGGCTAATGTGAAATGTTCATCTGACAAACTTCTTGAGTTTGATTTGTGTGCATAACCCCACATCAAATTTTACAGTTTATCTCATCTCCTGCCTCCTCCTCTTCCCATGCTGACATCAACAAATGCACCACCTTAAAAAAAAAAAAAAAAAAAAAACACCTGGAGTATTAAAGTGTTTTAACCAGTATGATTTATGTTAATGGTACAGAAGAGAATATTTTTTGGTTCTCAAAAACATAACAGGCAATTGATGTGCCATATTGCAGTATGGTTTTAGCTATCAACATGTCAAGATTTAGTTTTGCTGTTAACGTTTTACGATTTAGATGGCTATAAGAATATGTGCAGTGTAGCAACAATACAGGTTTCATTCCCACAGCTATATTTATCAGGCTCTCATTTTTTCCTCTTTTTATAGGAAAAAAATTGAAAAATAAAGAGGGTAGGAGGGACAAATATCCACTCAATATATTTTATTTTCTTTATTACGTCAAGTAATGAGAAATAAAGAGAGAAAACCGTGCTCTTAATAGCCTATGCTCAGATCAAATAGGATTGTAGACGACGGAATCACAGTATATTTTATTGGTTTATTATCTCCAAGAGATAACTTAACCATGTCAAAGAATGTACCATTTGATCCCAGACTTTCATCAATTACAAGAGCCCCAAGGTTAAGGATTTATTGTGCAAGCTACTTGACTGGAAGTTCTTGGTAATGTTAGACAAGTACCAGTGAGTGAGAGGCAGAGGAACATCACCTGAAGGCTCTAATACTGTTCTTCAAGGCTGCAAGGCTGCAGCTAACAGGGTTTAGCTGATGCATAAAGAGTAAGTTAGTAGATGATATTAATTTATTATATAATCAAGGCTTAATTTCTGACATTCGGAACAAGTCTACCTTTGGCTGGTCATTATTTTCTGGCTCTGCACAGATAATGCATTTCTAATACCATTGCTCCTGGAGAACAGTGTCAATATCAATATTTATATAACCATTGATTCTCAAGCTCAACAGCAGACACAGACTTAATGAGATATGTAGAGTATGTATACATATTTATTTCATGATCAAGGAAAGTACTTTAGACAGCATACATTTTAAAATGATATTCCACAATGAGCCAGATGGAGTTATTTTTAAAATAATTCTATTTTACAGCTTTTTGAAAGGAAGGCTTTTCCTTTTAAAGTGGAAGCAGCTATTCATCAAAAACAGAGAACATTATGTTCTTGGCTTAGTTTCTCCATGGAGAACTCAACATAAACAAAAAAAGAAATTCTAGAATGTGTGCTTTATTTCCCATGCATGAAAAATTGGAGTACACAGACTTTAGAGAGAAAGAATACTTTTTTTTTTTTAAGTGTGTGTATGGTGTGTGTGTGTGTAGACATCATTAAATGCCATTAAATGTATTCTCATATATAAAACTAATACCTTTCTTATCAGCTAGATAAGTCACTATTTTTAGTTCTTTACATATTACTCTTTTAAGCATATACAAAAATATATTTTAGAGCATTTACATTAAGAGTATTAAATGATTGCTATATCAGTAATCACAATGTCAGTAATTATCATGTCAGTCTCAAAAATGTCCTAACAAGAAACAGGAAGCTTGTATGTTTATGTGTGCCTATCAGAGGAAGGGTTAGGAGATAAGAAGAAAAAGAGAGAAGGAAAGAGAGGTGGAGAGAGCAGAGGAAGAAAGTGGAAAGGAGAGAACAAGGTAGATTTTCAAGATCAGGGACATATATATTCAAATGTGTTAAGATTTCTTAATGTTGAATATTCTTACCAAAAAGAGAAAACAAAACCAATTCTCCCTTCTAAAAAAACACAAAAAACCACAAGGACATTTTTGGAGGTGATAGAAAGATTTAGCACCTTGGTTGTGGTGATGGTCTCATGGGTGTATGCATATATCCAAACTCATCAGAGTGTAAATATAAAGTTTGTGCAAATTTTTTGTGTGTCAATCATACTCCAATAAAACTAGAAAGAAATTATGTAATATTTTATCTCACACAAGAAATGGAACAATCAAGAGAAAGTGTCAGCTTCACTTAGCACGCCACTCTGAGATTCAGGGTACAGGCTAGATTATCACTGGATTCAGGGTACGGGCTGCTCCAAAATAAATTTATAATTTACAGTGTAGAATAAGTCATATCAAGTACTGGCATCTTGGTTGTTGCTCATTCATCACCTCCCTTTTACAGTGAATGAAGTGAGTTGCTCCAAATATAGTCCTTTCAATCACTGTGTTATCACCTAAGGGGAGCTTCCTTGGTGGCTCAAATGGTAAAGAATCCACCTGCAATGTGGAAGACCTGGGTTCGATCCCTGGGTTGGGAAGATACCCTGGAGAAAGAAATGGTGACACATTCCAATATTCTTGCCTAGGAATTCCATGGACCGATGGAGCCTGGTGGGCTACAGTCCATATGATCACAGAGAGTTGGACACAGCTGAGCGACATTCACTATCACCTAAGGCAGAGATGTTCACTTAGCCTCTAGTGTAGTGTTGGTATTCTTTTGAAGATGTTCTAAGTACTGTCTCTGGTGTTAAAATAGCAACGTAGCTTTCTTTCAGACAGCACAATTATTTTGTCTGCCCCTTTTTTACGAGTTTCTGAAGCTTTGATTCTAGGAACTTTGGGACTAGGTCTTTTTCATCTTTATATAAACAAGATAAAAAATTTTAAAGTTCCCAATATATTCCAAGCAAATCTTCTACTTCAAAACCTTTGTGAGAACAGGCAGGGTATAAATACATAAAATGAAATACTTGTCCTTTATGTTGAGCTCAATTGAAAATGATTCCAAATGCTAATAAGTCCCAAAGTAGTAACGTTAGGTTACTTTGGGTAGTAACTTTGGGCTTCATATCATTTGGCATCTATATTGGTATACAGATATATGGCAAATTATCTTTCAAATATAGAGACTGACTATATACCTGAACAGATCTGATATATTTTACTGAGTTCCCCATACTACAGTACATAAAACAGGTCATTGTTAAATTATTTACAAATGATAAGCCATTAGAAAACCAATGTGGTGTAAGAAAATATTATTCCAATGTAAAAAAAAATCTTCAAAGTAGTTATAATGAAAGGGCTGGCAATAGCCATTTCATAAAATGAATTCTATCTAACAGCATGGCAGCTCATAAAATGAAATTATGTTCTTTCTGTATATGTCAGCTCTGATGATATCTAATCAATAACTCTGCTGTTGTCAAGTTCAGGTTGAATTTTCAGGGAGGAAAAGCATGTTACATAGTCTACCTATATTATTTCATAAAGAAATGTTCATTTATTTTAACCATAATCTGTTCAGGAATTGTAAATAGAAAATGATTTATATTTATATTCGGTAAGTTATATGTTTAGTGACCAGAAATATTTTTAATATGTCTTAAAGTAGGCTGAATAGAAGATGTAAAAATATTTTTATGTATATCTTAACAGTTTAACAGCCTCATTTCATTTAATTTTTTAGTATTTACAGAAAAGAAAAAGTGGGGAAAGCAATTTCATTTAATATATAGCCATTTTAGTCAATTAGAAATATCAGTTTTGGAATTTCTTAAAATTAGATAGCAACACATTTTAACCCAATATTTATTTATTTATTTTTTATTGAAGAATAGTTGATTTATAATATTATGTTGGGTTCACTGTGCAACATAGTGATTTTCTATTTTGTAGACTATACTCCACTTAAAGTTATTATAAAATATTGGTTATGCTCTCTGTGGTGTACAGTGTATTCTGATAGCTTATTTATTTTCCACAGAGTGGTTCATACCTCTGAATCCCCTACATTTAAGAATATCTCACACTTTTCCTCTCCCAACCAGTAACCATGAATTTGTTCACTGTATCTATGAATATATTTCTGTAGAACCAAATATTTTTAATGTGTTAATAACAATAATACGTTTACTTGTTTAGAGCTTTCCAGTTTACAGTGCTTTTATATAACTATTTATTCAGTACATAATTATTTATTCAGTAACTTCCAGATGTTCAAGCTGGGTTTAGAAAAGGCAGAGGAACCAGAGACCAAATTGCCAACATCTGCTGGATCATGGAAAAAGCAAGAGAGTTCCAGAATGACATCTATTTCTGCTTTATTGACTATGCCAAAGCCTTTGATTGTGTGGATCACAATAAAGTGTGGAAAGTTCTGAGAGAAATGGGAATACCAGACCACCTGACCTGCCTCTTGAGAAACCTGTATGCAGGTCAGGAAGCAACAGTTAGAACTGGACATGGAACGACAGACTGGTTCCAAATAGGAAAAGGAGTATGTCAAGGCTGTATATTGTCACCCTGATTATTTAACTTATATGCAGGGTACATCATGAGAAATGCTGAGCTGGAAGAAGCACAAGCTGAAATCAAGATTGCCGGGAGAAATATCAATAACCTCAGATATGCAGATGACACCACCCTTATGGCAAAGTGAAGAGGAGCTAAAAAGCCTATTGATGAAAGTGAAAGAGGAGAGTGAAAAAGTTGACTTAAAGCTCAGCATTCAGAAAACGAAGATCATGGCATCTGGTCCCATCACTTCATGGGAAATAGATGGGAAAACAGTGGAAACAGTGGCTGACTTTATTTTGATTGCAGCCATGTAATTAAAAGACGCTTACTCCTTGGAAGGAAAGTTATGACCAACCTAGATAGCATATTGAAAAGCAGGGACGATACTTTGCCAACATAGTTCCATCTAGTCAAGGCTATTGTTTTTCCTGTAGTCATGTATGGATGTGAGGTTTGGACTGTGAAGATGGCTCAGCGCCGAAGAATTGATGCTCTTGAACTATGGTGCTGGAGAAGACTCTTGAGAGTTCCTTGGACTGCAAGGAGATCCAACCAGTCCATTCTAAAGGAGATCAGCCCTGGGTGTTCTTTGAAAAGACTAATGCTAAAGCTGAAACTCCAATATAGTGGCCACCTCATGCGATGAGTTGACTCTTTGGAAAATACCCTGATGCTGTGAGGTTTGCGGGCAGGAGGAGAAGAGGACGACAGAGGATGAGATGGCTGGATGGCATCACCAACTCGATGGACATGAGTTTGGGTGAACTTCCGGAGTTGGTGATGGACAGGGAGGCCTGGCGTGCTGCAATTCATGGGGTTACAAAGAGTTGGACACGACTGAGTGACTGAACTGAACTGAACTGAACTGAACTCTGTGACATGTATAAACTGTGCATTTTTTTGTGTGTGCCTGTATTAGGAAACAGATTTTAAGACTTTAAGAATTTTTTTAGATTAAAAATATAGGAAGCGAGAATCATAATTTGTGCTTAGTCTAACTTACTTTAATGCCTGAGCCATGTAACCATAAAGAGTATGCTTTGTGAATATTATGTCATTAATTGTTGAGAACAATTCTATTACTCAGAAACACCTGTCCTATTTCTTGGTCTCCATGCACTTCTGAGAATCTTCCATTGACTCTGAAATCTCAATTAGACTTGAGGGCCCAACAAAAGTTATAATTTTTGTTAACAAAATGATGTCTTTTGATGTTGCCAAGTGGAAATGCCTTCTAACTCCCTTTTTGTCATAGTATTTTAATTTCTCTTGAAGAACTCTGCCTCAGAATTCCATTTTGTCCTGAAGTTGAGTTATTTTGTGTTCATATTTCCCTAACAGAGTCCATAGGATACATAATATATTTGACATTCAAATGCTGTTATTTATCAATTATAATATTTTATACAACACTTATGAAGCCTCCTTCAACCACATAACTCATCCAAACAATTCAAAACTTGAAAATACACTACAAGTTTTTTTTTTTTTTTTTGGCTGTACTGTATGGCATGTGTGATCTTTTGCTTCCTGACCAGGGATCAAACCAGTGCCCCCTGCAATGGAAGTGCAGAGTCCTATCCACAAGACCACCAGGAAAGTTCCACTATTACTCTAGAATATCTCTTGATTATCTCTTGTAAACTTTCACCTGTTTTTGCTTTAATTCTACTAAATTTGTCAACTCTTTCTCTTTCTGCTAGTAAAATACTGCAAAGACACTGTCTCCCAAATATTGTCTAAATTGGTGTCGAGGTCTACCATTGGAACTTATCACCAGCTGGCTACAAATACTCAACAGCTCCCTAGTATTCTCTGAAAAGCTCAAGACCTCTGTTTAATATAGCAAATGAAGCCCTCCATAATCTGGCTCCTGTGCTGTTTGTAATAATCTTTGTCTTTCCCTCTCTACTCCTTTCCCTCTCCAGTCCCATCCCAAGATAGGACACAAAGCCATTTGTGGCTTTGAAAAGTGAAGTCTTTTTCCAGAAAAGTAAAGGAAGATTAGATGTTCCGAGGGTAAGAAACCAGAAGACAGTGATTTGAACTGACGTAGTGTAACTGCTGAGTGTTATGGGCCTGTGAAATGTGCAGGTTGCTTTACATTGAGCCTTCTCTGAAGCTGCTGCTGCTGCTGCTAAGTCACATCAGTCGTGTCTGACTCTGTGCGACCCCAGAGACGGCAGCTCACCAGGCTCCCCCGTCCCTGGGATTCTCCAGGCAAGAACACTGGAGTGGGTTGCCATTTCCTTCTCCAATGCATGAAAATGAAGTGAAAGTAAATCCTTCAGCTGTGTCCAACTCTTTGTGACCCCGTGGACTGCAGCCTACCAGGCTCCTCCATCCATGGGATTTTCCAGGCAAGAGTGCTGGAGTGGGTTGCCATTGCCTTCTCCGTCCCTGAAGGCTAACACATGAAAACCTTGCCCTCAAGACATAATTATCCAAAAATCTGATCTCCAAACATCATCACATTTGGATTAGGATTTCAACATGAATTTTGGTAGGACATAAACATTTAGGCCAAAGCAGTATATATTCCAGCTTTCTTGCCCTGTCTTAAAAATATCTGAACCATGTTCCACACCATCTTTCAGAAGTCTCAGGATCTGTTTCTGGGTAAACCTAATCAATGAAGGATTAAATCTAAAAACTTAGGTCAATTTTAAGTTTGTTAGAAAGCAACTGGAGAATTTTTAGCAAGGCAGTATCATGATCTGAGTTACTTTTTAATTAAAAATGTCATGTTAGCTGCTTTTCAGTGAACTGAGTTGAGAGGAAGCAGTGTGACCTGCTAGATGATCATTCCAGGAGCCTAGCCCTAGTTTGAGGGTATCTCGAACTTTTTAAATTCACATGAAGGGAAATGCATAATGGAGTTATGTGCCTTGAGAGCAAATTAACAAGATTTAAGGTTTGAATGAAATAATAGTGTGAAGGAAAGGGAGAAATCAAAGATTACACTTAGATTCTAGCTTATTGAATATTGTTACCATTTAAACAGGATGGGAAAAAAAGCTGGAAGAGGAGCAAGTTTATAAATAAAACAAACCATTATTGTCTGTGTTAAGATTATGCCAAGTGTTAAGCCAAATAGATATTGTAAGACTCATCTGGAATTCAGAGAAGTTGGTACTGAGGATCCAGCTATGAGAGTTACTGGCATACAGAAAGTATTTGAATGTCTTGGATCCAGATTATCTCAGCTAGTTTAAGTATAAATGGAAAGAAAAGGGTGATAAGAATGGAACGCCTTGTCCTTCACAGGATGTTGTTATTGTTATTCACTAAGTCATGTCTGACTCTTTTGCCACCCTCTGGACTGTAACCCATTAGACTCCTCTGTCCATGGGATTTCCCAGACAAGAATACTGGAATAGGTTGCCATTTCCTACTCCAGGGGATCTTCCTGACCCAGAGATCTAACCTCTGTCTCCAGGGATCAAACCTGCATCTCCTGCATTGACAGGCAGATTCTTTACCACCGAGCCACTAGAGAACCTCTCATAGGATGATGACTGTAAAGGAGACGAGGAAGAAGGACTGTACAGTAAGACTGAAACCAATAGAGTACCAGGTGGAAAATGCCTTTAAATATGGACAGAGTGTTCAAGTACCAGAATAGACACTGGTGTGTGTTAGGGACCTTACCGTTTATCTTTTCAAGATCAAGGTCAGTCAAGTTTGGCATGAAAAGCCTAATATTTGAGGTTTGAAAAAGTTAATAATGGCTACATTGAAATGATGTGGGCAATGCAAACAGATATTTAACATATCTCAATAAAAATTCATTGTAAAGCAGAGAAGGGAAATGGAATGGTAGTTGCCCATGTATGGTGATATAGTCAAGATAATTCTTTTCTTTTAGAATGGAACTTGAAAGATGGTTGTATGCTTATAGAAAATATCCAGTTTTTAGAAGTCATTATCTTCCACTTAGCTCTCTTTTCTGTATGTGATTGTTATGGATTGAATATTTGTGTCCTCTCAAAACACATATTAAAACTCTACTCCCCAATATGTTGGTATTAAGAGGGGGAATTGGGGAAATAATTAGGTTAGATGAAGTCAAGAAGGTGGATACCCTTCTCTGCTATGTAAGGGTACAGTGAGAAGTTGGTGGTCTGCAACCCAAAAGAGGGCCCTCACTAGCCCCTGACCATACTGGCACCCTGAACTCAGATTTCCAGCCTTCAGAACTGTGAGAACTAAATTTCTGATATTTCTAAGCTACTCCATCTATGCTACTTTGTTTTAACAACACAAATTGACTAAGGCAGCTCAACTTATTATTACTTTCACACTGTGTCAATGATAGTTATATTTTTACTGTAAGTATAATTGCATCGTTAATGCTTGGTTTCAGGTTGAATTTTTAAACTAAAAAAAAAAATCATAAATCAGTGCAGACATGACTGTGACTACAGATTATTATTAATTCTATAACTGAGTTCTATAGCTTAACATTTCCTTTCTTTCATATTTGGTTTGTCTAAAGAGTAAAATTGCAGTTCATTTTTTCTTACTTGTCTTTATCACTTATTCATCTTTTTTTCAGTTATCTGTTCAATCAGGTACATTTTTTCTGGATTACCACCCATAATTCTTAGCCATCTGCTCCTTTGTGGACTGACAATTGTACTACCTAGGATCTCTTTCCCAGAGACATCCTAGGACCTCCCTCCTCTCTCTTCCCAAATTTGGATCTGCCATTTTTTTGTACCCTGCTTTTAGTTTGACTAACTTTCACATTTGCTAATGTTATCTTCCTAAGAAAGAGCAAGGAGTACATATTCTTAATTTTGTTTTACAAATGTGTCTTTACTCTTCATTCATGCTAAAGGAACACTCAGCTGTGTATAGAGTTCAATTTGAAATCACATTTATTCAGAATTTTGAGGGCATTTTTCTAATATGATTTATTATTAAAAGTTATATAAAATCTGAAAATAAATCCAAGATTAACCTTGTGTATAACCTTATAGGCAAGAAGTAATGCTTTCCATTTTTTGTTTTCCTCCCTGAAAACTTTTAGTATCATTTATTTTTTTTTTAACTTATAGACTTTTTCATAGAACAATTTTGGATTTATAGAAAGATAAGGCAGGCAGTATGGAGAGTTCGCATATGATCACCCAGCATGCAGTTTCCCCTATTTTTCACAACCTGCATTTGTGTGGGACATTTATGGCAGAGTGCACTGATATTTATCCATGATTATTAACTAAGTTCATAGTTGACACTGAGGATCAACTTTTGTGCTCCAACTCACGAGTTTTAGAAAATGCAAATGTCATGTAGTCACCATTACAGTATCACACAGAAGAGTTTCACTACCTTAAAAATCCCCTATGCTTCATCTAATGGCAGAAAGTGAAGAGGAACTAAAGAGTCTCCTTTTGAGGGTGAAAGAGGAGAATGAAAAGTGGCTTGTCAACATTCAAAAAATGGCTTCTAGTCCCATCACTTTATAACAAATAGAAGGGGAAAAAGTGAAAACCGCAGTTTTTTTTTTTTTTTTTTTGTATTCCAAAATCACCATTGATGGTGACTGCAGCCATGAAATTAAAAGACACTTGCTCCTTGGAAGGAAAGCTATGACAAACCTAGACAGCATATTAAAAAGCAGAGGCATCACTTTGCCTACAAAGGTCCGTACAGTCAAGCTACGGATCTTTTCAGTAGTCATGTGTGGATGTGAGAGTTGGGCCATAAAGAAGGCTGAGCACTTTTGAATTGTGGTGCTGGAGAAGACTCTTGAGAGTTCATTGGACAGCAAGAAGATCAAACTAGCCAATTCTAAAGGAAATCAACCCTGAATATTCATTGGCAGGACTGATGATGAAGCTGAAGCTTCAATCCTTTAGCCACCTGACACAAAGAGCCAACTCATTGGAAAAGATCCTGATGCTGGGAAAGACTGAAGGCAAAGGAGAAGGGGTGGTAAAGGATGAGATGGTTAGACAGCATCGCCAATTCAGTGGACATGAATTTGAGCAAACTCTGGTAGATAGTGAAGGACAGGGAAGCCTAGCATGGTGCAGTAAATGGTGTCACAAATAATTGGAGATAGAGGTTGAACAACAACAGTGCTTCATTTAGTCAGCTCTGTCCCAATCCTACTTCTCCACCATATTCACCCTACTTCCCAGGTTCCAGAATTCCTGGCTATCACTGTTTGTTTGTTTGTTTTTACTACCATAATAGTTTTCTTTTTCCAGAATGTCATATGATTGAAACCACACAATTTGTAGTCTTTTCAGATCTGTTTCTTTACCTTAGCAGTATACACTGATGGTTCTTCTATGGCTTTTGTGGTTTGAATATTGACCTTTCATTTTTGTTGTTGAACAATATTCTATTGCATGGATTTACCACAGTTAATTTATCCATTCACTTGCTGAAGGATTTATTAGTTGCTTCTAGCTTATGAACAAAGCTGCTATAAATATTCATGCATAGGTTTTTGAAAGGACATCACTTTTAACTCAACTGGATAAATATTTTGGAGCATAGTTAGCTCAGTCATATTGTCAAGACTGTACTTAACTTTGGAAGAACTACCAAGCTGTCTTTCAAAGCAAAATGGCTGTACTATTTTGCATTCCTATCAGGAATAAATGAAAGTTCTTGCTGCTCCACACTCTCTCCAGTGGTTGGCATTTGTCAGTTCTATGGATTTTAGCTATTCCAATAGGTTTGTTCCGGTATTTCATCATTTGTGCTCAACTAAAATTCCCTAATAACATATAATATTGAGCATCTTTTCATATGGTTCATACTTGCACATAATTTTTGGAGTGGTGACTATTCAGCCTCCTTCCCATTTTAAAACTGTTACATGTTGGAACTGAAACAGGGAATATAAAGCATTTTTAATAATTTTTAGTGGGCTTGCTATTCTCCTAAAATTTGACAATAGTATGACAAGTTTTTTTAACAATTCACTTTTCTATACATTGCATAGGTTCCTTTAGTATATATACTCATGTCCTTCATGAGAAATTATATTTTATTATTTTTGTTTAGAAAATATTCTTCAACACTACTAAATTTTCCCTATTCTACGAAAACTCATGTTAGTCGTGCTAGTCGTGATATTAGTCATATTAGAGTATTGACCCTTTGGGTTAATCACTTTTTTTTTAATAGGACCTCTCATATTTTCAAAGGAATTTCTTTGAATTTGTCTTCCTAAACTATTTTTCTAGCATTTATCTTATTCACCTGAATTTTAATGTTTCACATTTTGTACTTGTTTGGTATGTGTGATATCTTCTTAAATGTGCCTTAAGACACAGCAAATTCTTTTCTTCTAAATACACATCAGTTTTGTTTACTCCAGAATAATTTTTCTCCTTCTTCATCTTGGTCTCTTTTCTTTTTGTTATAGGATTCCCTGAGATGTTTCCTGAAATTTATTTTTTGTCCGTGCTGGAAAAAATGAGAGTGAAAAACGGATGGAATCTCTTTGTATGTGGGTGGGAACTGTTTTACAGGCAGACTCAGTTTTGTATTAGTCAGAAAGTTGGTAGTTATTTTGAGAAAATCCTAAATGTTACAGTGTAAAGAGTTTTCACTGGATATCCTTTGTGGTAGCAGTAGTTGTGGAAGGGGATTTATATGCTCAGTATTTCAATGACTTCTTCTATTCAAAACTCATTTTACTGTTGTCATCCAGCATAATTGGGATTTGCAAATTTTAAGCTTTGTCCCCCAAGCCAAAAGGAAGATTCTTTAGGCTGGAACTCCTTCCATTTTCTCTTTGTCCTTTCAAACTTGATTAAATAAATCCATCTGTGTTTATATTTATGTCTATGTTTACTATCTATAAATATATTCATATATATCTATCAGTCCATATATCTGTTGTTCTATTTACCTGTGAATGAAAACTAGGAGTCTAAGAACTAAACAGATTTTAAAAATAGCATTACTAATAAAACTATTTTGTATATGAAGAATTTTATGAGTAATGAGTAGGAAAAAAAAAACAACTTGTGACCATGATTTTTAAAAAGTTTATTTTAAGCAAAAGTTTATTGAATTTGATAAAAACTATCCTTCTCATCAAGGGACAGGGAAGCCTGGTATGATACAGTCCCTTGGACATGACTGAGTGACTGAATTGAACTGAACTCTCATCAAGGATCTCTAAGTCAAGCTTGCTTCGTGAATACTGAGGAGGCACAAAAGTATATTAGAAAAGATTTATTACTCTGAGCTACATAAGTAAAGTGGCATCTCGCTACTTAAGGAGAGAGATTCCGTTTACTCAGTGCTTCATCAGAAGGCTACATTGCTTTCTGAGGAGTATGAAATGTTTGTAAGTTTGAAAGAAAACATCTAATGTGGGAGAGGAATCTGGCAGGAGACACAGTGAATTTATTGAAGATCTTTTCATGGCAGGACTTGACTTTGCTGGCCATGGTTATATAAATATTGCAATGATTTGAATCTTGTACCTCTCCGCAACCCAACACCACCATGACTGTCTTTCTCTTCAACTCCATAACCACAGGCTGGCAACACTCCACTTGAGCTGTCAGTGAGGAAAGTGAAGACGCTGCTTAGGTTTCTGATAAAGCACAAAATCTAATGTACATTAAGTCAAATACTCCCCCTGTCATTCTGGTACTTTAAGGCAAGCTTTCCCCATAACTTACAGAGAAGGAATTCATGTTGATATGGAAAATTTTAATATCTGTAAACCATAGCTATCTCAGCTGTTACTCCTCTGGTGTTCACTCCCTGCCAAGGGCCAGTGTCCTCATTCCATTTTTCTTTTCTTTGACCAACATTCTTGTTCTGTGACTTGGTTCCTCTATGCCCAGCTGTCAGCTTTTCAAAAAATAATAATAACAAAATGCTAATAGGTATAATTTATTTCCACTTAGGAGGCTATAGCTTACAGTGTTACTTCTGGCAGCTTATTTAGTATTTTTGTTAGAGATTTTTCAGGAATCACCAGATCTTTAACACAATGGAAACATCACTAATTCTAATGAGAAAGACATTGTTACAGACCACCAGTAAAGAGATTATAGCTCCTCTGAAAATATTTCCTAAAGCACCTGGGAGTTGGGTTGGGAGAATTTCGCAGCTATAACTTGAAATACGTATCAAAAAACAAACAGTCCAGCAAAAAAATGGGCAGAAGATCTAAAGAGACATTCCTCCAACGAAATGAATCACAAACACAAAAAAATATTTTCAACATCACTAATTATTAGAGAAATGCAAATCAAACTGCAATGATGTCATCTTACACCAATCAGAATGGCCATCATCTAACAGTCTACAACAATAAATACTGGAGAGGATGTGGAAAAGGACTGTTAGTGAGAATATAAATTGGTACAGCCACTACGGAAAACAGTATGGAGGTTCCTCAAAAAACTAAAAATGGAACTACCATACCCAGCAATCTCACTCTTGGGCATACACCCAGAGAAAATGATAATACAAAAAGATATATGCACTCCAGTGTTCATTGCAACACTATTTACAATAGCCAGGACATGGAAGCAATCTAGATGTCCTTCGGCAGAAGAATGGATCAAGAAGACGTGGTCCGTATATACAATGGGATATTACTCAACCATAGAAAGTAATGAAATAGTGCCATTTGCAGAGACTTGCATAGACCTAGAGACTTTCATAAAGAATGAAGTAAGTTAGAAAGAGAAAAATATTGAATAATATCACATATATATGGAATCTATAAAATTTGTACAGATGAACTTATCTGCAAAGTAGAAATAGAGACACAGATTAAGAGAACAAATTTATGGATACCAAAAGGGGAAGAAGGGATGGGATGAATTGGGAGACTGGGATTACATATGTACACCACTATGTCTAAAATAGCTAACTAATGAGAACGTACTGAGAACCTACTGTATATAACCTACTGTATAGAGTTATACAAGTAACTCTATGGCATGCTCATTGGGGACCTAAAATGGAAGGAAATCTTAAAATAGAGGAGATATGTAAGTGTAGTTGCTCAGTCATGTCCGACTCTTTCCCATGGACTGTAGGCCACCAGGCTCCTCTATCCATGAGATTCTCCAGGCTCAAGAATACTGGAGTGGGTTGCCATATCCTTCTCCAGGGGATCTTCCCAACCCAGGGATCGAACCTGGGTCTTCTGCATCACAGGCATATGCTTTACCCTCTGAGCCACCAGGGAAGCCCAATGTATAATTGATTCATTTTTCTGTACAGCAGCAACTAACACTACACTGTAAAGTACTTCAACCAAAATTAATTTAAAAAACATATTGAATAGTAATTAATACATATAAGACTGGCCTTGAATAAAGTAGGTACAAGTTGAACATTGCTGATTCTTACTTGTCTTACTTTGTTGGGACACCTGCCCTCCTCTTGTTTAAAACAAGAAGAATGACAGTTAGAATAAAAATGTACATGGCAACACAATCTAGTATTCTTGCCTGGAAAATGCCATGAACAGAGGACCCTGGCTGAGCTTCAGTCCATGGGTCGCAAAAGAGTTGAACACAACTTAGTGACTAAACAGCAACTAACAGCCTTTAATAGAAGCACCAGTTGCCATAATAATATTATGACCACACTTTGGATAATATTGTGGCCCACCTCTGTGCACTTTATGAAGCATTATACTCAAGAGACAATGAATTATAATTAATACGTTGGCTTTGAATTTCAACCTCTGAGTTAGACTGCTAAGACCCTAAGTTAAACTGAATTTGGGAATGGATATCAATTCAAAATAGTTTAAAAGAACATATTTATTGGAACCACAGAACTTCATAATTTTCTGGCCCGGGGGCTGAGGAAGCTGATGAAGGAGATCCAGGTGAAACTGCAGAAGCCGCCTCCTAACTACAACCAACACCTAGAAAATGAGCCCGCAGATCAGTGACATCCTGTGTGAGCTACAGTGGCTGAGGCACCTCTCACAAACATTCAGAGTATAATGCCTTTGCTCTACTTCTATTTCTACACTCTGTCCTTTGCACCAATGTTTCTGGTGGCTGACCCTAACCAGGAAGGATGCCGGGAAGGAAATTCTGGGGAAATGTAGTTGCAGCTTAGCTAGTCAAAACAGTACAAAACAACCACAACTGGTAATATTGAAAGTGCAAAATTGCCCACGATGTGCATTCTCCCCCATTTATGCTGTTGCTGCACTGAGCAGTAGCTGAGTAATTAAAATCTCACCATCAGAGGTGTCATTATTAGAACCCTGTTGGGGCTCTCAGTTGTGAAGTCGAGCATGGTTCTTTATTATATAGCATCCTGTGAAGTTCCTGCACTTTATCAGCAGCTAGTGATTCTTTTGATGGTATAGCAATAAAAATATACATTTTATAGCTATAAAATGAATAATACACTTATATCCATAAAAGCTAAAAGTCCTCTCTCCTTTTTACTGCGTTTGTACATATACACCCCCCCACACACATGCACCACATAGCCTGAAGTAATACCATAAATTACCTCAACATTAAAGAGAAAAATTGTTCTGGGTGAGTGTCTTTAAGGAAAGCACTATGAATGCACATGAAGATGACGCATGGGCAGATAAAATGAAGAGAATTTGGTTTTGATCTAATGGTTTCATCGATTTTTCCTAAGCAGGATTGTAATTACCTGCATAGGAGCTTGAAATCATATGTGTGGGAAGTTTCAGGAGTTATCTTATTAAATGAATATGTTATTTGTATTCTATATGGTAATGAGCTTGTGTGTTTTGACTTTATGCATGAGGCTTGGACCCCCTGGGTATCCTGCGGGGACCAGGCACAGCTGATTTCTTCATCTGCAAGGCAGAAGCCTGACAGGCACAGATGTGAGCTGCTCCAGCTTTAGGTGTGAAAGCTGCTTTGTGAAGCCAGCATTCAGGCAATTAAGCAAGTTCCCTTCCTGGTAAGCTGGTAGTTAGCCAGGCCACTGTCTCCGCTGCCCATTCCGCTTCAGGCGGAGGGCTTGGTGAGATGGAACACCTGAAGCTTCTTGCTGGAAAAGAACAAAGAGTCAAAACCTAACATGTTAAGGACCTCCTTTATGAAATTGCTTTAGCCCTTGGCTCTGCATTCTATAGACAGATTCAAATAAAATATAAAGAATCCAGGAAAATATCATTAATCATCATGCATACCTCCTCAGAACTATCAAACACACACATTTTTTATTGCATATGGTGATGTATTCATTATATACTCTCTATATCAATATATATACATATATATTATATATTTACATATATCATTTAATATTTTACAATCACCCTATACTTCTATATCAATATTGCTTAGAGATTAGGAAACTGTGACTCAGGTTCTACACTTTACTGTAGGCTATAAGGACTATAAGTGGCCAAGACAGGAGAGAAATACAGGTTTCCCTGCTATCAGTCTCAGGGTCCACTCTAAATCCTTTCTAAGCAGACAGGACATACATGAGTTAGTCAAAGAAATAGCCAGTTTAACCAAGCTCTCCAGAACAAGTGTCTTGTATTTTTATACAAGTTTTCATGGGTCACTTAAAAATTAGCTCTAAACTTTGTTTTTATTAGTTTAGGAGCTATTAGTAATGAACTGGTCCATAGCACTTTGACAGCTTTTTGAAATGGAAGATAGAATTGTGACTAGTCACTAGAATACAAATATGAGTTTATGTTCAAGATGAGGAGAAAGTGAAGGGGAAATGATATCTGGAGCAGCCATATTATCAAGGATTTTGTTAAGTGATTGTATATTTTTTCACCAAAAATGAGAAATGATGTATTAGTCCTTCTCAAGAAAGGAGATCAAACTCAAAGTTAAGGAACTTTTCCCAAGGTCAAAGAGAAAGTGAACAATCAGTTGGGATTGAACACCCTTGATTCTCAAGATGAAAGGAGAAAGTGAAAAAAGTGCTGAGTGCCTCTTCTAGGGCATGTACTCAAATCAGTACTTTTCAAGCCCTGCTTTCTATAATTAGAACAGTGCTATCAAGTTTGTAACTATTCACTTCATTTTATAAATGAAGAAAAAGATACAAATTAACTTAAATTGCCTGAAATCCCAAGGCTAATAACTGGCAAAGAGGGAAATCAAATGACTGACTTCAGTGTTTGTATTTCTTCCACTGATAGACAGGCAGAAAGCTGGATACATAAACGGAAATGTAAACAATGCACAGGATATAAATTACTTTGTTAAGGCAACAGAATAAAAACAGTGCATAGAGCAGCTAAAGACTGTTGAGCCCTGGAATGACTGCTACTAAAATAGGATACAAGTTTGAGTTCTTTTTCCATTAAGCCTCAAAGAATGTTTCACTTTGAGAGGGCAGTATTTCATCTATTTTTTGCCAATATTCCCATAAACACAAGCTTACATGAAATACTCATCAAGAAAAAAAAATNGCTGTCAGCTTTTCAAAAAATAATAATAATAAAATGCTAATAGGTATAATTTATTTCCACTTAGGAGGCTATAGCTTACAGTGTTACTTCTGGCAGCTTATTTAGTATTTTTGTTAGAGATTTTTCAGGAATCACCAGATCTTTAACACAATGGAAACATCACTAATTCTAATGAGAAAGACATTGTTACAGACCACCAGTAAAGAGATTATAGCTCCTCTGAAAATATTTCCTAAAGCACCTGGGAGTTGGGTTGGGAGAATTTCGCAGCTATAACTTGAAATACGTATCAAAAAACAAACAGTCCAGCAAAAAAATGGGCAGAAGATCTAAAGAGACATTCCTCCAACGAAATGAATCACAAACACAAAAAAATATTTTCAACATCACTAATTATTAGAGAAATGCAAATCAAACTGCAATGATGTCATCTTACACCAATCAGAATGGCCATCATCTAACAGTCTACAACAATAAATACTGGAGAGGATGTGGAAAAGGACTGTTAGTGAGAATATAAATTGGTACAGCCACTACGGAAAACAGTATGGAGGTTCCTCAAAAAACTAAAAATGGAACTACCATACCCAGCAATCTCACTCTTGGGCATACACCCAGAGAAAATGATAATACAAAAAGATATATGCACTCCAGTGTTCATTGCAACACTATTTACAATAGCCAGGACATGGAAGCAATCTAGATGTCCTTCGGCAGAAGAATGGATCAAGAAGACGTGGTCCGTATATACAATGGGATATTACTCAACCATAGAAAGTAATGAAATAGTGCCATTTGCAGAGACTTGCATAGACCTAGAGACTTTCATAAAGAATGAAGTAAGTTAGAAAGAGAAAAATATTGAATAATATCACATATATATGGAATCTATAAAATTTGTACAGATGAACTTATCTGCAAAGTAGAAATAGAGACACAGATTAAGAGAACAAATTTATGGATACCAAAAGGGGAAGAAGGGATGGGATGAATTGGGAGACTGGGATTACATATGTACACCACTATGTCTAAAATAGCTAACTAATGAGAACGTACTGAGAACCTACTGTATATAACCTACTGTATAGAGTTATACAAGTAACTCTATGGCATGCTCATTGGGGACCTAAAATGGAAGGAAATCTTAAAATAGAGGAGATATGTAAGTGTAGTTGCTCAGTCATGTCCGACTCTTTCCCATGGACTGTAGGCCACCAGGCTCCTCTATCCATGAGATTCTCCAGGCTCAAGAATACTGGAGTGGGTTGCCATATCCTTCTCCAGGGGATCTTCCCAACCCAGGGATCGAACCTGGGTCTTCTGCATCACAGGCATATGCTTTACCCTCTGAGCCACCAGGGAAGCCCAATGTATAATTGATTCATTTTTCTGTACAGCAGCAACTAACACTACACTGTAAAGTACTTCAACCAAAATTAATTTAAAAAACATATTGAATAGTAATTAATACATATAAGACTGGCCTTGAATAAAGTAGGTACAAGTTGAACATTGCTGATTCTTACTTGTCTTACTTTGTTGGGACACCTGCCCTCCTCTTGTTTAAAACAAGAAGAATGACAGTTAGAATAAAAATGTACATGGCAACACAATCTAGTATTCTTGCCTGGAAAATGCCATGAACAGAGGACCCTGGCTGAGCTTCAGTCCATGGGTCGCAAAAGAGTTGAACACAACTTAGTGACTAAACAGCAACTAACAGCCTTTAATAGAAGCACCAGTTGCCATAATAATATTATGACCACACTTTGGATAATATTGTGGCCCACCTCTGTGCACTTTATGAAGCATTATACTCAAGAGACAATGAATTATAATTAATACGTTGGCTTTGAATTTCAACCTCTGAGTTAGACTGCTAAGACCCTAAGTTAAACTGAATTTGGGAATGGATATCAATTCAAAATAGTTTAAAAGAACATATTTATTGGAACCACAGAACTTCATAATTTTCTGGCCCGGGGGCTGAGGAAGCTGATGAAGGAGATCCAGGTGAAACTGCAGAAGCCGCCTCCTAACTACAACCAACACCTAGAAAATGAGCCCGCAGATCAGTGACATCCTGTGTGAGCTACAGTGGCTGAGGCACCTCTCACAAACATTCAGAGTATAATGCCTTTGCTCTACTTCTATTTCTACACTCTGTCCTTTGCACCAATGTTTCTGGTGGCTGACCCTAACCAGGAAGGATGCCGGGAAGGAAATTCTGGGGAAATGTAGTTGCAGCTTAGCTAGTCAAAACAGTACAAAACAACCACAACTGGTAATATTGAAAGTGCAAAATTGCCCACGATGTGCATTCTCCCCCATTTATGCTGTTGCTGCACTGAGCAGTAGCTGAGTAATTAAAATCTCACCATCAGAGGTGTCATTATTAGAACCCTGTTGGGGCTCTCAGTTGTGAAGTCGAGCATGGTTCTTTATTATATAGCATCCTGTGAAGTTCCTGCACTTTATCAGCAGCTAGTGATTCTTTTGATGGTATAGCAATAAAAATATACATTTTATAGCTATAAAATGAATAATACACTTATATCCATAAAAGCTAAAAGTCCTCTCTCCTTTTTACTGCGTTTGTACATATACACCCCCCCACACACATGCACCACATAGCCTGAAGTAATACCATAAATTACCTCAACATTAAAGAGAAAAATTGTTCTGGGTGAGTGTCTTTAAGGAAAGCACTATGAATGCACATGAAGATGACGCATGGGCAGATAAAATGAAGAGAATTTGGTTTTGATCTAATGGTTTCATCGATTTTTCCTAAGCAGGATTGTAATTACCTGCATAGGAGCTTGAAATCATATGTGTGGGAAGTTTCAGGAGTTATCTTATTAAATGAATATGTTATTTGTATTCTATATGGTAATGAGCTTGTGTGTTTTGACTTTATGCATGAGGCTTGGACCCCCTGGGTATCCTGCGGGGACCAGGCACAGCTGATTTCTTCATCTGCAAGGCAGAAGCCTGACAGGCACAGATGTGAGCTGCTCCAGCTTTAGGTGTGAAAGCTGCTTTGTGAAGCCAGCATTCAGGCAATTAAGCAAGTTCCCTTCCTGGTAAGCTGGTAGTTAGCCAGGCCACTGTCTCCGCTGCCCATTCCGCTTCAGGCGGAGGGCTTGGTGAGATGGAACACCTGAAGCTTCTTGCTGGAAAAGAACAAAGAGTCAAAACCTAACATGTTAAGGACCTCCTTTATGAAATTGCTTTAGCCCTTGGCTCTGCATTCTATAGACAGATTCAAATAAAATATAAAGAATCCAGGAAAATATCATTAATCATCATGCATACCTCCTCAGAACTATCAAACACACACATTTTTTATTGCATATGGTGATGTATTCATTATATACTCTCTATATCAATATATATACATATATATTATATATTTACATATATCATTTAATATTTTACAATCACCCTATACTTCTATATCAATATTGCTTAGAGATTAGGAAACTGTGACTCAGGTTCTACACTTTACTGTAGGCTATAAGGACTATAAGTGGCCAAGACAGGAGAGAAATACAGGTTTCCCTGCTATCAGTCTCAGGGTCCACTCTAAATCCTTTCTAAGCAGACAGGACATACATGAGTTAGTCAAAGAAATAGCCAGTTTAACCAAGCTCTCCAGAACAAGTGTCTTGTATTTTTATACAAGTTTTCATGGGTCACTTAAAAATTAGCTCTAAACTTTGTTTTTATTAGTTTAGGAGCTATTAGTAATGAACTGGTCCATAGCACTTTGACAGCTTTTTGAAATGGAAGATAGAATTGTGACTAGTCACTAGAATACAAATATGAGTTTATGTTCAAGATGAGGAGAAAGTGAAGGGGAAATGATATCTGGAGCAGCCATATTATCAAGGATTTTGTTAAGTGATTGTATATTTTTTCACCAAAAATGAGAAATGATGTATTAGTCCTTCTCAAGAAAGGAGATCAAACTCAAAGTTAAGGAACTTTTCCCAAGGTCAAAGAGAAAGTGAACAATCAGTTGGGATTGAACACCCTTGATTCTCAAGATGAAAGGAGAAAGTGAAAAAAGTGCTGAGTGCCTCTTCTAGGGCATGTACTCAAATCAGTACTTTTCAAGCCCTGCTTTCTATAATTAGAACAGTGCTATCAAGTTTGTAACTATTCACTTCATTTTATAAATGAAGAAAAAGATACAAATTAACTTAAATTGCCTGAAATCCCAAGGCTAATAACTGGCAAAGAGGGAAATCAAATGACTGACTTCAGTGTTTGTATTTCTTCCACTGATAGACAGGCAGAAAGCTGGATACATAAACGGAAATGTAAACAATGCACAGGATATAAATTACTTTGTTAAGGCAACAGAATAAAAACAGTGCATAGAGCAGCTAAAGACTGTTGAGCCCTGGAATGACTGCTACTAAAATAGGATACAAGTTTGAGTTCTTTTTCCATTAAGCCTCAAAGAATGTTTCACTTTGAGAGGGCAGTATTTCATCTATTTTTTGCCAATATTCCCATAAACACAAGCTTACATGAAATACTCATCAAGAAAAAAAAAAAAAACAGTGCATAGAGCAGCTAAAGACTGTTGAGCCCTGGAATGACTGCTACTAAAATAGGATACAAGTTTGAGTTCTTTTTCCATTAAGCCTCAAAGAATGTTTCACTTTGAGAGGGCAGTATTTCATCTATTTTTTGCCAATATTCCCATAAACACAAGCTTACATGAAATACTCATCAAGAAAAAAAAAATGAAGTAAACAGTAAAAGTAGCTAGATACAGTGAATTATGAATTGCCTCCTAGGTTACTCTAAATGGAAAGGATAAAAAAAAAGAAAAACTTCCTGGAGGACCAAATTAAATATATACATAATTATCAACAGAAATAAATGGAACAATAGGTTAATTTAAATATGTTTTCATTCAAAAACTTTTACAATGACTTAAATCAATTATTCTTACCTAGAGCTGGGCTTTCATGGTGACTCAGATGGTAAAGAATCTTTCTGCAGTGCCAGAAAGATCTCCTGGAGAAGGGAAAGGCTACCCACTCCAATATCCTTGCCTGGAGAATTCCATGGTCAAAGGAGCAGTAAACAGTAAAAGTAGCTAGATACAGTGAATTATGAATTGCCTCCTAGGTTACTCTAAATGGAAAGGATAAAAAAAAAGAAAAACTTCCTGGAGGACCAAATTAAATATATACATAATTATCAACAGAAATAAATGGAACAATAGGTTAATTTAAATATGTTTTCATTCAAAAACTTTTACAATGACTTAAATCAATTATTCTTACCTAGAGCTGGGCTTTCATGGTGACTCAGATGGTAAAGAATCTTTCTGCAGTGCCAGAAAGATCTCCTGGAGAAGGGAAAGGCTACCCACTCCAATATCCTTGCCTGGAGAATTCCATGGTCAAAGGAGCTTTGTGGGCTACAGTCCGTGGGGTCACAAAGAGTCGGCCATGATTGAGTGACTTTTCACAGGGTTATATTGCTGCTGCTGCTGCTGCTGCTGCTGCTGCTAAGTCACTTGAGTCATGTCTGACTCTGTGAGACCCCAGAGACAGCAGCCTACCACGCTCCCCTGTATCTGGGATTCTCCAGGCAAGAACACTGGAGTGGGTTTCCATTTCCTTCTCCAGTGCATGAAAGTGAAAAGTGAAAGTGAATCGCTCAGTCATGTCCGACTCTTTGTGACCCATGGACTGTAGCCTACCAGGCTCCTCTGTCCATGGGATTTTCTTTAGTCTTATGCAGCAATTAAAGTGGTAAAGTGTTAAATACCACGTTAATTGCTCCATAAGACTAAATTTGAATAAATATTATTAACTAAGTACATTAATATTGGAACTTTCCCTGTGATTCAGTAATAAAGAATCTGCCAGTCAATGCAGGAGACCGAGGTTCAATCCCTGATCCAGGAGGATCCCACACGCCGAGGAGCAACTAAGCCCATGTGCCGTAATCACTGAGCCTGTGCTCTAGAGCCTGGGAACTGCAACAACTGAGGCCGTATGCCACAACCACTGAAGTCCCTGCACCCTAGAGCTAGTACAACAAGAGAAGCCACCTCAACGAGAAACCAGCGCCCCTCAGCTAGTGAGTAGTCCCTATTCACTGCAGCTAGAGAAAAGCCGGCCCAGAATGGCCAAAACAATGTATATATTAATGCCATTTTTTATTATAGCAAAGTTTAATTAATGAAAACAAACTATTCAATACAACCCTACCAAAACTGTGTTGCTCTAATTGTATTTGTCTCTCAAAATGAATTACGTATGTGCATAGATACTCTCCTTTCCAGGAGATGGAACTTAATTCCCTGCAACTTAATATCCTGGGGAGGGACAATGTCCTCCCTTGAGGTCACCATCATCACACTGGAGGTAAGATTTATTGACTCCTCACTTCCAAAGAATAGGAGAGGGAAAGGAAACAACAACAACAACAAAACTGCACAGTGGAAAAATCTGTGAAAAAAGACCCTAAGTGACGAAATGACTAGATGAATCAGTGATGCCTTGATAAGAGGCATCACTGGTAGCCTTGATAAGATGTGAAGAGAAGGGTATTTAACCTCTATACTATTCTTCCCCAAACCCCATAACTCTGGATTAATCATAGGAAAAACACCAAACAAACCCAGATGGTAATGCATTGCACGGAATACCTGGTCCATACTCCTTTAAACTGTTAAATTCATGAAAATCAAGGACAACTGAGACCAAGGGAGACCACAGGGAGATAACAACTAAATATTGTGAAGCATGTTGAATTCTATCCCCAAACAGAAAGAGACCATTATGGGAAAACTGGTGAAATCAAAATGAAGTCTTCAGTTATTAGCAATGTGCCAGTGTTAGAGTCTTAGTATTGAAAAATTCAAAAAGGCTTTTCATATCATGAATACAACTGAAGCGCCGTGTGTATTTAGTCCTGTCCAATTGCATCTCTCTTCATTTCATAGCAGTAAATGTTACAATTGAATTTCTTTAATGTTTCCATGCCTATCTTGCCTTCTTTGAAAGAGCACTTATCTTTTCAAATGGTTTTATATTAACATTTTTAACTTCATAGAGACAGTAAAATATTTCTAAACCTTTTTTTGCACAATATATAGTGTTAAAAATTCACTTATATATCAGAGATGGCAATGGCACCCCACTCCAGTACTCTTGCCTGGAAAATCTCATGGATGGAGGAGCCTGGGGAGGCAGTCCATGGGGTTGCTAAGAGTTGGACACAATTGAGTGACTTCACTTTCACTTTCCTGCATTGGAGAAGGAAATGGCAACCCACTCCAGTGTTCTTGCCTGGAGAATCCCAGGGACGGGGGAGCCTGGTGGGCTGCTGTCTATGGGGTCGCACAGAGTTGGACATGACTGAAGTGACTTAGCAGCAGCAGCAGCATACTTATATACAAAGCTTTAATAAATTTATTTCACTGCTTGAGTACCTCAGTGACATGACAAAAGTTATAGAGATGTAATAAGAACTTAATTTAACCTCTTTAGTCTCAAATTTGAATCAGATAGTCATTTGAACTTAAGGTATTTTTTTCTCTGGGAATTAAGTAAGCCTCTTAGATTACTCTCATAGTATGAAAGCAATTTTTTCTGGAAAAAATTAGTATTCCTATCAGAATTTCCAGTAATTTTCATTAATATTATTTCTGTTTAAAATGACTTTTTATTTTAAATCTGTTTAGATTTAAATCATCATTTTGGAGCCATCACAGTGAGTTCCCATATTCTCTCCATCCAGTATTGTGGGTTAAATTATTTCCTCCCCAAAATATGCTAAAATCCTAACGTTGATACTTGTGATGAGATCATACTAGATTTATGATCATCGGTGACCTTATAAGAAGACCATGTAAAGACACAGAGGTACAGCCATGGAGGTAAGCATGTCATATGAAGATGAAGGCAGAGATTGGAGTGATATATATACAAGTCAAGGAATACCAAGAAGCAGCACTAGAAGCTAAGAAGATGAAGCATGGCTTTGCTGACCCCTTGATTTTGGACTTCTGGCTTTTTGAAATGGAAGAATAGATTTTGTTGTTTTAAGACACCTAGGGTGTAGTGATTTATCATGGGCACCCTAGGAAACTAAAATATCCAGTTTATTGTACTAGTAACATCCTACACAGCATATTGTGCTGTGCTTAGTCTCCCAGTCGTGTCCGACTCTTTGTGACCCCATGGACTGTAGCTCACCAGGCTCCTCTGTCCATGGGCATTCTCCAGGCAAGAATACTGGAGTGAGTTGTCATGCCCTCCTCCAGGGGATCTTCCCAACCCAGGGATCAAACCCAGGTCTCCTGCATTGCAGGCAGACTCTTTACTGTCTGAGCCACTAGGGAAGCTCACATCCTTTATTAATATGGTACAATTGTCAATATTTGAAAAACAACTTTGTGGGATTTTCATTAGAATTGTGTTGAATACACAATTTTCCAAACATTAAGTTTGGAAATTTTGACATCTTAACAATATTGAATTCTCCAGTCAATAAATGCAGAATCTCTCTCAATTCATGTATATCTTTGAGGCTTAGGAAAAAAAAAAAATCAGCGTCTTTAGTTTTCCATATGTGTGTTGTATATACATTTTGTTAGGTGTATCCTCCTTGATTCACTTTTTGGATACTAAACAATTCTGATTTTCATATAAGGATATCACTTTATAAAGATATAGTTTTCATGCATAGATATTTCATATATAGATATTGATTTTTAAAATTCCAGTTGTTCATTGTTGGTGTATGTAAGAGAAATTGAATTTTGTATATTAACACTTGTATTCTATGATCTTGATTTACTTACTTGATTCCAGGGACTCTGAGGTAATTCTTTGGGATTTTCTATGCAAACTTTCATGCCATAAACTATCAGAGACAATTTTATTTCTTTCTTTCCAATCTGAATGCTTTTCTTTGTGATTGAATTTCTTTCTTTCTTTCTTTGTGATTGAATTAGCTAGGATTTAAGTGCTGTACGATTATGAGTGCTAAGTGAGGAGTGATTCTTGCTTTGTTCTTGATCTTATGAAGAAAGTGATTAGTTTCTCATATTAAGTATGAAGTTGCTTGTAGATTTTCTTCATCACATTGAGGCAATTTTTCTTTACTCTTAATTTTCTGGAAGCTTTTGGTTTGAATCAGTACTGGATTTTATTAAATGTATTTTTTGTATCAGTTAATATAATGATAATATTTTTCTTCTTTAGTTTGTTGATGTAATAGTATTTATTTTCAGGTGCTGAGTTTGCATACATGGAATAAATCACTTTTGACTCTGGTGTATAATTAGTTTATACCTTTTTGGATTTGCTTTGCTAATATTTTGATGAAAGTTTTCCTCACAATTATAAAAAGAGATATAAGCCTCTAGTTATATGGTTTGGTATTAGAATAATACTAGACTCAGGATGAATTAGAAAGTATTCCTTTGGCTTCTGATATCTGCAAGAGATTGTGAAGATTTGGCATCATTTCTAACATTGGATATTTGGTAGAATTTACATTGCTGCCATTTGTGCTTGGTGGGTATTGGGGGAAAATAATTAATAATGACTCTTCATATAACAACTATAAAACTATTCAAAATACCTTTTTCTTCTTTTGTGAAATTTTGCAATTCATCTTTCAAAAAATATCCGTTTCATATAAATTCTCAAGTTTGTCTCAAAGTTGTTCATGACATGCCTTGTTTGTCCTTTCAGTGTCCATAGACTGAAAATTACTTCTCATTCATTGGTTGTATTAATAATTTCTGTCATCTTTTTCCTTTGCTTAGTGTTGTTAGAGATTTATCAATTTTATGAATCTTTGAAGAGATTCATCTTACAATCTTACACTTTTGCTTTCTCTTTTTTTAGTATTTATAATTTTTTTCCATTCTAATTTTTATTATTTACTTACTGTTTAAGTTCAAATTTCTCTTCTTGCTCTAGTTTAAGTTGGAAGCTTCATTTATTAATTTTAGGTATTTCATTCTAACATACATATTCAGTGCTATAATTTTCCTTCTAAATAGTGCTTTGCTGCATCTTGACAAGTTGCATTTTAATTTTAATTTAGTTAAAAGTATTTTTAAATTTCCCTTGAGACTTTTTTGACCCATGTGTGACTTAGAAGTAAGTTGTTTAATTTTTAAATATAAGAGGTTTTTCAGCAATTTTTCCACCACTGATTTCCAACTGAATTTCACTGTAGTATGAGGACATGATTATATGATTTCTACGCTTCTAAATCTGTTCATATGTGTCTAATGTCCAGAATATTGTCCTCCTCAGTGAACATTCCATGTAAGTTTAAGAAGTATGTGTCTTATGCTATTTTTGAATGGTGACTACTATAATTATTGGTTAGATAAAGTTAGTTGACAGTTCTGTTCAGGTCAACTATAATGCTTATTTTGTACCTGTTTGATCTAGTGGTCACTAAGGGTAATGTCAACTGATATTAACTAAGAGAGCATATTTATATATTTTCCCTTTCAATTTTATCTATTTTTCTTAATGTGTTTTGATGAGTGAGTGAAAACACATTTAGCACTGTTATATCTGATGATTTTAGTTACTCTGAAATGTACTTTGTCTAGTTATTCCAGCTTTCTGTTGATTTGTGTTAGCATCACCTATCTTTTTCTATCTAGCTATATTTAACCATCAGAGTTTTTATATTTAAACTATATTTTTATGGACAATGTATACTTTGGGCATTTATCTAATCTGATTTTTTTCCCATCTCTGTTTTTCAACTGGTGTATATTGAATAGTCACCTTTAAACAATTATTGTTATATTTGGTTTAATGTAACCAGTGTTTTAACTGTTTTATATTCATTGCCAGAGACTTTGTTTTCTGCCTGCTCTTATTTTAATTGAGATTTTGTTATTCCATTTTATCTCCTAATTAAATATATTAATTTTACCTTTATTTAAAAAATACTTTCTCCAGAGTTTACAATATTCATTTGTTTATATTCAGATAATCATATTCTGCTTTATGTATAGCTCAAACATCTTATATCAGAGTATTCCTAATTCCTCTTTCCTACTCCCTATGACATTTCTGCTATTCATTTCACATATCCATATGATTATAAATTAACCAATACATTGTCACTGTTATTGTTATAAATGAATGGTTATATTTTAGGTCAAAATTAAAAACAAGAAAAATAGAAGATTTTATTTTACTTTCATTTATTTTTCTTTTTCAATGTAGATTTAAGTTTCTTATCTATATTATTTTTCTTCTGCTTGGAGAATATCTTCTAACATGTCCTGCAGGGTATGTCTACTGGTAGATTCTCTCACTTTGTGTTTGAGAAGATCATTTTATCTTTTTCAATTTTGAAGGATAATTTTGCTGGAGGCCAGAGAGAAGAATCTCTAGATGTGCCACAGATTTAAATTTCTTAACTTTTCTTGGATATTTTTTGGGGGGTGAGGTGAGGTGAGATGAAGTCACTCAGTCGTGTCCGACTCTTTGCGACCCTGTGGACTGCAGCCTACCAGGCTCCTCCGTCCATGGGATTCTCCAGGCAAGAATACTGGAGTAGGTTGCCATTTCCTTCTCCAGGGCATCTTCTCGACCCAGGGATCAAACCCAGGTCTCCTGCATTGGAGGCAGACGCTTTAACCTCTGAGCCACCAGGGAAGCCCTTTTGGGGGGTGGGGAGTGCAGATTTTTACATCAACTTATTTTTTCCTAAATTCTATGGAACCTGCAAATTTAAAAATATTATATTCATATAAAGAGATATCAAAGAAGCCAATGGAAATAAAAAATAATAAACTATAGCCTTGCGATATTCCCTTTCAGTAGTCCAAAGCAACATTTCTAATACAATCTATCACATTTCTTAGTAATCCTTTTTAACTTTCAAAATCATATCATTTGCTCATATTCCTCAACATTAACATTTTACAATGCTTATTTATTCTTTCTCACTCTCATATAAAGGTTATTACTTTTCAGAATTATTTGAGATTATGCTGCAGAACTGTGGCCTATGCACTCCTAGATACTTCAGTTATGTATTTCTTCAAAACAAAAGCAACATTATGTATCTCCACAATTATCACTATTGAGAAATGCACATGGATATAGTATTATGATACAACTCATAAACTTAGTCAATTTTTATCTCCCAGAAACCGGTGCGTAACTGTGCAGCATTTTCTTTCCTGCTCTTTAGTCTTCTTTAATCTGCAACAGTTCCCCATTCTTTGTCTTTTATGATCTTGGCAGTTTAAACAGTGAAGTGAAGCTGTTCAGTCGTGTCTGACTCTTATGACCCCACGGACTGTAGCCTAGCCTACTGGGCTCCTCTGTCCATAGGATTTTCCAGGCAAGAAAACTGGAGTGGGTTGCCATTTCCTTCTCCAAGTTTAAACAGTAGAGTCTGCTTATTTTGTGGAATGCCTCGCAATCTGCTTATTTTTTCCTTTCCAGTGCATCCTATCAATTGCTTTGTTCTATTTTTGTTGCTGTTAGCATTGATCTCTTGGTTAAGATTGTATCTGCAAAGTTTCTCCAGTGCACATTTTCTCTTTGGAAAAATAGCACCTTGTGGAGAATACTCTGAAAAGTTTAATTCCTCTGCTTCTCCTCCCACTCTATTCCCCTACCCCATCAAAATTTCAACATTTTTGCCTATCTTTCTTTGGGCTACAAAAATGACTTCTTTCATCCTTTGGTTAAGCTATACTCCCCTGTTAATAATAATAGCTTACAGCATCACCCAGATTCTAGCTCCAGCTTTGTTGTTTTTGCTGGAGCAGTAGAGAGGTAGATCTCTCCTTTCACATCATTTGGATGCAGAAATTCATGGAAATGTCCTGTATTTTGTGCTATATTCTTCCTATCAATTTTCTTCAGGGGAATCATTTTATAATGTCAAAAACATAAAAGTGCAGTGGTGTCATGGCCATTTAAGTAGAAAAAAACAAAGGCTGCCCTAAAAGTTGAAGGGTTTGCAAGTGAGGCTGTGGGTTTAGAGGGAACACGCTACATGGTGTGACATTCAATTCACCATCACATTTCAGCCACTTGATGAGCAGCATCTGGTACATGACCTCTAATAAGCCATGACAGGGTCAGGGCTCTGGGGCTGAGTGCAGAGAGCTGCACTCATAGAAGGCATAATTGTGGCAAGCTCGGAATTTCTCAAGGAGGTTGTAGATTTAGAGAGTTAGTAAACACTGGGGTATTATTTGTGCTAGTCCCCCTGGGTTCAACCAAATTTAGGCAGAATAAGACTCTATCAGAACCAAATTCAACTTCATCACGCTATCAACTGATGAAAGTTGGGCCATTTTCCTTAAGAGCACATTCTGTGCTAGTGGATATCTTCAGAGTGACACTTAAAGGTAAAGGAAAAAAATTCTGGGAATAGCAAGTGACCCACCACCCCTGCCAGGCACAGGAGGGCTTAGTTAAGAAGAGAAGAGGTGGAGAATGAGATCATTCTGCCCCCCTGAGGTTAAGTGATATGCTCCTGTCCTCCTGACCCCAAAGCTGGAGCTCTGAATCTCAGAAAGGCACCCTCACTAGAGTTCAGAGCTCAAAGAAGTGTTCAGAATGTGGCAAGACCTCAATCAATAAGTATACAATTAAAGGAAGTGGTATATTGGAATGCAATGCAAGGTTATAATGAAGCTGTCATATTCTAAGATAGGCACCCCTGATAGCTTATTAAAGAATTTATATCTTCTCTGAAAATTCAAAAGTGCTTTTCTCCAAACACTCTTCAGGAAGTATAGATTTAAGTTTGTTTTTCTCTCTTGACTTTTTCTTTTAATTTAAAATTTATGGCTGAAACTAAGTCTTACTGCGTGTGATAGATTAATATATATGGTTTCAATTCAGTGTGGAAAGCTTCACCATGGTTTATTCATCATAAAAATGGAACTAAATAATTATAATGAGATCATAAGTAAAACCTTTAGAGCAAACATTTTAATAATTATTTAATGTTCATAATTATGTGCTTGTGGTTTAGGATAAAATTTCTAGAACATCATACTTGAATTCAAAAAGTATTATATCAATACAAATGACATGCTAGATGACTCAATGGATGCATGGAATGATGGTGACTTTGCAAATTCAGGAAACAAGGTGTTTGAAATTTGAAGTGTGGGAAATGTATGTTTGAATTAGATCACAAATAGCTGCATGTAAGTTACATGAATTTAAAATTAATACATATATATAACATTTTACAGTTTAAACTATATTCTAAAAGTTCACATATTTAAAGTGGCACAAAACATAACTTATTTGAGTATCACATTGGAAAATTAGTGAAAATTTTATATCCATAAATTTGGGAACATATCTTGGATTCTTGATACTATATTTTATATTCTACTTTAATTGTAGAATATAATAAAAACATCAAAACAAATATTAAAATTAAACTATGTATGGACTTTGTAACAGTATACACTTTCATAATGGATTTTACAGTGGAATGTAATATCATAATTTACTTAAATATTTAATGAGCAAAGATATTATCCTTGATCAATTAATTTTGTTAAGTTTATGTGAATAAGGCCTGTTCCCCTCGGACAAGGCTAAGAAATCTAGTTCCAAGGCCTCATATTTCTCTTCAGTAAATAGACTGGCTTTTTTTTTTTTTTCTTTTTGGTTAGTTCATGATAAGAAGAGATAGGACCAACATTAAAAGATCAACATCTAGTTCCTATCATTTGTAAGATTTTCTTTTTAAATAATATTAAAAATATTGTCTTTACTACACATTTATTTCTATATATCCCACAAAATAATATTTGCAGTCACTATTGCAGTCAGGGGTCATAATTGAATTCCTTTTCTTCTTTTTTATCTTCCTCCTTCCTTTCCTTCTCCCCTTTTGTTCTGTCTTTTTTCTCCTTTTTCTTTCTTTTTAATGTCCATAAGACCTTTGCCAATACAGCTATGAGAGCCTTATTTGCAGTGTCTCAATAGTTAAGCCTCTTTCTCCTCATTTTCTTCTTTGTGACATCACACCAGTAAAAATGAAATGTTATAGTAGACAGTGTTTAATATTATTTGCTCCTGTCACTGTTAACACTCCCATTTATCAAAACATTTAGATCAGCACCGTCAGTTCTAAAGGACCTGCTAACATACCAAGGGAAACTTTGATAAAGAGCTCTGCTGTATTTTCTCTATATTTTTTTATAGTTCTTGTTTGAAAATCTTTTCTTATTCCTCAGAATATTTTTTTTTAAAAAGCACTGTTTTTTAAGAGCTTATCAATTCTGTCTTTTTATTTTCCACTTGAAGCTTTAATCCTCTGCTTCTGTCCTCACAATTGGTTGCTGTGGAGGTGATTAAGATGTCACAAATATAGGATTATTGTAATTCTGGGCAGAGAATAAGCCATAGATGATTTTCTAAGGAACAAAGATGTCATTTTCATGTAAATATATCAACTATTTCAAAGTAAGAAAAAGGGAATGAAAGACATAAATATGAGATCTGATAGTACCGATTATAAAAGAAATAGTCTAAGATCAAAATTTCACATGAAACATTAATAGCTCTTAAAAATTCATATATACCTCATGTTTTTTAATTCTTCAGTTTTTTAAATATACATGTGTGGGCCTGCAAATATCAAACATGAGTGTATTGATATACCTTCCTTAATCCAAATACCTAATTGATTGATATGTATGACCTTGAACAAAGAAGACTGGTTTCTTGTTTTGTTTGTAGGAACAAATGTCATTTTACAATTGCACTTTCTGTCTTCCATTGCAGTAAAAAAAAAAAAAAAGCATCTCAAAAACTTTCCATGAAGTTGTATATTCTACATTGATTTTCCCATCTAAAATGTTAGATGGGAAATTCTATTGGCTTTATCCTAAGTAATTTAAATATGGGAAAATATTGAACAGGTTATCAATACCTTTTGAGAACTTCTTACCTAGAATGTGATTCTAGAAGGTGTTTCCCAGTATAACGCATCGAGTAGGCTTTCATTTACTTTGCATTTGTTTGACCAAAATGTTCGTTTGGGTTTTTTCTTACAGAAAATCTTGAACAAACTTTTAGCTAACTCAATATTTGTCAACTTATGATAGAAAGGAGACACTTTACCTCTGAAGAAAAATGCTTTCTTGACAAATTTTTGAATGTTCTTTAAGAGAATCTCTCTTTCCCCACTATTTTTATAGCTCTACTGATGAGCACATAGCTCCATCTGGGGGCAAGGTCATCGTCTGAGAGTCTCTTGGTATCTTGGCCAGAGAGCTGTCATCTTTGTGCTGCCCTCAGCCAATTACCAACATCACCAGCACGGAGCTGCTCAAGGAAGACAGTTTGGTAGCTCAGGGATCTCCAGCTAGTGCCTTTCAGGAGATCTCTTAATTGGTGATACCACAATTGTCAATTTTACAGGATACTATTCAGGAATCCTATAACCTTAAACTTCACAATCCATCAAACTTTTCCTATTACTATGCTGTTTCTGGGATGTTGCTGTCCTCTGATTTTTTTTTTAATACTTTTATTTTTCTTACAAGTCTAATTCACGCATCATTCTGTTAGCTATCCCCCAAGTGATCTATATTTAGCTCTTTTTTTTTTTTTTTTTTTTACTTTATTTTACTTTACAGTACTGT
>SJYX01017841.1:86759-118105 GCA_006410675.1 Oreotragus oreotragus
CATTGACATGAATCTGCCATGGGTGTACATGAACTCCCAAACATGAACCCCCCTCCCACCTCCCACCCCACGTCATCCCTCCGGAAATTTAGCTCTTTTTAAAATTCTTCACACTTGTACATAAGATTGTCTGTACTCATATCATTAAATATCTGTTCTACCTTGATGACTACTGAATCTCCATGTAAAGCCCTATCCTTTCTCTTACATCACATCAACCCTCCGGAAATTTAGCTCTTTTTAAAATTCTTCACACTTGTATATAAGATTGTCTGCACTCATATCATTAAATATCTGTTCTACCTTGATGACTACTGAATCTCCATGTCCTTTCTCTTACATCAAAGAGATTCACCCTGTAAGTATACTTGTGAACTACTGAGTTTTGCTTGGGTATCAAACAGACCAGTCACAGATAATATGTTTCAAATTATTCATCTGCTTCTACTTAACCATATCTATTTTTTTCTCTTCTTTGAGACCTTATTTTTATCATCCTTTTTTCCCTCTCAGTGTGCCAATCAATTGGCAGGTTCTGACAATTCTGGTCTCAAATCTGTCCTTTATCTCGTCCTTTATCCTGACTGTCCTTTATCCTGACTGTCATAACCATACTTACTTTGGCTGCCTGAAACACTACAGCAGCTTTCTAATAATCAGCTCCTGATATTTAAGCCATCTTCCCAACTGCAGAGATATTATTTGAAATAAGCAAGTCAATTTCACCATCCTTAAAGTTTTCCCCAATCTGTCAGGGGCAGTCTGATTGAGTGGTTAACATTACAGAGATAGACAACTTGGATTTGAATGCTGGCTTCTCCACTTATTAGTTGGTGAATTTAGGCAATCTATTTTACCTCTCTGATCCTCCTTTTCCTAATAAGCAAAACAGTATTAATACCGAATTTATAGATTGACTGGGAGAAAGAAATGAATTAATCTCTATATATCCAAACTCTCACAACAGTTGGCACATGGTAAGTACATGATAAATATTAACTTTAGCCCTAATACCATCACCAGGATTTCAGATGCACTCAGAGGTAAAGAATCCACCTGCCATGCAGGAGATACAGGTTTGATCCCTGGATTAGGAAGATGCCCTGCAGGAGGAAATCACAACCCACTCCAGTATTCTTGCCAGAGAAAATCCCATGGACAGAAGAGCCTGGAAGGCTACAGTCTATGGGTTGCAAAAAGTCAGACACAACAAAGCAGTGCAATATCTGTACATGCAATATCATCATTTTAATCATCGTAGGGAAAAAAGACAGTGATACGGCATTTAAAACTTTTTATGCTTATACATTTTGCTCGTTCAGGTTCACACCGATATTTTGTTATAAATAAATCTTCCAAAAGCTTGCTCTCTTCTGCTTTTGAAGGAATTTTTCTGTTCTAATGAGATGTCCACTCCCCTTGCCACGCTTCTTAGCATATCTTCTCTTCATCTGCCTATAAAAATGACATTTTATGCTTTAAGTCATCCTTCAAATTCACCTTTGTGAAATCTTTCCTCATGCACAGAGCAACCAGGCACTCTCTTTTTGCTTTCACACCATAATATGCATATTTCTAATATTGCCTCATTTCATTTGTATGTATTCACTGTTTTTCCTAGAAGCTTATGAAAATGTTGGGGGGCAGGAATTGAGATTTATTCATATATTCAGTGCTTTCTGGAGTATCTGGAAGATCATGGACACAAAATTATTTTTAAATATGTGGGAGGGAGGTTCATGTAGGAGAGAGTATATGTACACTTACAGCTGATTCATGTTGTTATACAGCGGGAACTACCACAACACTGTAAAGCAATTGTCCTCAAAAAAAAAAAAAAGAAAGAAAGAAAGAAAGAAAGAAGCATTAAAAATATATGATATATACACACTAGTTTTCCATAATGAATTGACTGTAATAAGCATATTTTCACTTGAACAGAGAAGTGAAAAGCCAGGTGGGCTTTAGAGAGAGACTTGGTTTAATACACACCTTCAGTATGCTCTCTTTCTTCTGTTATAGTTATGCTCTACTGTTCCCTTTCTTCATGACACATCTGTTCAGTTATCAAATGTAGATTCTATCTCAAAAATACCTTGGGAATCTAGCTTTTTTTTTTTTTTCCTCCAACCCAACTAATCAGTTTTTGCCTAGCTGCTAGTGCTACATTTCTAAAAAGAAATCTGACACAGTCTCTCCTCTACATAAAGATTCTTTGGAACAGATGGAAATAAGCACTATCTCATTCTGAATGCAAACAATCTATCTCTAAAAACTTTCCTCAGTCTTATTTTCCATCATTATCCTAAAGCACACTCAACTCTTTGTACATCCCGCTGTTGGATGGAAACAGGCAAAGTCTGTTACTCTTCTGCATCTTTGCATACACTCTTACATTTGCCTAAAATGTTCTTCATTCACCTGCAGGACACTTGTTGTCCCCAGGTTTCTAGTTCAAATAGAACTTCTTTTTTTTTTTTTCATTTATTCACTCATTAAATTCATTCATTGGACAGGAACTATCTTCAGTTCCCTGTTTTGGTATACCTCTCCAACTCCCCATATCTTTATCAAGTCCATATCATCACAACAGCATCCCCGACACCATCGCCAGGCCCAGGTACTCAGTTAAACCCAGCTCCATCCCTGTTTTCTATTCTTTCTTCCTCCCTCTAATCTCTGGTTTTAGAGTTCATTCTCTCTTGCTTCAACAGGGACTTTACTATATCAGCTACATCCTTTTTTCCCCATGTTTCAAGCCATATTTTTTCCTCCTGGGTCTTCCCAGGCAGTATAAAGGCATAATTATCTCCCACATTAACTGGTAAATAAGTAAAAATTCTAAACCAAAGCATTGTGTCCTATACCCTCAAGACACTACCATCCAGTTCTGTCATTTTACTGCCAATTTTATTGAACTATTTTTCTATTCTCAAATTTTCCATTTCCTTTACTTCACCTGTAGTTCTGAATCTAGTGGGAAAAAAATGTCTCTTCATTAAAACAGTTTTCATCTGGAGTGCCAAAAAGGTCTTTATTGAAAATACAATAATGGTAAACTATTTATCTTTTTAAAAAATTCCAATGTTTTTAATAGTGTTAAATATACCTACCTTGACTCATTCTCAATTACTCTTGGTTTTCAGGATTCAAGGTTCTCTTACCTCTATGATTATATTTTATTATTCTTTTTTCTTGAGTCACATTGTTAACATTTATCCTATAATATTCACTCTCTTTAACTCATGTATATACATGGCTATTTATGGCTGATTTGTAAAGGTTTTCAAAACTTCATCTGCAACAGCTTTTAAACTACCTATTGAGTCTTTTCACTAGCATAAGTCAAGTACTTAAAGTTTACTGTGATTGAAACAGAACTCAATATCTTTGTCACCCAAGCTTGCTCCTTTTCTTGTACTTCCTATTTTGGTGACTGATCTCATTATTCATTCTTCCTCTCAAGAGACAACTTGGAATGCATCCTGTATTACTATCATTCTCAATTCCCATATCTTGCTAATTCTGTCTCAGTGATATTGGCCAGTTCTGCTCTTCTCTTCTCTTTCTTTCCACTTCAGTTTTGACTCTCATCTTTCTTTCCTGGAAGACATCAACAGCACCTTAGCTCATTTACCTGTCTTCAGTCTTCTTTCACTTCATTCATTCAGTTCAGTTCAGTTGCTCAGTCGTGTCTCACTCTTTGTGATCCCATGAACCACAGCACACCAGGCCTCCCGGTCCATCACCAACTCCTGGAGTCCACCCAAACCCATGTCCATTGAATCAGTGATGCCATCCAGCCATCTCATCCTTTGTCATCCCTTTATCCTCCTGCCCTCAATCTTTCCCAGCATCAGGGTCTTTTCCAATGAGTTAGCTCTTTGCATGAGGTGGCCAAAGTATTGGAGTTTCAGCTTCAACATCAGTCTTTCCAATGAACAGCCAAGACTAATCTCCTTTAGGATGCACTGGTTGAATCTCCTTACAGTCCAAGGGACTCTTAAGACTCTTCTTCAACACCACAGTTCAAAAGCATCAATTCTTCTGCACTCAGCTTTCTTTATAATCCAACTCTCACATCTATACGTGACTACTGGAAAAACCATAGCCTTGACTAGACGGACCTTTGTTGACAAAGTAATGTCTCTGCTTCTTAATATGTTGTCTAGGTTGGTCACAACTTTCCTTCCAAGGAATAAGCATCTTTTAATTTCATGGCTGCAATCACCATTTTCAGTTATTTTGGAGCCCCCAAAAAATTAAGTCAGCCACTGTTTCCACCGTTTCCCCACCTATTTGACATAAAGTAACAGGACCAGATGCCATGATCTTAGTTTTCTGAATGTTGAGCTTTAAAGCCAAATTTTTCACTCTCCTCTTCCACTTTCATCAAGAGGTTCTTTAGTTCTTCTTCACTTTCTGCCATAAGGGTGGTGTCATCTGCATATCTGAGGTTATTGATATTTCTCCCAGCAGTCTTGATTCCAGCTTGTGTTTCTTCTAGCCCAGCGGTTCTCATGATGTACTCTGCATAAAAGTTAAATAAGCAGGGTGACAATATACAGCCTTGACGTACTCCTTTTCCTATTGGGAACCAGTCTGTCATTCCATGTCCAGTTCTAACTGTTGCTTCCTGACCTGCATACAGGTCGTGTGGTAGGTCGGGTGGTCTGGTATTCCCATCTCTTTCAGAATTTTCCACAGTTTATTGTGATCCACACAGTCAAAGGCTTTGACATATAAAGCAGAAATAGGTGTTTTTTTTCTGGAACTCTCTTGCCTTTTTGATGATCCAGCAGATGTTGGCAATTTGATCTCTGGTTCCTCTGCCTTTTCTAAAACCACCTAAAACATCTGGAAGTTCACAGTTCACGTATTGTTGAAGCTTGGCTTGGAAAATTTTGAGCATTACTTTGCTAGCGTGTGAGATGAGTGCAATTGCGAAGTAGTATGAGCATTATTTGGCATTGCTTTTCTTTGGGATTAAAATGAAAACTGACCTTTTCCAGTCCTATGGCCACTGCTGAGTTTTCCAAATTTGCTGGTATATTGAGTGCAGCACTTTCATGGCATCATCTTTCAGGATTTAAAATAGCTCAACTGGAATTCCATCACCTCCAATAGCTTTGTTTGTAGTGATGCTTCCTAAGGCCCACTTGACTCACATTTCAGGATGACTGGCTCTAGGTGAGTGATCACACCATATATAGTCAAAGAATAGTTCTGTTTCAAAAATCACATTGTCACTCTCCTACCAAACATTTTTCTGCACCACAATCTTGTTTGTATCCTCTGATGTCATTTACCCCTAATATTTGTGGAAAGAAAGAAGTGCCTTATGCACCCTCCTGATCTCCATGAATCTACACCTTATTTATCAAGTGCTTCTTGTGTGTTGCTGTCACCTACCCCCTGGCCCACTCCATCTCCTGGTTCTACTTTCATCCATTTGACCTTCACAAGGTCAAATGCGTGAACAGGGGTAGTTCCAGCAGTTCCTAGTCTGCAGCAAAAGAGATTCAAGCCCAGTTTCTATTTGGTAACATCTGTGCAAATCTTGAAGGCCATTCTATGAATTAATTTTGTTCTTAGCAAATCACAGATTCAATAAGTAAACTGGGCTGTTGGAACACACGTTGGGATATTATGCTTACTTTTGAAAAGTCACTGTGGCTCGGAGGGCCTCATGCATTAATAGGCTTCAGAAGATATTAAGAGGACATCCCCCAAATATACAGAACTATACAAAAAAAAGACCTTCAGGACCCAGATAACTACAATGGTGTGATCACGCACCTAGAGCCTGACATCTTGGGATGCAAAGTCAAGTGGGCCTTAGGAAGCATCACTATGAACAAAGCTAGTGGAGGTGATGGAATTCCAGTTGAGCTATTTCAAATCCTAAAAGATGATACTATGAAAATGCTGCAGTCAATATGCCAGCAAATTTAGAAAACGCAGCAGTGGCCACAGAACTGGAAAAGAGTAGCTTTCATTCCAATTCCAAAGAAAGGCAATGCCAAAGAATATTCAAACTCCTGCAAAATTGCACTCATCTCACACATTAGCAAAGTAATGCTCAAAATTCTCCATGCCAGACTTCAACAGTACGTGAACCGTGAACTTCCAGATGTTCAACCTGGAGTTAGAAAGGGCAGAGGAAACAGAGATCAAATTGCCAGCATCTCTTGGATCATAGGAAAAACAAGATAGTTCCAGAAAAATACCTACTTATGTTTTAGTGATCACGTCAAATCCTTTGACTGTGTGGATCACAACAGACTATGGGAAATTCTATAAGAGATGGGCCTACCAGACTGCCTTACCTGCCTCCTGAGAAATCTGTATGCAGGTCAGGAAGCGACAGTTAGAACCGGACATGGAACTACAGACTGGTTCCAAATTGGAAAAGGAGTATGTCAAGGTTGTCTATTGTCACGTGCTTATTTAACTTCTATGCAGAGTACATCACTTGAAATGCCGTGCTGGATGAAGCACAAGCCTGAATCAAGATTGCCAGGAGAAATATCAATAAACTCATATCTGCAGATGACACCATCCTTATGGCAGAAAGCAAAGAAGAACTAAAGAGCCTCTTGATGAAAATGAAAAAGGAGAGTGGAAAAGTTGACTTAAAACTCTATGTTCAGAAAACTATGATCACGGCATCTGGCCTCATCACTTCATGGTAAATAGATGGGGAAACAGTGGAAACAGTGGCAGACTTTATTTTTGGGGGCTCCAAAATCACTGCAGATGGTGATTTAACCATGAAATTAAAAGATGCTTGCTTCTTTGAAGAAAAGCTATGACCACCCTAGACAGCATATTAAAAAGCATAGACATTACTTTGCCAACAAAGGTTCATCTAGTCAAAGCTATGGTTTTTCCAGTAGTCATGTATGGATGTAAGAGTTGGACCATAAAGAAAGCTGAGTGCCAAAGAATTGATGCTTTTGAACTGTAGTGTTAGAGAAGTCTCTCTCGAGTCCCTTGGACAGCAAGGAGATCAAAGCAGTCAATCCTAAAGGAAATCAGTTCTGAACATTCATTGGAAGGACTGATGCTGAAGCTGAAGCTCCAATATTTTGGCCACCTTATGCAAAGAACTGACTCATTTGAAAGACCCTGATTCTGGGGAAGATTGGAGGCAGGAGGAGAAGGGGACCACAGAGAATTAGAAGGTTGGATGACATCACTGACTCTATGGATATGTATTTGAGCAAGCTCCAGGAGTTGGTGTTGGACAGGGAAGCCTGGCGTTCTGCAGTCCATAGGGTCGCAAAGAGTCTGACATTACTGAGCGACTCACTGAACTGAAGGCATTATATCTAATCAGTGGAGTTTTGGGTGGAACACTCCTTGGACCATATAAGACAGAAAAAGAGTCTCTGAGGAAAGCGTGTTATTATGGGGGAAATGGAAGTCTCTACACTCAGTCCTAATCTTGACTGACCAAACATAAATTGCACATGTTTGTGATGTCTTTCCCAAACCCTAAATTCTAGTTTGGGTTGGACAATCAACTGTCTCTATAGCAATCTGTGCCAAAATATATAACATGCTGTTATTAGTGATAGCCCATAAACTCTTAAAGACAGAAGTCTGTTCACAGTCATTTTGGCTCAGGCAGTAAAGCGTCTGCCCACAATGTGGGAGATCTGTGTTCGATCCCCGGGTCAGGAAGATCCCCTGGAGAAGGAAATGGCAACCCACTCCAGTACTCTTGCCTAGAAAATTCATAGATGGAGAGTCCTGGGATTACAGTCCATAGGGTCACAAAGAGTCGGACACGACTGAGCAACTTCACTTTCACTTTCACTTTCACATGGCCCAGTGCCTGTCATGAATTTCTTGCTCAATAGATACTTGCTTTACTTGTGAAATTAAAGAATAAATATATACCGTATTCAAGATCTTGGGTTAAGTTACCTAGTAGAAACCTCTAATTGCTTCAGACTTAGTTTGTTCTGTCTTTTGTACAGTTTTTAATGGGATTTATCTATTTGCATATGTGTGTCTAGAAAGTGTTTTATTAATCTTTAAAAAATATACTTTGCTCAGTAATGTTTGGTAAAAAAAAAAATGAAGGAATATGTGAGTTAGTGAATAAATGAATGATGAATGAAGAGTAATTTACTTCCTCATCTCCCCTGTGCCTTATTAAGCACTATGGATTCAGACAGGAAAGATCACGTGAGAATTCCATCACTGTGCAATTGAGAAACTAGAAGCTCTGGAGAAGCCAAATTACATTTGCTATGGAACTTTCTTTGTGACCTTGAGAATGACAGAAGAGAATTTAGATCTCTGATTCTATGTGCAGGTTTCTTTTTGCTGAGTTGCATTGTCTAGATTCATATTCAAGCATCTCAGTTTTCACTTAGACCTTGAAATTTTTTGTCAGTTTTATATAAGAGAATCAGGATACATAGTTGATTTCTTTAGAGGTATAACATTCAGTGTCTAATAAAATTTCCTTTAACTTCCTAATATGCACCTTCATTTTAAAGGTATAAATTTATTTGCCAGATCCTAGGTAGGGTGCATTGAATTTTTAACTAATTAGGTTTAAAATTATATTAGAAAACTATTTTTTTATATGTTGTTCTCTAACTTATTAAAGGGGGAAGGCAATGGCACCCCACCCCAGTACTCTTGCCTGGAAAATCCAATGGACGGAGTAGCCTGGTGGGCTGCAGTCCATGGGGTCGCTAACAGTCGGACAGACTGAGCGACTTCACTTTCACTTTTCTCTTTCATGCATTGGAGAAGGAAATGGCAACCCACTCCAGTATTCTTGCCTGGAGAATCCCAGGGATGGGGGAGCCTGGTGGGCTGCCGTCTATGGGGTCACACAGAGTCGGACACGACTGAAGTGACTTAGCAGCAGCAGCAGCAACTTATTAAAGAAAGACAAAATCAGGTGCTGATTTTTTCTTTTTATACAGAATTTTTTTAAATTTAAATGTCAACTCCAAAACCATCCCTTTTGCTCAAGTTTTCATGTAATAGAAATCAGGAATAGTTCTGTTTCTGGTGTGGTTCCTATCAGTTAACATTTCAGTTCAGTTGCTCAGTTGTGTCCGACTCCTTGCAACCTCATGGACGGCAGCATGCCAGGCCTTCCTCTGTCCATCACCAACTCCTGGAGTTTACACAAACTCATGTCCGTTGAGACGGTGATACCATCCAACCATTTCTATTGTTCCTAATTACAAAAGGCAAAAGTATTGGCTTGCATGTAATAGACTCTCAATAAAGATTTATTGGACAGAATTTAATATACAGTATTAAATTTTCTCCACCCTTGCATTTTTTTTTTTTTTACTTTTGCTATTGTGTGTGTGTTATATGCTCACTCATGTCTGACTTTGTGACCCCTGAACTATAGCCCACTAGCCTCCTCTGTCCATGGAATTCCTGGCAGGCTATAGTCCATGGAGTTGCAAAGAGTTGGACACAAATGAGCACGCACATGCATGCACACATAAAATATATATCAAAGCAAACCATATTCTGGGCCAAGAAGAAAACCTCAATACATTCAAAGTAAATATATGATTCAGAGTACATTCCACTATCACAGTGTAATCAAACTAGAAATCAGTAGAAAGGTGAAAAGAATATCTGCAAATACTTGTAACTAAGCCATTCACCCCTAAATAAGCCATGAGTCAAAAGGAATCTCAAGTGAAATAAAAAATACATTGAGTTGAATGAAAGGAACATAGTTAATAGCTGTCTTTCTTAATGGACTGTAAGTTTCTGGGGGATGCGGCTCAGTGGTAAAGAACCTGTCTGCCAATGTAGAAGACGCAGGTTTGATCCCTGGTTGGGAAGATCCCTGGGTCGGGAAGATCCCTAGGTCAGGAAGAAACCCTGAAGAAGGAAATGGCAACCCACTCTAGTATTCTTTCCTGGGAAACTCCATGGACAGAGGAGCCTAGTGATTTATAGTCCATGGGGTTGCACAAGAGTGACTAAACTACACGCGTCCCTTGAGTCTCCTGCATTGGCAGGCTGATTCTTTACCAACTGCGCCACCTGGGAATCCCATATATTCCATAGGCCTGTGAAAAAATGTTTTCTGCTGTTCTTTGTTGGAGTATTCTATCTATGAATGTTGATTAGATCCTGTTAGTTTATGGTGAACTTTTGAAATTCTATATCTTGCTGATTTTTTTTTTTTGTATAATTGTTCTGTCAATTATTTAGAGAAAAGTGTTGAAATCTCCAATTATACTAGTGAATTTACTTCTTTCAGTTTTTAATTTCACCTATCTTTCACTTACATTGTTTGGTGCCTCAGCATTTACGATCTTGCGGGAATCAATGTCTCTTTCTGTCTCTGGCAATTCTCACTCTGAAATCTACCTGATATTAGTACAGCCACAGTTTCTATTGATTATTATATCATGGCCTGTCTTTTTCCTTCCTTTTATTTTCAACCTTCTTATATTGTTTTATTTTAACTAAATTCCACATAGTTTGGTCAACCTTTTAAATTCTGCCAATCTCCAGATTCTCCACTCTACCTCAACTGACACCTAGTTATTGCTAGAGAGGACAGGGGAGTTCCAGCTTCTACTAGGTGATTGTTGATATCACCCTGTCTGGGAGTAAGAAAAGTACCTCATTTTTGCTCCCTATGTGGCCTCTGTGATTGGGGTTACTTTTACTACTGGTTGTTAATGAAAATCCTGACTCTTCCCTTGGTCTCCTTGACTTCATCCCATGGGAAAAGGAAGGCTAAGGTGGGTACCTAATTACCATGGGGAGGGATTTGTTTGCATTCTTTCCACTTTCACCAGGAAGCAGGGGTGATTCCTCATTTCTTAGCAAGGAGTAAAATCCTTTATTAGTATTAGTTCCCTAGGGCTGCCATAGCAAAATATACTAGGTTGTCCAAACAGGAGAAATTTATTTTCTCACAGTTCCAGAGGTTAGAAGCCTTAGCTCAAGGTGTCAGTAGGGTTGTTTCTCCCGAGGCCTTTCTCCTTTACTTGTGGATGGCTGCCTTCTAACTATATTTTCACATGGTTTTCCTTTCGCTCTTTGTGATCCCGTGGACTATAGCCTGCCAGGCCCCTCTGTCCGTGGAAATATCCAGGCAAAAATACTGGAGTAGGTAGCCATTCCCTTCCGTAGGGGATCTTCCTGACCCAGGGATGAGACCCGGGTGGCTCAGATGGTAAAGAATCTGCCTGCAATGCAGGAGACCCGAGTCTAATCCCAAGTACTGGGTTTCACTCTCCTTATAAGTGAAGTGAAAGTCGCTCAGTCGGAATACTGAAGTGGGTAGCCTTTCCCTTCTCCAGGGGATCTTCCCGACCCAGGAATCGCATCAGGGTCTCCTGCACTGCAGGTGGATTCTTTACCAACTGAGCTATCAGGGAAGCCCCTCCTTATAAGACACCAGTGTTATTAGATTAGTGTTCATTCTAGGGCCACATTTTAAAATAATTACCACCTTAAAGGATCTATTTCCAAATTTAACCACGTACCGAAGGTTAGGGCTTTAACATGAAAATTGGAAGGGACACAACTCAGTCCATATAACACTAGGGCCTCCTGGCTTCTCTGAAACCAGCCAGCATGGAAGTTAGTATGCCTTGTGATAGCCTGGCTAGAAACAGAGTCTGGCCTTTCTACTTAGCTTTCCTGGTGGCACTAGGGTTGGAGACTAATTTTTTCTGTGATGTTTCACTAGAGTGGAACTTTTATCATCTAACAGTTTTTCAGTTTTTTGTCTTCTTAGGTCTTTCCTTGTCTTTTAGTTTATAAGAAGTGACTTTTGCTGGAATGCTTTTTTGTTAATACCTGTTGTTTTTTAATCACTCCCTTTTCCAAAAAAAATTCTGGGACATTTGGGGCTAAAAGAAAATTCAGGACACTCACATTATGTTTTTCCTCAGGTCCCATGGTCCACAGTAAGCGGTTCTTCTCTCTAACTTTCAGTGATCTCACGTTTATTTTAAATGTAATGCCCAAGGTGTGTAGTTTTATTTAGTGGGAATAGTATAGAAAATAATTACACTGTAACTTTCCAGATGTAGAACTGCAGTATAATCAATGTATAGTCAAATATGATACTTTCCTACTAAAGCTTTCATTTACAATTTTATTACTTGTTCATCTTATACTTTTCTGGAACACTTTGTATGTTATTTTCTTAATACTTCAATATCTGTTTAATTTTGTAGGTAGTATTTCTGTACCTAATATCATAGCTCAGTTTGTTTGGGCTTCAGGGGCTTTTCTTTGTAGGCACTTTTGCTGGTTTCCAAGAACTGTTCCTTCCTTGTTCCCCCTCAAGGCTACCAAGTGCTTCCTATTGTTGCTAGCTCCATTTCTTACTGCTTTCTCAAACTTCACCACAAAACTGCCCCTTTAATAAAATGCTCTGTTGCCTCATTTGAGCATGTCATTTATTTCAAGTTCTGATTTAATATAGATTTATTCATATTTGAAATTTCAGTTTTTCTTTCTTATAATCGCAGTTTCCAAAGCAACTTTCAACATGTTCCATAGAGTTTATTTTTACAACTTCTTGTATAGTACTGGCATATTTCTCTTGATGTTCTAAAGAACATTCAACTTTTAAAATATCATTATTAAAAATATAGCTTCCAAACATGATTCATACCTCAAACACCTTCCTTGGCTTTGTTCAGAAAATAGCGCTTACTTTTGAAATCTGGATTCTAACATTTACATGAGAAGTTTAACTTATTAAATGCAATCTAGGCTGCCATCTATGGGGTCACACAGTCAGACATGACTGAGGCAACTTAGCAGCAGCAGCAGCATCTTAAGTGTAACAAAGGTTGATCCCTAAATAAACACAAACCAAAAAGAAATATTCTATTTTCCCAGTAAAGCTATTAGCTTTATGCTTCCATATGTAAGAGTCAGCCAGTCTTGCCTGCTACCAGGAAGAATCTGAAAGACTTTGACAAATTTATCCTCCTGTATGATGAGTTTTCATTGACTTCATTGGTTTGGCATGGATGGTAGGCCTTTGCTCTGTTTTAAGTTAATAATGTCCCATGTTTGATATTTAGCTACGTAGAACTTGGCTTGCACAGACTTCTTTGTGATTATTTTTCCTAAAATTAATTTGTTTTGCTCTTTCTGTTTTCCAGAAGTCTGGAGTTAGGCTTCAAATTATACTTCTGGGTATTCTTAAGGCAGATATTCTGGTTTTCTGACCAGACTTATTTCAGTTTCCTACATGGCCAGCTGCTCAAGTGTACTGCTATCATCCATCAACTCCACATGTTGAAACTAACAAAAGTGAATAGCTCTCAGCATTGCCTCTAAACTGGTAGCTGGCTGACATCCAGCTGCTCTTTCTGGTGATTTTGTATGCTAATATCCCATAGGTAAATGCCACTGAAACTGGTTAAGAAGCATCCTTGTAGTTTTTTCTCCACATGTCTTATGGCTTAAGGGAAGACTGGAAAATTTAAGCTTCCAATATGGCCAGTGCAGAGACAACTTCAAGTACTGTTCTTTCTAGGGAAAAATAAGACCTTGTAAAGAATACAGCTACACAACTTCTGAATGTGGATGAATAATGGAACTAATTACTATTGACTTCTCTTTTTTCATTATCATGTGTATCTATATGAGATAGACATCACCTGCATCCTTCCCCAATATCATAAACCACTTTTGACCCTAGAAAAGTCTTGAGATACCAGCTTATAGCTACTTTAATATTTTTGTCATCATTTTCAAACTAGAAAACAAAAGTAATTGATAAATAATTAATAGAAAATGATGAGAAAATGAAATCCTAAGATAATGCAATGATAATATCAAGCACTTTGTGGGTATATATTTTGGCTAATAATCTGAAATATCCCGTAATTTTTAGTCCTTATTAATAGAATTATTAAATTTAAATAACCTATGAATGCCTCTTTCAAAAATATATCATTACATCATTATCATTTCAACAAGACCAGTAACTAGTCCTTATTCATTTTTGAAAGCATCTAGCCTTTTTGACCCTATTATAGTGAATTTATAACCAGGTTTAGACTAGTCGCAATCCAAAGAGATATTAGAAAAGTTGCTAAGAAAAAAAGAACAGAGTAGGAATGCATGAGTACATAAATCTTTTGTTGATGATGTGATATCTCCATCTTCACTCCTACTTTTCCTTCCTAATCTTTTGTCATTACAATTATGGAAGCAGTTTCAAGAATTTCTCTGCTCTTCAAGATTCAGTTCAGTTCAGTCATGTCCAGCTCTTTGCAACTCTATGGACTGTGGCACGCCAGACTTTGCTGTTCATCACCAACTCCTAGAACTTGCTCAAACTCATGTCCATCAAGTCGGTGATGCCATCTAACCATCTCATTCTCTGTCGTCCCCTTCTCTTCCTGCCTTCAATCTTTCTCATTATCAGGGTCTTTTCTAATAAATCAGCTCTTTGCATCAGGTGATCAAAGTATTGGAGCTTCAGCTTCAGCATCAGTCCTTCCAATGACTATTCAGGAGTGATCTCCTTTAGGATTGACTGGTTTGATCTCCTTGCTATCCAAGGAACTCTCAAGAGTCTTCTCCAACACCACACTTAAAAAGCATCAATTCTTCTGTGCTCAGTTTTCTTCAAGATTATCTGCATTTTCTCTGATTGCTGGTGATTTGGTCAACAATTGTAGCTCTCTTTGGAAATGACTAATCAATAAGTGGCTACAAGATACTTTGTGTAACAGAATTCCAAATTCAATAAAATTATGAAACCAAACTAACAGAACATGATGATGATGATGCTGAGATTGGACTCATGCACCTCTAGAGATGGAACCAATCTTGCTAGGCCTGATAACAGAACCATAGGTGATGGTAGAGCAAGTAAGTATGAACAAAAAATGGGCATCAGTTTTGGATGAGGCTGAACTCTCAACTCTCAGAGACTTTACTTTTCTCATTTTCACAGTAGCTACTAAAACACATTCTCATTTCCATAAAAACAACATATATCCTTTTTTGGTTTATGACGGATGTCTGTAATCATTGCTTTTAGACTGGCAAACCCATGAAGAGGGACATTCGATCCAAATAATTTAGAGGTGAAAAGACCAGAAATTAATTCCTTCATAGGTGAGTAGGGATTCAGTTCAGTTCAGTCAATCAGTCGTGTGTGTCTCTTTGCGACCCCATGAACTGCAGCATGCCAGTAAGACAGTAGGCAGTGAGAGAAGGCATCAGAGGGCAGACAGATGGAAACCACAATCACAGACAACTAGCCAATCTGATCACACGTACCACAGCCTCGTCTAACTCAACGAAACTAAACCATGCCATGTGGGGCCACCCAAGATGGGTGGGTCATGGTGGAGAGGTCTGACAGAATGTGGTCCACTGGAAAAGGGAATGGAAAACCACTTCAGTATTGTTGCCTTGAGAACCCCATGAACAGCATGAAAAAGAATAGAGATTAGGAGAGGAAAATCTGTCTGGGAATCATTGATAGTCATGTACAGGATGAATTCTCCAGTGATTTTGAAGAATAGAAGCAGAAGTAATCTCATCAATCATCTTCTAGTACTTCAGTACGTTGCCTCAGTAGTTATGTGAGCAAATATTGGGCATGCATTGGCTCAAAGAGAGAAGTGGATATTTAATCACATTTGTAAATATCCTATGGGTCTTCACTGAGGTATGCTTTCCCAGAGGTCCACACATAGCTAAATGAGTACATGTATCTACTAGACACAGTTCTGTGTGCTTTGGAAAAATGTCTCTTTCCTCATGGAATTTATATTCTAGTGGTCCAGACAGATGAAGACCAATCATCAAAGTGACACAGATACATTGTCAGCTGGTGTTGAGTTCAGGAAGTGAACTAAACAAAACCTAGGCAGTGGGCAAAGAGAGATGCTTTTTATGTAGGGAATGGATGAAAAGTCTCTCTGAGGAGCTGACATTGAACAGAGAACTGAATAGGAGAGTGAGCCACAGGGGTAAATGGGGATGGGATGGAGGTGGGAATACTTTCATGCAAATAAGGCACCAGGTTCAAGGTCTCTGGGGCAGCAGTGTCTTTGCTGGTTGAGACAGTAGGTGAGGGTGCAGAATGATGAAAGCACAGTCAGCTTTATTAGTGTATCAGACCATCATAAGGTCCTATAGGAAAGAATAAGGGCTTTAGTCAAAAAGGAATAGAAAAGAAAGTAACAGTGAATAGAGGATTTTAAATAAGAGGTGACAAGATCTATAGGATTAGTCTCACTACTGGGTAGGCAAGGACTTTAGAGAGTCAGGAGTAATGCAAAGAACCAGGTATGAGGAAATTATAATAGTAAAGCCTTGGGCTAGACAATGTTTTTTGATTATCAGTCACATAAATGCTGGGTTTTCACAGTCTTTAGAAAGAGAGGTAAGCAAGGTACAGAATGTTAACACATAAATTTGGGGATCTAGACTAGTTCTGCCACTAAATAATATTTCTTTGGGCAAAAAATTTAAGTTTCCTAATGTAACTTACCATTTTAACTCCCAGGGTTTGAACCAAATGATCACAATAGTCTCCAACTGTCTCTTTTTCTCTGCAGACTTTTACACAGGATATAGAACATGGAAAATGTGTAAGTATCAGGAGTCTACTATAGCTCTGAAGTGTCCCATGACATCTTCCTAATTCCCAAGGAAACATTAAGAAACAACTATTACACTGTAGAATAAAAAGGTTAGGAGGTGGGTTTGGTAGTTTTTTTTTTTTGCAGTGGATAACACATGTGCAAATATCTTATTTTTAAGTCTATTCCTAGAAGCTTTATCATGATTTTCATTTGATTGCCTATAATTTATGCAATCCAAAGTCACCAACTGAATTAAACATCCTAGAACCATTTTAGTGATTCAGGATAGAAAGGAAAAATTGCAGAGTTGAAATTCTGTTTCAATATGATGACTCCTGAGAATTTTATTGACCTTGGCAGACCTTTTGGAATTTGAGTTCATTTATAATCAAACTAGGAAAAAATGTTTTGAAATGCTATTTAGAAGCTTAAAAGAATTATTGGACCCTGAATAACTTTCACTACATGACATTTTGATAAGGTCATTGTAAATGAGTCAGAAACACAGATTACATTTCTTTTAAAAATACACATCGTTTCACGACAGATTTGGTCCAAATTCATTTTGGCTTTTGCTGAATCCCAAGTGTTTTTCCTTCTATTTTTTCCCCCTGTTTAAATTCTCCAATAAACTTTAAAACCCATAATCTAGGTGAGCTCACCTGCCTCACTTCTCCTTTGAGTTTTGCCTCAGGCTTTTCTTTAATAGCATGTATCCTTAGAGCACAGAGTTTTATACAGAGAGTCAAGAGAAGCAAAAGTCTAATAAAAACATGGGAATATATATATATATATATATAAAGGAAAAAAATATATTTTCTTTTTCAATAAGGAGAGGTTTAAGAGAATGATATTGTTCCAGAGTACTGACTCAAATCTGTTCTGTATTTGAACTCTGTAATTATGAAATTTCAATTAAATCTATAAAAAGCAAATCTAACAGATGCCAGAGCATGCCAAATAAATAAATAAATAAATAAAACAACCACAGGATGTTCTTTTTTTGATTGGGAAATAATTATCTAAGTTCAATGGCTGGGTCCAGGTAGCTGAGTTTACATTTGCTTCCCCTTATTACAGAAACAGTTGAATTATGATAAATTTTCCCCAAGCAGCAAAGCTGTCATTCAAATGGGTGATTTTCTTGGGGTATAAATCCCTTTAGTTATTGCTTCAGTCCATTTTTAAATGGATTTGAAGCCTGAGGGGAAAGTACAAATTAAGACGGATTTTTCTCTTGATGCAGTGAACCTTGCCTGTCTTGTGTGCTGCAGCCACTATAGTACCTGTAGGGCGCTCAGCTGCCAGACAAGTCCTGTGTTATCTCATTCTTTACAGAAGGGAGATGGAAACACCTCCAGCTCTCTTCTTTCTCAAAAATCATTACATTGATTGTATTATGTCTTCAACAATGGAATGAATTTCCTCACACATTTATTACCTACTGATTGAAACATGTAAGCTTCAGTTTTGAGGTAACATAGAAAGATGATCAAAATTTTCAGGATTGCAGGAATGTGGTTAACATTGGTGTCATCCATACTTTCCCCTTGGGGGTGGAGGGGAGAAAGAGTACACAACATTTTAAAATTTCAGAAAATAACTACTTTAATTTTTTTTGAATTTGAATTTACTCACTAGTTTATTGTGAATAAAGATATAATATGCAGAAACATTCTGCTTAAGATAAACTAAGGAATTATACTGTAATGATTTAAGATCTCAAAATGATTCAAAAAGATTGTAACAGAATAAGATATTTATATGTAACAAGCATTATTTGAAATGGATAATACAATGGAAGAGAAACCAAAATCAGATATGATTACTCTCTTTTGGGCAGACAGTGACAATGAACATAATCTTTTTAGGGTACATGAGGACATTTTTTCTTCCTTTTTGTCATTAGGGAAATAACAACTTAAAATATATCTTATAAATATGTTCGCCTACTGTTGAGAACTAAGTTTAATTTTTAATTATAACATTCATTATCTTAAAATTTTAGAATAATATTTCTAGGTTAAATGAGGATTTTAATAAGCATATTATATAGTTTGTGTACAATATATGAACAACATATTTATGAACACACACGTACACACACATTTTCAGAACTTAAGAGACCTTAGAAGATAATTAACTCTATCCCTTTTGCTCCATGACCGTATCAGTATATAAACAATTTAATATAGGTATCATAATATACATTAATTTGACATAACTTAGAGAAACATATTTCATGAAAAGTCATTATTTTACATTTAAATTAAGTTCTTCTTGTTGTACTCTTGAACATTTATCCCTCATTCATTCATTTATTTCAGCAGAAATAGCCACAAGCACTTATTTGAACTACCTGTCGTTAAAATCTGCTATCATCATCTTCTGAAATCTTACCTGAGGCCAAATCATTCTTGTAACCTTTCTTAGATAAACCTTGTGATCAGAGCTTTTAATCAATTTCACTGCTCTCCTGTGTACCCTGTTCATGTTGCATGCATGCATGTTAAGTCACAGAAGAGAATGTTACTTAATGGTGTGAATAAATTTGTGTATAATGGGAGGATTACACTGATATTTTTCTGCATACATTTCCTTCATTCCTGTTGACTAATGGTGAAATGTTACTGAACCACCTTAAATTATATTCTGTTCTGAACTCAGAGACTGATTTCCATTAAATTTCCCATAGAACATTTAGTGAGAATCTAGTATGTCTACAGATTTGTCTCTAAATGTTAACCACATGTGACCTCTTACTCCCATGTCAACCAAATCTCTGATTTTAAAAATAAAATATTTTTAAATTATCATGATAGTGGCCAATTATCAAACACTGGTCTTGAAGTATTCCTTGAGCAAAGTAAGAATTAAGCATTTGTTAAATTAATGAATAGATGTAAAATGAAGTAATTTCCTTGCCTTTTTTGCCTTTATATTTTTTCATTTCCTGTTACTCATCTTATTTGATGAGTATTATAATATTTGATGAGCATTACAATATTTGGTGAGTTATTACAAGAAGTAAAGTGAACTGAGAGTTTTTCTATATTCCTATACTTCTAAATTATTTTCAATGATATTATTTTTTAAACATTTGGTAAACACACTTCTAAGCAATCTGAATGTTGTGTTACATTCCCATTATATTATTGTACACATACTTCATGATCAAAATCAAGTTGTCTGCAGATATTGACAGTCTTATTTTCTTCTTTGACAATTAACATACCATTTCTTTTTATTGCCATATTGTATGAGCTACAACCCTCAGTACAATATTGAATAAAAGTGGTAGCTAGAATAGTTATCTTGACTCAGTTTCAAGGGAAAACTTCCTATGTCTCACTGCTAAATATTCTATTGAATATAATAATTTTTGATAAACACATCAGATTAAATAATTTCATACTAGTCCTCATTTGCTAATATGAATTTTTAACCATAAATAAGTTTTAACTTATATAACATGATTTAAACATGAGATAACATTATTTTTCTGCCTTTTCCTGGTAAATGTGATAAATTGCATTCTTTTATTAAATGTTAAACTGTCTATGCATTCCTAATATAAAATCAACATGATTCTATTTGTTAATATTTATGGTTTCCTAGAGTTCATTATATGTATTTTAAAATGTTAGCAATCTTCAAATATTGTACAACTTTATATATAATGCAAGAAACATTATATGGTTTAATTTTCTCCCCCGTTGATTTAGTGTTGCTATCCATTATAATTCTATGTGCTTCAAAGTCCACAATAACTTATAATACTTCACATTGAATATTCAATATCATTTAATGAAAATAATGAGTAAAAATGTATAGTAACTAACTGTATGTATTATAGTTTCCATATAAGAACATCTTTGCTCTGTCTGAAGGACTTCTATAAATATTTTTATAGTGCAGATGTGATTATAGTGAATAATATTGTCATTGGTTGTTCCTGAAAAAAATTAGTTCTCGTTTTTAACATGTTTTATTTGGATATATTATTCAAGGTGAGTATTCCCTGGTGGCTCAGACAGTACAAGCCTCTGCCTACAATGAGGGAGGCCTGGGTTCAATCCCTGGGTTGGGAAGATCCCCTGAAGAAGGAAATGGCAACCCACTCCTGTAATCTTGCCTGGAAAATCCCTTGGAGGGAGCAGCTTGGTATGCTACAGTCCATGGGGTCGCAAAGAGTCAGACAGGACTGAGCGACTTCACTTTCATTCCTCCACAACCCCAGACTATAAAGAGGCTACTCCACTGTCTCTGAATTCAAAGATTCAGATAAGATGTCTCCTGACATTCTTTTCTTTTTCCTCAATAGATAATGTATCTGTCTCTGTGCAACATTTTTCTATTTATTATTGTTTTAAATAATCATATTAAAACATGTTTATGAATTTTAAAGCTGATAATTTGTAGAATTAAATACATTTGCACACTCTATAGCCATAATATTTCAAATATACTTTCCCGTCCTCTATCTTTTATCCAGTTTAGGAATCAAGTTACATGTGTTTTAGACAACTGTATATTGCTCCAGGTGTCACTAGAGTTACTTACATTTTTAAACATTTGTTTTTAAGAAATCTCTCTGCTTTATTTTAGAAAATTTCTATCGAGATGGGTTTAACCTCATTGAATTTTTCTACTCCAGATACAGTCTACAGTTAATTTCATTCAGGTTATATTTTATTTAAGTCATTCTAACTTTCATCTCTAGAAGTTTAATTAAGATTTTTAAAAATATCTTCCCTTTCTCTCCTTAACATGGTTCTTCTATATCTTCTAGAAAATAGCAGGCATATTTATAACAACAATATTAATACTTGGCTGTGAATGTCATCATCTCTGAATTTCCTTGGTCTATTTCTATTTATTGATTTTTCTCTTTTTTTACAAGATTTCTTATTTTTTTTTTTTTAAATTGGACTCCTAACATAAGAATTTTATGTTTGGGTTCTGGATTTTGTTATATTTCTTTAAATAATTTTAGACAGTTTATGGCTCAAATTTAAATTTTTTGAGCATATTTGTCTTGCTTTTAAGCTTTCTTATGGAGAAGGAAATGGCAAGCCACTCCAGTATTCTTGCCTGGAGAATTCCCATGGACAGAGGAGCCTGACAGGCTACAGTCCATGGGGTTGCAAGAGTTGGACATGACTTAGCGCCTAAAGCACCACCACCAAGGTTTCTTAGGAAAGTGTTTATTCTATGCTACATTAGATTCACTAGTAATTATATTCTCTGAAAATTCTACTTGATTTTCCACCATAGCTGGAGGAAACACAATCTGTTCATTCTGTGTTGTGCTTAGTCCCTCAGTTGTGTTTGACTCTTCACGACCCCATGGACTGTAGCCCCCCAGGCTCCTCTGTCCATGGGGGTTCTCCAGGCAAGAATACTGGAGTGGGTTGCCATGCCCTCCTCCAGGGGATCTTCCCAACTCAGGGATCAAACCCAGGTCTCTTGCACTTCAGACGGATTCTTTACCATACGAGCCACCGGGGAAGCTCAAGCATATTGGAGTGGGTCGTCTATATCACTTCTCCAGGGGATCTTCCCAACATAGGAGTCAAACCGCGGTCTCCTCCATTGCAGGCAGATTCTTTACCAGCTGAGCTACCAAGGAAGCTAGAAATTATTCAACCAACCATTTTCTGGTGATAATTTATCTGACCCCACTCTGTGCATGTATAGATCAGTATTTGTATAAACATTTGATAGAATTCTTCTAGAAAATCTCTGTCTCTTTTATTCTTGGCAGCTCCCCCTTTTCTGGCGAGACGTTACAAATCCTGTTCATGTTGGCCTTCCTAAAATCTAAGCTCTGTTCAATATCTCAATGTGACCATTCAGTTCTTTATTTTCTCCTTTCCTGAAATGTGGTCTGAAAACTTTGTCCAGTTAACAAACTGAAGCAATTATTTGACTTACCAAGTTTTCTCTTGTTTCAGGAACATAGACATGGGCTCCCTGTTGTCTAAATACTATAGAAGTTTGCTTCATATCTTGTCTAATTTCTTCTAGTACTTGATTGATAAGAGAAGAAATGTAGCCAGCGTTGATTGGATCTTAAATTGAATGCTTGTTATTGTTATTATAGATTTTTGTAATTCAGTAAAAGCAATTGTGGTAACACATAATAATTTTTCTGTAAGAATTATTCTGGATACATTTAATATATTTTTATATATTTGCTTTTATAATCAATAATTGTTTTGAACTTTCATTTTTTCATAATCATTGAATTTAATTTTGCTATAAAAATTTGCCAACATTCCTTATTGCAAAAGAAGGTTTTAATCTGCTGATTTTATTACCAACCTCACTATTTCACACTATGTCTACAAACTTAGGTTATCAGTCACCACTGAAATTTCTATTGATATATTATTACTTGTTCAATATTTAGGGGCTTCCCTGATGGCTCAGACAGTGAAGAATCTGCCTGTGATGCAGAAGACCTGGGTTAGATCCCTGGATCAGGAACATTCCCTGGAGAAGGGAATGACTACATCATTGTCCAAAACCATAACATAGAGGTCTTTTTAAAAATTAATATTCATCTATGTGTCTAGTTTATCATGACTCAATACCATTCAAAGTGCTGAAAAATAAAATTATTTTCAAAACGACAAAATTGTAAGATTCATTTTAAAATGTTAGATGCAATAATATTATAGGTATTTGGTTAGAAAAAATTATTAAAATGCTTCTAAGCATTTACTTTCCATTTCTATATGCATCTTACCATGAAATATTTGCACAATGTATAGTGGCCATGCCATGCAGTGCTTAGTCACTCAGTCGTGTCCAACTCTTTGTGACCCCATGGACTGTAGCCTGCCAGTCTCTTCTGTCCATGGAATTCTCCAGATAAGAATTCTGGAGTGGGTTGCCGTGCCCTCTTCCAGGGGATCTTCCCAAACCAAGAACTGAACCCAGGTCTTCCACATTGCAGGTGGATTCTTTACCATCTGAGCCACCGGGAAAGCCCATGAACACTGGAGTGGGGAGCCTCTCCCTTCTCTAGGAAATCTTCCAACCCAGGGATCAAACCTGGGTCTTCCACACTGTAGGTGTATTCTTTACCAGCTGAGCTACCAGGGAAGCTCAATGTATAGTGGCCCAGGTCCAAAATTCACATTTTGAGCTTCTGTGCTCTAGGATTCATATGTCTTTGTATTAAACTAGTGGTGGTGGTAGCAGTATTGGATTGTGATACTAACAGAATAATCAACTGGAATAAATACCTTCTATATACTCTTTAATGTGTGAATGCTTAATCATCTATGAGCCTTGACTCTGTCCTATTGGTTAATGAGTCAAATACTTTACAGAGCTTCTGAGAAGTCAAAAAAAAAAAAAAATAGCGCTTTTTATCATTTAAATTACCTCAGTTTTTATGAAATAAAACCAAAATTTGCTTAAAAATTGCATTGTTATAATCTGACTGCTCTTTTATTTTACTTAATACTGTTACAGCTCATGAAAAAAATGGAAATATACCTGTTGGTATATATAGTCCTTCACTGGAATTTGGAAATTTTACTGAAATCACATTATTGAGAAAAACAAGCATTTGAACCACAAATTATGTCCACTGTTGTGCTCTCCACATCTAAACTTATAAAAATAATGTAGTATTCTATCTTTGACCTTGAAAAAATAAATACCAAGCTTAATTAGAAGAGTTCATGGTAGAAGAAAAGATCATAGCAAAATACACTGTGGTTTTTTTACATCTTATGACAATAAGAAAACAAAACAAATAATGCTATCTACATTCTATATTACTGAGCCCTCTGTAGAATCTCCAAATAAAATACAAGATTCCACTTAAATCTGAAACTCAGGAAAAATAACAAGTAATTTTTAGCATAGGTATATTCCATGCAATATATTTATTTGCTAAAGCTGTCAACTGTCCTTCTTTTTGCCTTATTCATTTTTAGAGATGATGACTGTCAAGAGTCGAAATTCTAGAAGAATTTTGTCACTCATGACAGAGAACATGCAGTTTCTAATAAAAAGCTTCCAAGTACTCTTTCCCTATCACATCAAATAGAAGGGGTGGAATCTTTTAGATGGTACAAGTCCAAAATGTTGGGGACTTCATCAACTTGAGTTGACTTTATCATGGAGATGCTGAAAATATAAATACCAAGTGCCTTATAGACTTGACTGGATATGCAGCAGACTTTCTATAAGCTAGGAATACACTTTTGCTGTATTGAGGTCCCTAGTTTCAGGTGATGACTATTGCCATGGCCTGACCTAGTTTACTCTGATTTCTATCAAAATGTTTACTTTCAAAGCGAGACCTCTGTGGTCATTCAAGATAAACAGTATTACTTCTAGATTAAATTAGATAAAAGAAGTAAACTATCATAAAATTCTGTCACGCTTTTACCAGAATTTAAATCTAGTTTTAGCCATTTTATTGATGTTAATATAATCCAATAGGTAATGTTTTTCTGAGGATTAGGCAAAAAATGAATAACCCAACATCTTTAAGCTTTTTTTAAATAATTTCTCTGAAATTGAATTTGCACACTCTACTGCCGTAAATTATAAGACAGACTTCTAATTCCTTTTCAAGTAGATAAGTCATAATATGTTTGGTTTTTTGAAGAATGTAACTGGTTGTCCAAGGAGACTATCTAAGATAGGTTGCAAATAAGGGCCATCATCATGGGAGAAGAGCCGCTGTCATTCTTTCCCTTTGGAAATGTCCTCTTTTATTGTCATTATGTTATCTAAAGATTTTATGACATTTTATGGCATTACGTGAGATTTTATGACATCCTATGACAGCTATCAGTATACCATTTATGATAATATGTTTTCCTTCTAAAGAAATTGGTCCTTAGGATATGAAGAAATAATCTGAATCCATCTGACTTTCCTAAAAGGAATAGATTCATTATCTAAGTGGCAAGTGATTATCTTAGTAAGTGACAGGTTAGCAGAAAATACAGTGGTGGAATCAATGAAATGTGGTGGCTAATGAGAATACTAATGACAAGATCGGTTCACTGTTGAGCCACAGAAATAAAACTCTTTATAATTCCTCAATAGTTTCATTTGTAATAAATCCACAAAGGAAGCAATATTGGTTTTGTCAGTCATAGTAGACCTTCTCAGTTCTCTCCTTACATATTAATCTCTTCAGAGAGCTTTTTTCTTAATAAAAGTGTTCAGGCCCTTCACACAGAAATTCCAATTCTATACACTTGCTCAGTGTCTGACTTTTTAAAGGTTTCACCGGTGATTTTCATAAACATATTAATCCTGCTAGAAATTCTTTGCAGTTTGCTTGATATATGATTTGACACATTCTAAGTTTGTTGAACTGGAATATGCCAAGCATATGCTTTGCTAAAAAGAAATTTAGGGGCATATAAGTGAGGTGGGTTTTCTCTTACCTATACCTGAAACCATTTTCAAAACATACTCAGAAAGCAAAGAGAAAATGAAGAGGAATTTAAAGAATATGGGAATAAAGTTGAAGAGACTGGAAGAAATACAAAAAGGTACATCAAATTGCCATTCTTCTGAGCACACTGTTTCTGGAAAGTGCCAGGAGTAATATGACTCCAATTAGACAGTTGTGCATGTAGCTATCATTATTACAGAACACAGAGAATAACGGCTGTTGAATTATAGTTCCTATATATTGCACTTTGAATGTTTTATGTTATCCTTTAATTTTGCCTCTCTTTGTTATATATCCAGATTAGTGTCTCTACAGCAGTTGTGTGTACTGACTGAGCCATTTTTCATTTAACTAATAAAAAAAAAAAGACATTTAAACAATAAACAATGTAATTGATAAATAGGATGTCTTGTTTGGTACCATAGAAGCTTCATAAAATAAGTAGAATTTACAAAATCATAAAGAAAACTAAATATTAAAGTCTCTTTCATAATAGGTACATTAAAATACTATGTAGTCACATAGTTAATAGGATCAACACACTTTAGTCATCAACTATTACTACTGTAAGAGCTTCCATGGTGACTAGACACTTAAACAATAAACAATGTAATTGATAAATAGGATGTCTTGTTTGGTACCATAGAAGCTTCATAGAATAAGTAGAATTTACAAAATCATAAAGAAAACTAAATGTTAAAGTCTCTTTCATAATAGGTACATTAAAATACTACGTATTCACATAGTTAATAGGATCAACACACTTTAGTCATCAACTATTACTACTGTAAGAGCTTCCATGGTGACTCAAATGGTAAAGAATCTGCCTGCCAATACAGAAGATCCAAGTTTCATCTCTGAGTCAGGAAGTTCCCCTGGAGAAGGGAATGGCTACCCACTCCATCTTCGTGCCTGTGGAATCAATGGACAGAGGAGCCTGGTGCACTGCAGTCTGTGAGGTCACAGTCAGACACAACTGAGCGACTAACAGTCACTGAACCATTATCATTGTAAAGGGGCAAAAACTCTATTTTAAAAATAAGTGTAAAAACTAATTTTCATTACTTGGATTCTGAGAATAATTCTCCATATATACTTATATAGAAGAATATATACAGGCTTCCCTGGTGGCTCAGATGGTAGGGAGACTGACAAGTTCACTTGTTCTCTTTCAAAATAATGGAAATTAACTCTATGGAACATTTTTAATTGGCCATGGGGTCACTGTTTTAAAGAGCATGTATCTTTCAACTGATAACTTCTGGCTAGGGTAAGTATGCTATTCATTGTACTTCAAAAGTATGTCTGTTAGAATAATATTTTGACCATAATAAATTGTGAAGATTACATATTATTTATCTAATAGTTTACATACCTTATTTTACCAAATCAATGTTTAATTTTCCCATATAATCTTTACGATTAAGCCAGTTAGATGTTATTCAAAAGACATTCATGAAACTGTCAAAAGGCATTAAAATATTAAATATTGGGTTACTCTTTTTTCATTGTTATTCAGTATTTATGCTCAGACTTCATTTGATATTAGTGGTCATCGGCATAAATTAAAGTCTCCCTACCCACATTATCTAAGCCATGAGTCATTTTCATTTCTAATTGTGAAACTTCCTACATACTAGTTTACTCATTTATACATTGATCACTTATTATTTCCCTCAAATAAAGCTTTTTAAAATAACAGTTTCTAGATTTCCATTTTTCTGATTGTTCTAAATTCAAAAATACATTTTATACACAGAGATTTTGGTAGTATAAGCAACATAAAAATTTCAACATGACTTGTACCTGAGAAGACACCATAGATAGAACCTTTAATAATAATGATAAACTGATTTTATGGAATGTAAATCAATCATGATGTATCAAATATTTTCCTATAAATTGTTATATATGTTTCTTTAAAAAATTATTTTCCCATAAACACAAGCTGGAGTCAAGATTGCCAGGATAAATATCAATAACCTCAGATATGCAGATTACATCAGCCTTAAGGCAGAAAGTGAAGAAGAACTAAAGAGCCTCTTGATGAAAGTGAGAGAGGAGAGTGAAAAAGTTGACTTAAGGCTCAACATTCAGAAAACGAAAATCATGGCATCCGGTCCCATCCTTTCATGGCAAATAGATGGGGAAACAGTGGCTGACTTTATTTTTTGGGGTTCCAAAATCGCTGAAGATGGTGATTGCAGCCATAAAATTAAAAGTCGCTTACTCCTTGAAAGGAAAGCTATGACCAACCTAGATAGCATATTAAAAAACAGAGACATTACTTGCCAACAAAGATCCGTCTAGTCAAGGCTATGGTTTTTCCTGTGGTCATGTATGGATGTGAGAGTTGGACTGTGAAGAAGGCTGAGCAGTGAAGAATCGATGCTTTTGAACTGTGGTGTTGGAGAAGACTCTTGAGAGTCCCTTGGACTGCAAGGAGATCCAACCAGTCCATCCTGAAGGAGATCAGCCCTGGGATTTCTTTGGAAGAAATGATGCTAAAGCTGAAACTCCAGTATTTTTGCCACCTCATGTGAAGAGTTGACTCATTTGAAAAGACCCTGATGCTGGAGAAGATTGAGGGCAGGAGGAGAAGTTGGATTGCGTTACTGACTCAATGGACATCTGTTTAGGTAGACTCTGGGAGTTGGTGATGGACAGGGAGGCCTGGCATGATACGGTTTGTGGGGTTGCAAAGAGTGGTACACGACTGAGTGACTGAAGTGAACTGAAGTCTCAGTGGTGTGACCATAGAGTTAGACATATATAGAATAAATCATTTTAATTTCCAGGTGTTAGCAAGAAGAAACAATTGCAAAGCCTATTGCTAAAATACAAGCTTTTAAACCACCACTCTCTTTGTCAAACTGGAGCATTTTATCCACTCTGCTTAAGATAACAGCTTATATTAATTATTCTTTTTATATTCCCTGTTATGTTTCACATTTAGCAAGACTGACTGTGGGTGGATAAAGATGAAGAGAAAAATTTTGCATTTTTACAATTCTGAGATTTTATTTCAAATAACTGAATCTACTGGTAAGATTTTTTAAGTTTTATGGAGACTGTTTTAAAGACTATTTTGAAAGATTCTTCAAATGTTAATTCATGTTATTTAAATATTAATAAAGATATTCCCACCTTTATATTCATAAAGCTATGCTTTTGCTAGGATGGGAACTCTTCATAATTTATTCTCACTCCCCTATCTTCTTGATTAGGCTTCCCTGGTGGCTCAGAGGTTAAAGCGTCTGCCTCCAATGCGGGAGACTCGGGTTCGATCCCTGGGTCGGGAAGATCCCCTGGAGAAGGAAATGGCAATCTACTCCAGTATTCTTGCCTGGAGAATCCCATGGACAGAGAAGCCTAGTAGGTTACAGTCCACGGGGTCGCAAAGAGTTGGACACGACTGAGTGACTTCACCTTCACCTATCTTCTTGATTATCATACTTGAATAATCTCCTCCAAAATAAGTATCAACATTTAGAGGTAATATAAATGTATAGTAATTCTTTAAGTCAAACTTAGCTAACAGACTGTACTTTTTACAAGCCAGTTTGTGTTTATGCTCAGATAACATACTTTACTGGCAAACATGATTGTTCATTGGTCGATTTGCCAGCTATAAAATAGGTGTGTATATTTTTAAGCTGAATGTAATAAATGCATTTCATAGGTACATGAAAGTAAAATAAGCATCTGCAAGAGAGCTTTTACCTAATATATATTTCAACCATTCAAGATTCAATTTGTTAAATTTTTTATATGTACATTCCAACATTCCAATATTACAAGTAATATTAGAAGCTATGATTAGAAACAAGCCTGGGGGAGTAGATGAATCATGAGGTTGCTAATAGGATACTAAGTCTTTCACATCTACATAGTCATTTGGTTGAAATCTAGGCAACATTAATAGGGTACCATCTTATGATTTTCCAAATGAAATGACTATATTATGAGACCTAGTACTATTGAATAGAGGGCTACAGAGTACTTTATACTGACCAAGTAGTTCATCTTATATCTACTCATGACCATCCACAATTACTCTATAAAAGATCAATAAATATTGTTAATTAGTATGTAATGTGAGATAGTTTTGTGTGATGTAAATATCAGGTTAGAATGTATTAGACACTTAAATATCCTTTGATATAAGCATATTGGGGAGATATGAGCATATTTTCTTTGAACATCCTGACTGTAATATGATACCATGCAGTTAAAGGCCAAATATAGTAAGTATAATGACACTAAAGAGAGCAGTGAAGTTATTGATAACTTTATATACATATCTCTTCAACATGTTTTGTGATCTTAAATATAAACAATGACAAAATAATGCTTATTAGATCTGAAACTAGTCCTATGACAAATATGTAATTTAAGCTAGGGTTACAATTACAGGTCTTTCTAGATATTTTCAGCTAGAATTTAGAGAGAAACTTGGTTTAATATTTGTGAATAGAAAGCATAAAGTTTATTACTTTGATTTTATTTCACATTTAAAAAAATTCTTTCTTATCCCTTCAATCTTACATTTTATAATTGTTCCAACACGATCTTGGTACAAAGTATAAAACACATTAAAAGATAAATCATTTTCAATGTACTTCCTGGCATTAAGAACATGAAGAGTTCTCTAATTAATTAATTTACTAGTAATTATCTTCTATGAAGAAATTTGCCAGTGGCTGTGATTGAGATCATAACCAAAGTGATGTAATGAATTTCCATGAACCATACATGAATATTAGCTTCACTACTTCATAGTAAGTTTCCAAACTTGTTTTATACCCAAAAATACCTTGAAGATTTGGAAGCCCCATTTGACAGTTGATGTTCACTAAGCAATAATGCTCAAGTGAGAGTGGGAATATGGCACATATCAAAATCATTTGTAAATGAGAGTAAGATTGCCTCATATGTCATTTCATTTTATAGCATCACTATTTCTAGAAATATCCCTGATGTTACAAATCAGGAGGATTCTTGAAGTTATTCTTCTAAGGAATTTCTACTTATGTGACTCTGATATTTATTTATTCATTCAAAAAAATGTTAGTATCTTATGTTTCAAGTACCATGCTATCAATTTGGAACACAAAGACTAATTAACATAAGATGTATCTTATAGACTGTAGGAAAGTGATACTTATAAATGAATAATTAATGCTATGTTTTGTAGAGTGGTAATCAGAAGGTCTAGGGATTGAGGAAGGCTTTTCAGAGGAAGCAACTTTTAAGCTCAACTTTAAACAAGGAGTGACTTTAAAAAAAAAAAAAAAAAC